>JAYKAV010003317.1:227135-262334 GCA_035582835.1 Phoebastria nigripes
CCTAGACATCTTACCTTAAGAAGGACTTAGAGCAAAACTATGGAAAAGTAAAAAAAAAAAAAGATACGCTGTACAGAAATTTCTAAAAAGAAAAAAAAAAAAAAAGATAATAAAAAGGAAAAAAATCAGAGCAAAATCAGTCTGATAAAGAAACAGGAACAAGACCAGAACCTATAAAATAATGAATCATAGAATGAAGTTGAAAAAAAACCATTATTATTTCTTGTGTTTCATACAAAAAAAGGAGGATAAACTTAAAAAAGAATGTTGTAAAGCCACCATTTAAAACCACAGTTTTGCAACACGCTGCTGTAGGATTTGACGGAAGTCAACGGGTTCAAAAACAGGTCAGGGGCAGAGTCTGTCATTGCCTATCAGTTATGATGGCACAGATACAAATTCCAGCTAAGAAGTGCCTCKCTTTTTTCCTTAAGTCATCAGTTAAAACCTGTGAGTCCCAAGGTTGGGTAAGTCTCCATTTGTTGTGTATCTTTTATGTTTCCCTAGTGGCCACTTTCCAAAAGACTTTATTGGACTGGTTGGACTCTTGGTATCACCAGCTTAGCTGGTTTTATGCTTCTGGACTATACTTCTGAATCCTTAAGCTTATTTGTTATTAGTGTATACCTGATCCAACTGAACTTTGATTTAGCTACTATTTTATTTTATTCATTATTGGATAAGAGTTATCGTATCTAGTTGAAATAGTTAGGAGGTAAGAGTTCATTATAAAGCTATTTCCCAATAGGAAACATTTTCACTCCTTCCTTTTTTTTTTTAATTTATTTTTTGATTTTGCATTCTCATAGTTTTCCAAAAAAGTTATTTAAACTCCGTTTTACATGATATGACAGATGGAATGTTTTCCTTGCCCCACTCTCAAAAATTTCTATCTGTGCAAAGGTGGGGTTGAGAACACCCTGCATGAAGTCAGCAGTGAGACAACATTTAAACCAGCGTGAACCTACTCATGCAGAAGTATTAGCTAACTGAGAGCTGAAAATCTGCTAAAAATTTGCTGTACTGCAAAAAGTGAAAGACAACTTAATGGCAAAAGTCAAGGACTGAAATCAACAGAAAGAGATTTTGCCTGAGCCATTGGACGGTATTATCCAGTATTTTTCTTTAAAACAACAACTTACCCAGCAAATTGCTAAATTCCTCCCATTCAAGACATATCAGTCGGACAATACACCAGGATTACAGTCCCATGTCAGTTTAAAATACCTGCTCCTGATCTTCCTCTATAACCCAGGTTTGGCTGTCCTCCTCCTGTGTGTCCACACCAGCACTTGCACAATCCATGCCTGCTTAGAAAGCGTGAACGTGCAAAAGCTAACCCTACTGATCAAAAAACTGAATAGTCTGCAGACAGATCAGCTCCCAACATGGCTCCCTGTACCGATGAGCAGATTTTAAGTGACAGCATAGAAGGAAACACTGCTGCTAGAGGAACCATATGCAAATAGCCTGATTCACTCTATTTTTTATCATCATTATTATTATTGTTCAGTGTAAAACAAGAGCCTATACTTCCGTAACATCTTATTTCCCTGAAAAAAAGTCCTGACTAAAGAGGAAAAAGTAGGAGGTTTCCTCATCTTTTCAGACAATTAATCACTTCTCTCTAGAAAGATATTTTTCTAAAGAGATTTAAAATGCTTTCAGTCCTATAAATAAATACCTCCCAGTAGTACAAGGAGATCCTAATTGATTAGCATTAGCAACGTGCCCAACTACATAAAAATAATTGAATTGGTCAATGAGCAATTGTCTCTGCTACTTGTGCAGCGGCATTAAGAGAGCATAGGAGAACTGAAAGAACATGCTATTGTTAAGGTACCATGTCAGGTTTTGTACTACATCTTGTTAAGGAACATCCCAGCTGTCAGGCAGCTAAATGTAATACAACAGCTAAATCTGATGTAACACTGTTGGTCCTCATGCACACAGAATCATAGAATCATAGAATCATTAAGGTTRGAAAAGACCTCTAAGATCATCAAGTCCAACCGTCAACCCAACACCACCAAGCCCCACTAAACCATGTCCCTAAGTGCCTCATCTACACGTCTTTTAAATACCTCCAGGGATGGTGACTCCACCACTTCCCTGGGCAGCCTGTTCCAATGCTTAACCACTCTTTCAGTAAAGAAATCTTTCCTAATGTCCAATCTAAACCTCCCCTGGCRCAACTTGAGGCCATTTCCTCTCCTCCTATCGCTAGTTGCTTGGCAGAAGAGACCAACACCCACCTTGCTGCAACAAACATCTGCAACACATCATCTTTGGTACGTTTTTGTGGGCTGGGGTTCAGACTCAGACAGCAATTTGAGTTTGAGCTATAGAGCTCCATCCTGAAATGGAGAAGACTCTTCCAGCAAAACTCATGACAAGACATGGGGTACCACAGTTAACAATAACATCCTAAATCCATTCACTTAACAGTTATTGTCAGACAGAAAGCCACAAACACAGGCAGGCAATTAAAGCCTTGCAAGGCTGTGGCAATACGCTATCACAGCAGTTTTAGTATTTCAAAACCTATGGTTGAGAAAAATAAAAAGCGTCCTGAGTGGTTACCCAGTACTGGCAGGTTGAAATGTCTTGTTTCAAACTTACACTTGCACTCCTTGGTTTCAGGAACTGTACATGTGTATAAGATCGTATTTGGGAGGAGTGTACAGCCCATCACAGACCATGCTCAAGGCTCTGCTCTCCATCTCTCCCAGCACCTCATTCAGGGCACTCACACACAGTCATTTTAGATGTTTTCAGCACAGTTCTTGCTAACATAGTATTTTGTGAAGTCCTTCTTCCCCTTCCCCTTTTCACCCAAAATATCAAACTGACAGATCCCTGCTGGCTTCACAAAGCCAACAAGCTCTACACAGAATTTTTGCTGTTCTCCAGCAGCCTGTCATATCAGAGAAACAGATACGTTTCTCTGCTTCTCTTCTGACAAGTTTGTACACTGCACAGCAATGAGGCAGCAAACCTAGATGCTCCCCTCTTTTGCACCAACTAGACTGTCAGCCGTAAGTACAATGTGTTTAATCAAATCCAAACAAACCTCCAGGATACTAGCTAGATTGAGGAAAAACAAGAATGCTTCAAAAGGGGATGCAATTCTTTCAAAAATAATCATCTCTCGAAGCATCACATTTCAATAGCTTAGATTTGGGATTTCTTTGCCAGTTCACTAGGCTTCCAGATTTCCTTTCACATCTGCTCAAAGCTGGATATCCTACATCTACTGAATTTTATTCAGCTTCTCCCAAGGGAATTTATGCAATAATTTAATTAAGGCTTCCTTTTGTTCAGCTAGCCAGCCTGGGTCAGGGGATTACAGGGATCCCAGGCCCAGGCAGGATGAATAAGCATTCATGTTTAAGCCGTATTGATGACGAATTACACCACACGGATGGAAAAAACAGATTAATATAGGGACCATATGATATCACCAGGAACTTTCCATACTTTTTAAAATCTCTTTTAGTAAGAATAGTGGCAAATTGAAAAATACTTTTACTTTCAACAAAATATTTGTTCAATACCAGTAAGTGACGGAGTTAATTGAGCCTGAGGCTCAGTTATGAGGAGGTCCTTGGTGTTTCAGATGTTTGACAGAATCTCCTATTAAGACAGAAGATTTGGAAACTCAGAAGGCTGCCTCCAATGAAAGATTTATAGCATTCCTCATTTTCTAAGCATAGCACAAGGAAAAGGTTGCCTTAGATTATTTTCAGCAGTTTCCCCCTCACCCCAAAACCAGGTCATGCACCAAAAGGACATAGATCTGCAAACACGAAATACATTATCGCTATGTTAAGCATACGGGTATTTAGGAACATTTAACCATACTTGCTTTAGGCTTACCTGAAATTGTAGTCTGGGGTTTACTAGTGTTCTTGTTTTATTATCCTGTCTTACTCTCAAGACAATCAGAATTTATCTAGCTTGATAGAGTAATGCGCACTAAACAATAAGATAATAAAAAAAATACATATCAAAAGCATGACTATCTTGAGGATGCGCACTACACATAGGGGCACATACCTGAACACAGATTTATAACACTTATTATTTAAGCATGTGAACTCTATTCATTTTTATGTGCTCACAAAGGCAGCAGCAGAGAAGAAAAGCAATTTTAAGTGTGCTGAAAAACTAGACTTAGAACATTGTCTAGGATCCTTTCAGAGACATATTTTAGTAAATTAAGCCCTTAAAACAAAAATGAATTTGGCATAGAAATTCTAAGTCAATTCTATATTCAAAATTAGCACTTACTTTCCTAATGCCAGTTTCTCCCCTCCTCCCTACAGGATCAACTGCTACTTCTTCCCTTTCCCGAAAAGGGCCTCTTTTAATTCTACACCAAATCTTAACACAAGATAATAATAATTAAAAAAAAAAATTCTTTGAGAATCATTCTCCATTTCATCTCTTCTAGTTGTAGAACTCTAAATCTAGTTCTATCAGGATATTTACAATAAACTGAAGTAGAACATTCAGAATTTTTTATTGACGCATTTAATCTCTTTTTTGATTTAAGAAATGAATATACATAGACCACTTCCTCAAGGAAGATCAACTGTAATGGCTTCTTTTCATTTGCATTATGGAATGCTGACAAAATTTCAGCCTTCTCTGTCCTATTTAATTATCCTTCCTCAGTTTTTAACAACATATGCTTTGTCAGCACTCTTCATTTATAGCATATTGCTCTATACTCTACAACTGTTCTATCTTGCTAAAAATAAAATTGGGAATTTTTCTTGCATAACTTGGGTATGGGGCTTGTTCTGTCTATCTTCTAATTCTTTCTTTCTCACCTTCCAAAAATCCACTTACTGTCATTTCTGTCTTGAAGTGTCTCAAAATAATATATACCAGTAAGGTATATAATGCTCTCTGTTGACAATTGCTGATTCCTTAGCTTGATAGAGGTTTTTCCCTGCTCTTACAGACAGCACTCACACAGCCAACATTTACCCGCTCTTCAATCTGTGTATGGAATTTTTCAATATGTCTTTAGCTATCAGCAATTTCCATTTCATTACTATTAAGACAGAAATGCTGTAAGACAGAGTTGCATATTTACCCCGTACAACAGTGTTTGGAATTTTCTGCTGGAACAAGTTTTGATGTCCTCACCGAGCAAAGCTCCAGGTTCCGTAACTTTGGAATGTTTTGTTGGACAGTGGCTCAGCTGGCCTCACAAACACACCACCATAATGATGATAATCCTTAAGTGTAAAATGGAAAGGATCACTGCAGTGAGACAGCTCAGTCAGCTCTGTAACTAAGGCTAAAAAATGGTTTGAATTTTCCACTATTTAGAAATTCAGCAAAACCATACATGTATGGTTTCAGCCTTTAGCAATTACTATTTGTTTGACAGGAAAGTTCCCCTTCCCCTTCAATTATCTATCAAATTACTGTTCCCCATCCAAAAACAAAGTCAGGCCTTAACTTTCACTTCTACAATTTGGACAAATTAAGATCTTTTAGTTTCTTCCAGTTTTCCATTACAGGGAAAGCATATAGACTTTTCACCTTTCTTGGAAGGAAGTCTTTTATGAATATTGTTTAAATTGTCAACACATGCCTTGAACTGTGGACAGAGATAGGTGACTTTCTGACAGTGTTTATAAACAAACAAAATTCAGAGGAATTGTTTTTCCATTCCTACCCGATACACCTTGTGTACACATACATAGCACTAAGAACTCATATTTAATTCATTTCCATCAAAATAACAGCCTGCAGGAGTAATGACTTCCTAGGTAGGATCTTCCTTTTTGAAAGTGTGACTTTATTAAAGGCATGGGCTTTTTCGCATGCTGCTTCCTTGCACACAAGGAATTCCGGCCAGTCTGAATCTGATCTGTTACTATCATCATTAACCACATCCCCAACCCCTGTGTAATCTGAAAATTTTATGAATACTCATTTTATATTTATTATGTTTGATAAAAAGTGTTAAGTAGTACAGAAAAAAGAACCTCAAAACATACCTACTCAGTGATGCCAAAATTGTTTTAAACAAAATTGTTTTAAAATATACCAGTTGCTTATTTTTMATCTACTGCACCGTGTTGTTTTGCTGTTCTTGTTAAGATATCATGTGCTACAGATATTTTTTCCAAGGCATATGACTAATGTCAACATCTTTGTTTTATCAATCAAGCTTGCAATCTCATCAAAATCAATATCAAGGTAGCTTTGTAGGATCTATTTTCCCTCAGCCAATGCTGTTAGGCATTAATTACATTACCTTCCTTAAATTTTTATAAAGCAAGCCTTGTATTAACCACTGCGTTACTTTGCTCCAGATCAATATCAGGCTATCAGGCTAACAGGCCAATCACCAGGACCATTGCATTTACTTTTTTTAAATATTGGCACAACATTATCCTTCTGTCTGGCATCTGTACCTTCCCCAGATGAGTTATATTAGTTATTACAAAGAACAGTTCTATACAAACAACAAAAATGCCATTGCCGAAGTAACTTTAATTTGACATTTTTGGTATAAAACTCTAGAATACGTTTTCAAGAAGCCTTAGGCATCTAAATCCACAAACATTAAGAGCTTACATCCAAATTTCTAGCGCTTATGGGTACCCAGAGCTCCTCTTACAGAGCAGGCACAAAAATGAGGTCTGAAAATGTTCAAGTTTATGGTCAAGACCCATCAGGGCAAGACTACATTCAGCTCTTTCACTTGGCGGCCTCATCATGTAGATGAGCTCTGATTATTTCAGGGAAAAGAGAAAAAAAAGGTGCCCCCCTGCCTACTATTGAATACCCTGCTGACAAAACGTTCCCCAGGGGAGATCCTGGTCCATATCCTCCTCCAGCTGAGGAGACTTTAATCCCTATTTCGCATCTCCTTGGAGAGTTCCCAACTGTTATGCTGTCGGGTATTATGCAACTCCATCTGTTTCTGCTATCACATTTTATATGGATTACGTACGTAGTCACTGAGCTAAAAAGAGGGGAAAAGTAAACCTGACTCTACAGTGTGGGTGGAGGGAAGAGCTACATCTCCGGGCCCTGCTTCTACCACCATTCAGTATTTTGGTGACGCGCTCTAGCCAGTGAGCTAGTGGTTGAGAAGAGGCTTTTAACGAGCAATGTAGCTAATTGATTGAAGAACACAGCATCAGATATTGCCAAAAATTATTGCAGAGCAGAGAGTAACAGAAAGCTATTGATTAAAAACATCCAGAAGAAAACTGTTCCTAAAATTTCTTAAACTATGTTTGCATATCTATATTCATATATATATATATTCATGTATTCATATATTCATACACAAACACACACATACATTTATATATTTAAAAATAAAGTCCGCAGTGAAATAAAAATTGACATCCCTATAGAACATGAATTGCATTGGAAGTTCTGAAACAAATGAAATGTCATTTCATTTTCCTTCTAATTCTGGATATTATACTGCACTGTGTTATGTAGAATAAGCACCCATGTACCTTATTAAAAAAATAGATGTTGTTACAATATAGACTTAGCATAGTTTATACATCTAGATAAATGAATCAAAATTATGAAGCAAAAATGAAATGTTGCAGATGTCAAGATGAAAACTTTTGACACTATCAAAACAAAATGAGGAGCTTATGTAAACCTGCTGTAACTGAAGACAGCAGTGATACAGATGGGAGGTAATAAAAGTTTTAGACCTTGAGAAAAGTTCATACTCTGGTCAAAACCATTGCATAGAAAATTGGTTTAACTGCTTTACTATTCATATATCTCTTTTAATACAAATTTTTCAAAAATACTTCTTTCTGAGAGGTAGATCATCTTCCACAAACAATACAGTATTTCAAATCAGTGCAAATTATTTAACTGTTTTTCCCTAAAATGTTAATATCAGTGACGTAATTACAATCTTTCTTTTATCAGCTGGTTTTTCAAGATATGGAATACCACTTGCTTACGACATTCAACTATATAGTGCCCAGCAGATTTCCTTTTTCTCTTCACAAAGCTTTTGAAGCAGCAATACTAGTAAACCAGAGTACACAATACCCACAGGAGCGGCTTCTGTTCACTGCCTTTCTAACTTCACCACTAAAAGTAACCATATTCTTAGTTACTGCTAATCTGTGCCTAAATTTTTTGTTATTTACTTTATTGACAGTTCACTGAAAACAGCAGCAAAAGTGTATAATAACCCTCAACCACATCAAATAATGTTCTGCACTGATACAATCATCTTTGAAACTTGTACTTGTTTTCTAACTCTGCCTCAGAAAATCTCAAAAGAAACATAAGGTGAGTTGAAAGTCTCCCTGATACATCTCTCAAAGTAATAGAACTCTGTTTTCTAAGAAATGTTCTGTAGTCTATAAGAAAGGAAAATTTTGCATGTCTCCAACCCTTTMATTTACCCTATGTAGCAATGATAATGAGCTGTTTGCACTTAAGTGAATATGCGGCACAGAAGCAATTTCAACATGCGTGAATTCTTTTCTACATTAGTGTGCTCTATGCAGTGTTAAAATGCCAAATGCTTATCCATTTCACTCACCACTATAACAAATATACATAAATAATGCACAACAAAAGATCACAAGATCAAGATTCTCCAAGGAAACCCCATGTTAACTCATTTTTTCTATTAATTCTTAATGCACAATGAAATGGCTAGTTTCTCACACAGTACTTTGCTGGAGCATAGCAGCTGATCTAAATAAAGTGAAAGTAATGTCCTGTAGCAGAAGCAAGACGATTTTCACAAGCCAACATGGAGATGACTAGCTATTTTTTGTGTGATACCAAACCACAGACAAATACTTAATAAATTTTAAAAAACCCTCAACCCTTCCTCCAAACCAAAATACCAGTTGAAGCCATGTCTAGACCACACTACTCTCTCATATAATTTAAAAAAAAAAAAAAAAAAAAAAAAAAAAAAAAAAAAAAAAAAAAAAAAAAAAAAAAAAAAAAAAAAAAAAAAAAAAAACCCAAAAAAAACCCCCAAAAAAAAAAAAAAAAAGGAAACAAAAGGAGTCATCTAGTCAATTGATTTTTAGCCACAAAGAAATACAGGCAAGGAAAGAAGGAGAAAAAAAAAGAAGAAAATTACTTATTCCAGAAAGCCTTGGGAACCTCTTATCAAATCCATATAAAAACGAAAAAGGTATTAGCCATTTTTTAGAAACATTGGTGTAACTTAAGTTAACCAAGCCTGCTTAATCCTATATATAATTTATATATGAAGTCCTGTAGCCTTTTAAAAAGAAAGTACTCTATTATTACAACAGTAGCCTAGAAGCTTACTGCTAATTATGATCAGTTACAACTTTAACAAGCTTAGGGAATTGATATGGCTTAAGAAAAAAAAGCTCGAACACAGATTAAATATGCTGCAAAACTCTCAAATCGGTTATGTTTTGATACAGTCATTTTGTACACTGTTCGTATCAGATGAATAGTTTATATTGCCAGCCCTCAGCTGCTACCCTACTGTGTTCACAACGTCTATATTTGAACATTTTCATCAGGTTGAGCCTAGTCGGGAAACTGCCATATTCCATTATGGTCCAAAGCAARCAGTTACTTGTGGACTCATTATTGCCTGGTTTTAACTAGCATAAGGAGTTTTTAACAGATTTTCAGAGCACAAGCTATTAAAAGTAAGCAGTGCATGCCAGACATGAGGTTTGAAGTTCCTGCTGTGAATACCAGCTCTCTCTGTGCCCTCATCTTCATTTTCAAATGCTGGCTCACATACACTCACATTCTGAAAGCAAGATACTTTACCATCCCACATGCAGATAACATGCAGGAAATAAAACAGAATAGTTAATTGCCAACTTTGGCTAACCAGTCCCCTACTCTTTTTTAAAAAGTGTGGCCTGTCTTGGTCCARTTCAGTTTGGGTAACTAAAATAACTGCTTTAAATGTTCCTTCACTGTCAGTTGGGGGGGGGGGGATCTTCTTTCTCAAATAACATACTGCATTGCAATAATCCGCACAGCCTGTCCCAGGTACGTTATGCACCTTGGGAATAGCCACACTTGGTCATTTCCCCTTTTCTGGTGACCTGTTGTCCTGGTTTCGGCTGGGATAGAGTTAATTTTCTTCCTAGTGCTGTGTTTTGGATTTAGTATGAAAAGAATGTTGATAAGACACTGATGTTTTTAGTTGTTGCTAAGTAGTCTGCTAGTCAAGGACTTTTCAGCTTCCCATGCTCTGCCAGGTGCACAAGAAGCTGGGAGGGAGCATAGCCGGGACAGCTAGCCCAACTGGCCAATGGGGTATTCCATACCATGTGACGTTATGCTCAGTATATAAATAGGAGTCGTGGTCCAGGAAGAAGCAATCGCTGCTTGGGTATCGCTCAGTGGGTGGTGAGCAATTGCATTGTGCATCACTCATTTTGTATATTCTATCATTACTATTATTATTATTATCATCATCATCATTATTTTCCCTTCCTTTTCTGTTTTATTAAACTGTCTTTATCTCAATCCACGAATTTTACTTCCCTCCCCCCGATTCTCTCCCCCATCCCACTGAGGGGAGGGGGGAGTGAGYGAGCAGCTTTGTGGTGTTTGGCTGCCTGCCGGGTTACACCACAACACCTGTCCTTGTTGTAAATTGAACAGGACAAAACCAAACCTAAGGATGGTGCTATGAGAGGAAGAATCAGAAAGAGGATTTGTCTTATTTGCTGAGAATTTTGGAAACATAAAAATGTTCAAGAGGGTAGATATTTAAGAAAAATCTCCCTCTTACCTCCCTTGTGAGAGGGTGTTCTGGGAAACATAATCCCACTGCAAACAAGGCAAGTCTCAGAGGATTGCTGTCATTTCCTACCTCCAAGGTGACTCTGTCCCCTCAGCACTTCCATCTCAATCAGCTGCCTCTTTCTTAGGCCTATATTCTCACCATGTTCTGATTATTTGAAAGTTTGGATACATGAAATTGTTAAACTAATATTAAGAACATTCTTTTTCGAATCTGCTGACTAGCCTTTCTGGAACAGGTCAAGAGGAGGCAGACATTTAAAGAACATCTCTGGAGGCTCTGCCATTGGAGATCTACATAGGCAAACCTTATCTTCATGCTTGATACAAACACATCGACGGTGATGATATCGCATCTGGGCATTCTGTTTTCTCAATCTGTCCACTAAAGCCTCTATTTCTTTGAAAATATTTCCATTTGCTTACTGTCAAATAAACTGCTAGCGAGCTATGGGAATTCCAGGTATTTGTAGTTACCCAAACTGATTAACTGGTTCTCAGAATAGCTTGGTAAAAAGCTGTAAAAATCACATTTTCAATCAGACTGAGGACATCTGAGCTTCTAGGGGTAGTTATATGTCTGAAGTAAAATGTGTTCTAAGGAACAGTTCCTAAGACTACAGTAGAGGACTAGTTTAAAATTGCTGAAAAGTACAAATTAAATAGCTATTTTGGTAACGTGATTTTAGAAATTAAATAGCATTATAGGAAACATGTCACAGTTTGATTTGGGTTTTTTTTTTGACAACTCAGGAAAAAAGTTTTTAGAAGATGAAATTTCCTAAATACTGCTTCCCAAATTAGAAACTCTTTTTTTTTTTTTTTTTTAAATTCATTTGGACTTTGATACAGGTTCTGGATTTTTGGGAATTCAGAGCTGGAGGGGAGAGGGCAAAGAGGAGATGGAGAAGACAAAAAAGAAATGAATCATCTTAAACACTAAGTACACTTCAATGGAAGAAAAACACAGAAAATTAATATGCCTTTTATCTGAATAAACCCTGTAGGGAGGAAAAGCCTGTAATTTGAATTCTTTACCTAAAAAATATATAAAATTATAACCAGAAACAAGAAATAAGACTGAGATCAAGTTTTCTGCTTTCTTGTCTTAGTCACTTTTTTTCAAAGAGACCAAGTTTGAAGAGTCCTACTTGGAGTCTTGGTGGCAGCTCTGTGTGCCGCCATTTAACCTACAATGGAGCACTAAACAATGCAAAAGAAAGTACATGCAAATTTTAGCCAGCAATTAGTGGGGTTTATGAGCTCACTCAGAATGTTATTCTGTGAATTGATGGAAAAAAACCTGTTACTTCTTTCATGAGCAGTTGACATTTGTGAACAACAAGGCACCAGTCCATCAGGTGGCTAATTTAAGCATTAACAGTCCTTGGCAGGAAAGACAGCCAGACTGCATGCAGGCATTTATGACAGCATTTCTAAATGTAGGTTTTAGTCTGTAATCCTATAAATGAACATTCTTTTGTGCAATATTTTGACAAATCAAGGGAAAAAATGCCAGGAAAAATCCAGCAGATAGTATGAGTCACACCTTTCCTAAGCCATTTCAGGCATCTGTTACTATAGGACCATATGGATAAAACAGAAGATGCAGGTACCTTTTCCAGTCACAAGTATTCTAAAGATATGCATACGGGTAGAAAAATGTTAAAAAAAGAGACCCTGATTTCATTGTCTGTTAATACCATGCACTATGCTTACAACAGCTTTTCTCTTATCACTGTTACAGTAAATTGTTATTCACTGTTGCTCTTTACACTCTGACATCCAAGTGCCAAAACCAAAAGTAAAACACTTCACTTTTAAAAGCTTTTTTTTTTTTTCCCCCCCAACTGGGGAGGTGTGTGTGTGTTGTGTGTCCAACACTAAGCTCCTCATTCCTCACCTATAATTCAAAATTTGATTATTTTACTACAAGCTTATTATACTGTTAGAAAATGAATTAGTTCAACAGAATAGGCTGGAATTGTATTTATTTTCCCCATATTAGAAGGTCACTGAATGATGAATGTGAAAATAGCTTTGATACCACGGGTTAATGGATCATTACCTACATTTGCATAAAACAGACTTAACTGTCACTGTTCTTTCATTTTATAGCCAAAGAAGATTCAAGAGATATCACCACTAAAAAAAAGTAATAAAAACCCTCACACATATTAAATGCTATAAATAACATTTGCTTACCTCATGTATTTCTATATATGGGTTCCAAAGTGTTGGCAGACCTATAAAGAATCAAAACCCTGGAGGCAGAATAGCCCCTGCTGGTACTACATATGTCCAACTGCACTTCGGAAAGAGATGCCACAACTAAAATCCCAGGTTTTAAGGCAGATATGTGAATCAAGGCACAAATCTTGGGAGGGTTATTCATCTTCCACATAAAGATCATAAAATTAAATTAACAAATTACAGTGTATGAATTGTTTACTATTATGATTTTTGCATTTAAATCATAGTATGATGTATCAGCTTATGATTTCTAAAAGTACCTGCTGGTTTTACTGCATTTTCCCATTTTGGGTATCAAAAACATTTCAGGAACAGACTGGTAAGAATTTTTCAAGCTGTTTTCAAGGTGTGAATGAACTTGAGCAACTTCTAAAACCATGAAAATAAAAAAAAATAAGAAAAAAGTGCCATTTTCAGGCACCTGAAGAGCTATCAAAACTAGAAAGCAAAGTCTAAAATAATACGCCTTTTAAAATGCAAAATCCCATACAAGTATATATAAATCTGTATGTCAGAGTTTCAAGTCAGCTGGGCTAAACTGACTGCAGAAGGTAAATTAGACAGTAACATTAGAGGAATTTGTCACAGTATTTTGAGGAATATCCAAGTCTTATAATAATTTACCACTATGTTGGGTTTTTTTTCAACATGTATTTTTTCCTAAGTAAGTGTTGCTGTTTTGAAAACTTCTTCTGCTTTGCTTTGATCTGGGTTCCAGTTCTTCGATTTGCATGTACTCTTTTGGCCCTGATGCAGGATGCTGTGCTGGTTTGGATCCAGCAGAAACGTTAACACTGTCAGAGCTTTTTCCTTCCTTCCCTCTTCTCTTCCTTCCATCCTGAAGGTTTTTAAATATAGCATTTCCTCTCCAACTTCCTTACCAGTAAACCATAGGCAGTCCTCATCATGAAAGCTGTGTTATCACCTCCGGTCTTCCCATGACAGTTCTAAGAGAAATCAGCTTTAAATCAATTACAGCATCAATCAACCTCTGTGCGCTTCAAATTCAACAGGATCTTGTGTTTGAAAATATCCACTGGAAAGAGGGTCTGAACATATACACAGACGACTATCTTCTTTCTCTGAGTTGCAATGTCCTTTTATCATAATGATAAGCAGTGACACTTGAAATAAAAGTGTTTGAAATCTGAATCTCGCAGCCTGAGCAATGTTAGTGTCTCAGGACATTTAAAAAGAAAAAAACCCAAATCAAAACCTAATGCTGCCTGTTTTATCTTCTGGGCTTCTTCCTGTCAAGTGAAATAAAAGTGCAAATCCATAGAATACACAAGGAGTATAAAATGTTCTTTCTTACCCTGTACACCCCTTGCTGTCCTGCACTGAAGGTAATTGCTGTTTAGTTAGGAATTGCTGAAAAATAAGAGAAGCTGCAAGAGGTAAGTGCAACTGTAGGCATAACACAGAGGTCCAACCTCTGAATGTGCTCTATGGCAAGCCAGTGTCCTCTCATTTGTCCTTTCAAATCTAGCTAGAAAAAAGGTTAATTTTCTGTTAGAAATCATTTCCAGATCCAGTACATAAATAAAGCTTGTCTATATTGACATGTATATTTATTATCTGTCTCTTAAGTTCATATTTCACTGAAATTCTAGTACTGTATTTTTTCACTAGTAAAATGTATCAACAAATAATTTTGACTTTCATACCCCTAAGTGTCCCACCATACTAGTGCTAGCACTATGCTGGCTTCACTTACAATCCAAGTACTACCGAGAATATTATTAGAGCTGATCATACTTCACATGACCGTAGGAATCTTTTAGTCATCCTTTGCAAATTGCTTTAATGATACACTTCTTTGAGATTTTCATGTATGTAGTCTGACACATAACACACTAAATTTGAAGCACATTTGAAAACAAATATAGTATTGAAAAATATCCTGATATACGTATGGAGGGCTATTTTAAGCTACTTTGCTTAAGGTGGACCTAGATGTACATGAATATAAATGAAAATGGGTTGGCTTTTTTAATCAAAATAAAACAAGAAAGATTATGCTTCTTCCTCTTTTTATTTTCTCCAGAGGAGGTAATCAAGTTCGGTTTTGAAAACTAAAGGATATTATAGCAAAACGATTTTACTAGGTACAATTAGAAAATAATCTTATTTCCAATTGTCAGTGAGAAATATAATGTGTTCTTACTAAAACATTAATTACATATAATTTAATTATTACTTAGAATAAAAAGAAAATTCCTCTCAATAAACCAGTAAGTTACATTATTTTATGACAAAAGACTGCAGGTCATCTGCCCATGTATATAATCACAAAAGGCTTTGATACTCAGCAAAAGCAAATGCAGAGATATTTCATACTGAGGAAAAGAAAGGAGACAAAAATGGAGGCCCAAATCTTGGTTTGTTTTACAATAAAAGTATTTAAGAATGTTTGCTTTGATGAGAACAGGCCGACCTTGAACATGTGCATGTATTAGTAAACAAAAATGCTGTTAAATAAATTAAGCAAGCTAATACTGGTAACAGCCCACCATACCTGTTTCTCGTCAGGTAGGAGATGCTAGATCCTGCCTTTGCACACCCGTGGTTGGAACTTTAGTTCTATTCCAAAACAAAATGGCAGGTTCAATACAGCAAACAGTACAGAAATTTGGGTTCACTTTATTTCTGCATGCACAAGTTAGTACAATTTAGTCATATATTTTTATCTATATTTATAGGTATGTATATATCGTGATAGCAAGAGAGCTAAGCAGGGACAGAGATAATGGAGGGTTTTTTAGAAGTAAAAGGATTATTTAACTCCACTCTTCTGTTTTTCCTTTCTTTACAAAAGGAGGTCAAGGTTTAGCTAAAATATTAATACATTTAGCTGTAAAATCATTTCATAACAAAAATAATGGCATTCCAAGGTAACTGCAAAACCAACCCAGTTTTTCCCCATTTTAATAGCTACTCTGAGAGAACAATGGGAAATCGCACTCTGGAGAGAAGTACTAAGTTCAGTCGTGAACTTCTTTTACTAAGAAATAAGACTGTGAAGTGAGGTGTGCTCTTAGGGTCAGGATACACAGCTCGGCTGTCCTGGTATCCAGGTGCAAGACCAATACTGGTGCTCCCAGTCTCTGTGGTTCCTCCTAGCTGGAGGGTGTTAGGGGAGGATGCACCAGAGAGCAACCTCACCTCTGCTCATGTTCTTAAAAGGCTCAAGAAGCAGCAAGTGAGGGTGGTAAAGCTCAGGAGCTGATTTGGCAGAGCAGTTTAATAGATGGTTTGGTCTCCGTAGATTTAAATCCTTTGGAATTTTGTTCCTAAGAAAATGTATAGTTAGAAGACTTTCTACAGTGGGATAAAAAAGGACTAACCAAGTGGCTTCACTCTGAAGGCACAGGCAGGAGAGAGAAGTGGGCAGAATCCAGAAACCTTTAAGGCCAAATATTTCTGAATTTCAGGCAAATCATAAAGCAGCTGCAAGAAGAGAACAGAGAGCATCTTTGCTGCTCCCAGTGCCAGGAGGCACGGAGGACAGGGGAACAGTGGACAAGGTTTGCTCATACTATTGGTAAAACGTCAGCCTGATAATGCTGACTGAATGTCACAACTGGACATGGAAAAGTTCTAGAACACTTGAAATGGTGATTTATCTCAAAATAGCTCTCATATAGGTACTCAAGACTTCAACGGAAATCTCTGTCATGTGGCCAGTCTCTGCTCTGGAAGCCAAGTTTTATAATCAGTTTAATAAGCTGATGAAGATTGTGCTACCTTAGATTTAGCTATTTTTTTTTTACCTTTGTTTCTATCAAAGGCAGTTCAAGAACCTCACTTCTATGGTGGTTAGAAACCTTCTTTTTAGAAATGAGAAAATAGTAGTATGAAAAGAGAATTCAATGTAAGGCTTTGACCAAATCTGATTGCCAACCCAAACTGAAGGTTTTGTAAATATTCTTCAACATTTCATTATAACTATTTCAGATATCTTTGATCATCTTGTAAACTGATGGTTAGTGTGGATTTTTCTACCAATTAATATTTCATTTGGAATAAGAAATCATACTTTGTGACATGGAATAACTTAATTTTTTTTAGTTTACACATTCCTCTATGCAGACCACAAACTTTAGCAGTCATTTTTTGTTCATTTAACAGTCTACAGTATTTCTTGACAAGACTTTCTCCCTCATTTTACCTCTACGTAAATATACTGCATGGCACATGTCCCATTCAAGTCAGAGGCAAAGGTAAGTGTACTGTAATAAGCAAAAAGCTATATATCTTTACACAGATGCATTAAAAGATCTTATCAAGAGCATTATACCCTTGGGAAAGGCACCATTTACGGTTCATTATCCCAGCATTCTTTCCTTAGTAATAAGTAATATTTAGTGATATAGTGTATTTAGGGCAAATCAGCAAAGCACATAACTGTGTGCTTACATTTAAGGATGCGCCCAAGTCCATCTCTACTTAGCACAGGCCAGTGACCTCCATTCAGCAAAGCACTTACAAATTTCTGCATAAACCTGAAAGCACACACACATTTGAGAAGCTGCAACGTGTATTACCATCAGTCTTGCTTAAAAGCGAGGAAATTGCCTACAAAATACTTAAATCATTGCCATGCTTGTAAAATATTCTTCTTCCTGTTCGATGTTATAAACTCTTCTCTCAGGAGTTAATAGTTTTGCTATATTCAAAGCTATACAGATAGGGGAAGTGCAGAGAAGAAAGCATGAGATATTCTGTACTGACAGTGAATGCTGCAATTTTCCTCTATTTCTACAGTCCATTCCACAAGGCAATCCTCACTGGAATACGGTTAAACGTTTAGCAGTTAAATGGTTAAATGAGTTTGCCACTCACCCTCTTGGCTCTGCAAAACCTGAAGCGAAATAGATAGGCAGCTTGTAAGATACACTCTACTGCATGTGTTTGTGTGTGTGTTAGAGAGATAATTAGTTTGGACTAGAAAAAAAGATTTGTTGCCCTCCACCAAAGACACTGACATTGATGTGATGTTATCCTATTAGTCTTAATTCTCCCAATAAGTACCAACCTTTAAGAGAAAATACACAGAAGAGAGGAAAACAGGCACCAGATTCAGCTTACAGTTTTGAATGGTACCCCGTAAATATCAGAATGACAGTTTTGACCTTTTGGAATCTGCTGAAGAATAGAGATTTCTAAGAATTCTGTATTTTGGTTTGGGGGTTTTTTACATAATTTTCTAGAAAGAAAAGAATCCGAAACTGATTGTATACACATAAGTTAGATTATGCTTGGCTCAAAGCTCTTAAGTTTGCAAGTGTTACTGTAATTCAAAGTACGTTTACCAGACTTGTTCTTCCATCCCCACCCAGTTTTTAATACTTTGGACCGTTTGTTTGTTTGTTTGTTTTTCTGAAGTTGTTTCTTGGTATCAATAGGTCTTAAAAATTAAAAAGGTCTAAGGAATTTGCTTTGAAGAATTATATCAGAAAGTTACAAAACACGAATAAAACTAACTTCAAGCACAGAACCTCCCAAAGCCACTTCTGGGAAGACAAAACTGTACTTAGTATCTGAGGTTATTGTATCGAAAGCCCTGGAGAATTATGCATTTGCAAATCAGACAGCATTTGAATGCCGTTTTATGAAGGCTGGTTTCTGAGAGGCAGTTGTCACCTAGAGGCTCTCTGATATTAACAGCAAATCACTCCTGATAGTGTGTTTTGAATCAGAAGCAAGAACATGGTTATAGCATTTTGATCTTGTGCTAAATATTCATGTAATGGCCACAGGGGTGAATAGTAACTATTCTCCAATGAAATTGTTTTTTTGTATATAGGTGTCAATGTCGCAGGAGCCGAAGATTAATCTTTCCCTTTGGTTGCTACAGAAGCACATGGATAGGATAGATGAGTTCTTAAAACTGCCAACCCAGACTCCCAGGTTTTGCCTGACTGTTTGTATTGTCCTGCCATGAACCAGAAATAAGATGTCAGCTTTACTAGATGTTAAAATGCTGGATTGCTAGTCCACTTTTGTACATTTGTTTCAGCAACTACAGTGACCTAACGCCATCTACTTTTTGAACCTTTTTAATTTTTTAATATTGAACTAACATGACGTTAGGTAGAAGGCAGAGATTTAAGGAAGCTATGTCAAATGATTCCATCATAAAATATTTTTTTTTCTCCCCTTCATCTTGCTTCATATTATGTTTAAACCAAATAGATCCAGCCTTTGCTAATCAACCACTAGAACCAAAAAGTCTTCACCCTGTTTATCTAATATAGCTGCCTTGATGAGTCAAAGGCTGCTACCATGGAAAACATTCTACTAAATTTATTCTAATCTTGGATAGAGATAGCTTAGATATGAGATTATTACAAAACACAATGATCTGAATTGTAATTAAAACCAATATTTAAGGTGTCGTGCAATGATATATGACTAATGATGACTCTACTACCACTACAGAAAAAGCAGACCGTAACCTTCAGTTCTTTATCTCGCTGTAATTGGAACGTATCCTTTCCCTTGATGCCCTGGCAGAGGTATATCTACTATGACACTGTGGTTGGAGTCAATGTCCTGTACAAAAGCTAGAGAGAAAGGAGCTGATCTACAGAGCCTGTTCTGCTATTCTCTTTCTACTGTTTATTTTCCTTGATAAGCGTTTTGACCACAACCGATGTCACTGCAACACATTAATATACCTACAGCTGAGAAAAGAGAAACGGTGAATGACAACTGGCTGGTTTACGGATTAAGCTTACTTTTATCCTAACTCTTTTGGCAGGCCCTGTCATCATGCTGCAGTGAGCAGAGATCAGATACCAACTGGAAAAACCATACTGCAGGGCTGGAGATGCACAGCATATGCAGAAGAAAAGGGACATCACCAGGATGGCCGATCTTTGAACTGTCAGCTAACAACTTCTGAAGAGAACAACAACCAAGGTCCCTAAAAATACCTGAGAAAGACTAAAAGGAATCTTTATATATCTTCTAAGGTGATGTTAAAGAGAATTAAATAAAAGGCTCTGCTCTTGGAACAGCTCATACCCCAAAGCTAGATCACTTCTATTTCATGCCAAATAAAAGCTGTATGAATCACATAATAAAATGTTATGGCTGCTGGCACAATTAATTAGAGATGGAGGAGAGCACAACTTTCACCTCAAACAGAAGTGTCATATTAGAAGAAGAAAAGCTGTTAAAATATTGTGACCATTTCTAACTGATTCAGTACAGAAATTAAGAGATGCTAAGAAAATATTAATTTACAGGAATTATGGAGAGTATGTATCACTGTAGCATTCCCACTACATGGTAGTGTTTGTAAAACACCTTCTGGAGATCATATTGTGATGATGGTGAATCAGACTTCAGACAGCAGATCTCTTAATTTCTCTACTGTTACTTATGGCAACGAGAAATGTAGCAGTATCTTCATGGGCCAATTAAGTCCATATATACTTTTAGGGACAAGAAACTTCCACAATTAATGCAGTAAGCACTGAAGTCCATACTCTTAAGTCCATACTTCATACTCTTAAGTCTGAATCTTCCTTCTACACTTCAGACAATTATACTCCTTCGAGCATTTCAGCAACAAAAATGAATTCAAGAATTATTCAGGATTGCTCAAGATTGATTACCCAATTGAAGAATTACTCAAGATTTGCTACTGTAATGTAAACCCCATTGTGTATTTTATTTGTGGCTGGGTTCATGAAGTACCGTCTTTATGTAATTTGAGCATATGAAGTTCATACATGACATGCTATGCTGACCTGCACTGCACAAAAAGCCAGGAAATCCCTAATAAATACAATGAAGCAACAGTTTTGAATCAATGAAAATAAATGTAACATTTTTCAAAGAATATTTCTGTTTCGAGCACAGGTAATACCATACGTGTCTATTAAGTACACCTACCGTTCCAATTAAATTGACAGAGTTACTGGTGCGACTGCTTAACCTGAATGAAAAACTTGCAGTTCTTGCCATAAGTTCTACTTCTCTGAAGTCATAAGGATGGTTAGTTTAGGAGAAATGTAAGAATAATAGTACTCAGAGTCACAAAAAAAAAAAAAAGTTAACAGTGGTCAAAACATACCTTCCATTCACCAAATATGACTATGACCAGTCTTTGCTATCAAGAGACACATGGATTTAGGACCCAAGTTCTGGCAAACGAGCATTACCTTATTCCTGTCGCACTCATTTTAAACAAAATGAACAGTCAACCTAAGCAGTATATCATTGTGTGACTTAATGGATGACAGCCAAGATGTCAGCTGTAACCACTGATGTCTGATTATGTCAATTAGCACAAATACTATTTTAGAAATATACACAATGCAATTCAGCAGAGTTTGGGGATCCAGTTTTGACAAAAGCAGACAACGATTACAAGGGTTGAACAAGGGTTCATTTATAATCTCCCTGCACTTGTCAGTTCTAACTTCTAAAAATGTCCATTTAGAAGACCTAGAAACTACATGTACCTATTTCAATTATATGTAATTACTAAACATGTCTTCAAAGTTTGTTTCGTTGTGGTCTTTTTAAGGTTTCTCTAAACACAGAGTTGCTGTTCGCTATAGAATCCAGGAAACTTTCTGCAAAACAAGCTGTTAGTAAATAAGACTTTTCTTAGTCTTATGTTTTGATATTGCAGTTTGTATGGTTTGTTAGGCAAGAGTTACGCTCAACTGACTCAATGCAAATTGCAACACTACATGGATATACATAGTGACACACTTCTGACTCCACCAAACCTTATTAACAACGATGATTGACAAGGAGCTCCCTGTCTTAGAAATGAAACTTACCTAGGTTTTCTTCTGTGATGTTTACCCACAGGGAATGCGGAAAAATATGTATTCCTAGTTAGAATTTTTCCTCCTTGCATGTAAGAGGAACCAAGTTTCCCCTAGGTATACATCCTTCTATGTTTATGAACAGATGTAGGAAGGAAGCCTAGTTTATGGTATAGTAGTTTTAAATTTACTCATTTGTGATTTCATTAAAATGCAGAATAAATTTGATCTCTCCAGGCAATATTTCCACAGAATTCTTTAGGTTAAGATTTTCTATTTCTCTAAAAAGAAAAAGAGATTTTCTAAAGGCTTGCTGATTTTATATATATATCATTAAAACTGCTGTTGAAAGAGGAAAGGAGGAAAGAACAAATTTTGTTCATCAATATTCTTCATTACTTCTTAAAACAGCATATATCATGAACCTGAGAAACCTAATCAGAAAGTTAAAGAGCCTCCACTTGCTAAGCATCTATGCAAAATCCACATAGAGCATACGTTACACTTTTGACTTGTCTGCCTTTTTCTTCCTTTCCTATTAAATGTATTTATTCTGGATTAGATTCACCTGATTTCTAAGCAATAAAAACTGAAAGAGAAAGCTGTTGATACCAAGTTATGTAGAACAAGAAACTACAATATCATTCTGTAAGATATAAATATGAAAATGAGCAACATTCCTTGAAAAGGTGATTTCATTAAGATGACTGAAACGCTGGTAGCAGTGATCATCATGAAACTATCTCTACTATCACTTTATTTTTAAAATACTGAGCAGTAACACATCCTCATTATCGTTACCTTTAATTAGGCAAATACCTGCATTCTGAATAGCGGCAGGAACTTGCAGGGAACTGCTACTTTGAACGGATCACCATTTTCACACCTAAGAAGGTGCTACAGGCTGGTTTGCTTGGCACAGAAGCACGGTATCACCTATCAACAGCAGCACCTTGTTTCTGGAGGAAGCAGCTTCTGGTGAAATCAAAACCATACCATGCTTTATTTTACTCCATGACCTTAAAATACTGAGTGGTAGGCTGAGAGCATACATCAATGATATTTAGCTAAGGCAGTATGGAAATGAAGAAAAGTACCCCCTTTTCCTTAAACTCAAAGCCTAGAGATTTAGGTGGAAAGTGGCAGTAAATAATAACAAAGCTCAGTAAATCTCCTGCAGAGGTACCTGTGAATATTACCTAAATTCTATGATCGACCAAAAAAACAAGCCTCTGTAGTTTAGCATACTACATTCTATGTAAAATTTAATCTTACAAACTACTTTGATGATGAACAATAAGCTTTGATGAACAATAAAAAGCGTTAATGTACTTCTGGTTGAACATTCATTAGGCCCAGATATTTTTTATCATTCATGAAATTTCTAATAATGCCATTCAGGTGCATTAGTGACCCTACAAGCTATCTTCAGACAATTTTTGAACTAATGCTTGAAAATTTGGCACGCACGGTATGATATCTGAAATGCCAAGATGAAAAATCATTTCAAAATTTTGTCATGAAGATTTATTCACAACCAATTATACTGAGGTTTTACACAGGCAGTGAAAGATAACCCCAGACCTGTACTGCAGGTGATCAAGGGATATTATTATTATTTGGAAAATAGCCGCTTCTTCAGTTGCAACCACAGTAATTAGCTGAGATAGTGATAGGCACATACTCTTGATAGAGTAACCAAGTCTCACAGCAGAGGGTAAGGTTTCCTTCAGCTGCAAGCTTGTATTGGACTCCCGTTATTAGCTATTTCTGGCTTACTCTTCCTGTCAGAGTAGTATTCCTTACAGACTACAGTGTACCGAACTGTTGAATACATGGATTTTAGTAGAAAGTGTGAACTCTGTCAAATTCGAGTATCTTATTAACAGTTGGACTTTTAGTTTAGTACTGGGAATTGCTTACCAAATGTAAGAATTGCCACTTAGGCAGGAGACATTATATATAGTTCATCTGAAAATGTTTTCTGGTCAGTAAAGACATAGGGCAAACAATACAATACAGTATTTATTCTACCATATTTAGGGTGAAGATATAATAGAAATGTAGGGGGAAAAAATTAAAAGAAAAGTTCCTTTATTTTTCCATAATGTTTCCACCTTACAGATCCATCATTACAGTTATTATTCTGTGAACAAAGAATGAAATCTAGTTTTGAAAGTTTAATTAAAGTTTTTGGCTTTGTGACAGAACCAGTTCAGATCTGTTTACTTCAGATAATCTTACTGCTCCTTCAGTAGTTCTTGTGTTTGAATAACAGCAGCCACGTCGTAAGTAATGTAACAGACTCTTCCACTAAAACTCATTCAGGGAGAGATTAGAGATTTTAACATGAATGCCACTTTTCTTGGTCTAACACACTACTACAAAAAGTGAAATAATCTTTGTGTAGCATTTTTTGGTAGTGTAGGGTGCTTATTTATAAACTGGCCATTTGAAATTCCTGACATTTGGATTGCTGCAAACTATTTATTCAATGAGGACAAAAGAAACAAAGACTAAGGGAGAAGGAAGGTCAAGAAACTGATTCAGAGTTCACTCCCCAATCAATTTGATCCACTGGGAGTCTTGAACTTTTCTAAAAAATTGGAATTCAGGAGGAAACACGTAACATGACCTAAGTATCTGTGACTGGCTTGATTTAGACTGCAAGAGCTATGGGGACAAGCAAATACTTTTCTTTCCTGCATAATACAGGAAAGAAGCAATGTAAAAGAAAGCAGCATTTCCCAAGTGGCCACCAGAAGGTAAGTGTTGCAACAGAGGTTTTTATTAATGCTGTCTTAACTGCTTATCTTCTGAAATCCCACTTCTCTTTGAAAGAGATGAACAGTTCATTGCAAAGTTAGCTAGCGAGGTACATGTATGGACTCACTGGGAACCTGAGGTTGGAAATAGAAGGCAACGTCGCTAAGTAATAAGCCCTATTTACCACATTAGGGTTTTTCTTTCATTTTGGTTTTGTGTTGAGAAACTGTAAGCGAGGTAAAAAGCCAGTCTCCATAAACCTTAATTTACAAATAGCCTTGTGCTCTAGCCGGGGAGGGTGGGCAGGATGTATTCTACCTGATTAGGTTAGAACTGCTCTGAGAACAATATAAATGGAGTGGAAAACAACTATGGGGTATAGAGAGGTGCAGGGAGGGAAATATCACTCCTCTGATGTCAGCTTCTAATTTCAGCTCAACTACATATATTTCTTCCCATTAATAAGTACGTAACTTTACTAACTTGTCTACTTATTATAACAAATTTAGTTCTTCTGTAAATGGATGTTATACCAGGTATTTCAAGAGTCTATAAGACTAAATTTGGCCAAACACATCCTCTGGAGCATATCCACAGCTCTCAGTCTTCTCTGTGCTTGCAAATATTGAAATTCTTGTGCAATTAACTTTTTATATATTGTGCATTGCTCACTTCCAGATCACAGAGGGCTAATTAAAGATTTGTTACTTTTGCAAGGTTTCGGCTCTGACTAGTCACACTGAAAGGCATACATGAAGACCAAATATCTACAGGCAGAATCTGCCTATCTAATAAGCAGATTAATGCATTTCAGTTTTGATGAAGAATACCGTTCTACCAGGTGACCTTCCCTGGAACGACACATAAGACTATGCTTGTATTTSTCACCATTCCCTTGCCTGCATTGGATCTCGTATCTCTGCTACTGAACCAGGAAACAACTACTTTCCTTGGCTCAGGTCACCAGAAAGGAGCAAAAGGAAGGCTTTAGAGGAGGGGACACATGGGAGAATCTGTTTGGCCACAAGCAGCCTCACCTTTTGTGCTGCACCTACATGCAAGAGGAGGAACAAAGAGTGCAAGGTTAGCTCATTCTTTTCAGTCCAGAGATGACATCTATTCAGTGCTGGTGGAACAATGGGGAACAAAAAGGAAAGAGGGAGGAAAATAACGTTGCATGTGTAATCATTTGCATGGGTGTATGGAGCATGGTCTGTGCAAAAAGCAAAGGACCTTCAAGGAAAGTAGATGCTAAAATGTAAGAAAATATCTAGCAAATATGCGTGAAGTTTTAGATGTTTATACCTTGGCCAAATATGGATATGAAGAATAAAGATACTCGTGTATTTCATGGGCAGGAGCGAGAATAGAATGTGTACACTCTCAACAGCATTTTTTAATTGCAGGTTGAATGAAGAAGGTCGTGAGTCACTTCAGAGAGGAATGGAGGGATAAAGGAATTTGGGAAATGCTTCCTTGCTTCATTGAGTCTTTAGAGCATCTCAGTGAAATGCTGTACCATTTATATGTAATACTCAGCCAAACAATGTATTTTCCCTTAATCTCTCTTTCTCTTAAATACTGGACATATTTTTTAGACTGAAATACCCTCGTATTTAGCTTAGCTCATACAACTGACATTGAAATTTCTGCCAATATATTTAAAGCTTAGCAGAAGATAAACAACTGAAAATAGGGTTTGATATGGGAAGGCAGTAAACAACCTCAACTGTAACCCTTGCTGCAAGTTCTTCCAGTAACAGATATGAAGCAGGGTTTTTCCCATAAACCTCCAAAGATATTATGTTAGATTCTTTTCAAGTCAAACCAATAAAAGTAGTAGTCTCCTACCAAATTATGAACCTGTCTGTGACTGAACTTATCTTCTGATTTGCTACATCTTATGTGGTAGAGCAGACATCTCTTCAAGAGAGCTTGCAGGAGCTGCGACAGATAGACTTCTGACATCTCTAATATTTGCTTAGAAGAGTAACAGGAAAATTAGTCTGTCTGAACAGTATTCAATCCAAAAAGCAATTTACATAACAAAACAAAGTACATCATTGAATGCACTTTTAAAACAGAAAGGGCACTTGCAAGCAAAGTATACAGCAGCATGTCTATTTTAATTATAACTATATACAAAAAACATACACCGTAGGCATAGAAATGGATAGCAATTCTCCCTCATTCTCCATCCTCGACCTAATTACAAAACATTAGATAAGATGTCAGGAAACCATTTTGAGGGATGGTGAACATTTCCACTTCAGGACTTATATAATATTATTTTTTCAATATTTCATCTGCCTGTCTTATGCCTTCTTAGTTGGAATGTACTTTATTAGCCTTCACATAACAAGACCGAGTGCCAAAAATGCAAGCACTCTAAATGCTCAGGATATTTCTCTTTTTAAAATGGTAAGTATAATTGAATACTACTTGCCTGAGGAGATTAGAGTTGCAATATGTCTTATATATCCTAGTTGATTGGATAATATACTTAATGGAACATACCTGGGAAGATGAACTGCTTATCTGGTCGTAGCATATGTCTCCAGAAAAGATAAGACACTTGACTTTTTTTCCTCCCCAACTGATAGTTCTTGATAATTCACTTGTTTGTTCATTTGCATATACAAACTCTTTTATGGTGTTTTGTACACCCACTCATCAAGAGTAAAATGTGGAGAGGAGTAGCAAGCAAGCAGTAGCTCTCTGACATCTCTGAGCTCCCCTGACCCACTGTACCAGCAGGTCTCCATGGATAAAGTAGCAAATCAGAAGTCCTGTGCTCTGCAGAAGGGAGAAAACAGCAGGAAAAGCCGCTGCCAAGTGAGATCAGTCAGCCTTGGAAGGGGCCTGGCCTGAACATTAAACCCTTAACCCGTTGATTAAGCATCCTGGCATAAAGTTAAATGTACAGATCCCTCCTTCACCCCGCAGCCCTCTACTGCTTGTCAGCCATTGTCAGGAAGACACCTCATACTTGCATACCCCAACTAAGACTTTTTGTTAATCATCAATAATACCTAGAGTACATGTTTACAAAAACCTGCTTCACAGGCATGAACAGAAACGTAGACATTTTCCTAACCCTGGATTTGGGTTAGTAATTATAATCTCTCTCCTAATTTCAGTTGGGTATAAGGAAATTTGAGTGGGAGGTTCATTCGTTTCTGCCAGAGCCCATTATTATGCCTCAGTCAATAACTGTGTCCGTAACTGAAATTCTCAGCTACTAGTTGTTACTTAACAGGTCATAATATATACCTTACCAAAAATGTCTTATCTATACAGAAAGCCTTGCTATTTGCTCATAACTGTGCTGCTTTAAGAAGTGTTATGCAGGTACCACGGCAGTATTTTTATTTGGTGGCATATCCCAAACCCTTCCCAAACACATGTCACAGATCAGGTGATGAAGGGACAATGTCCTCTTAGTCCTTTAATTAGATTTTACCTGGAGGAGGCAGGGAGAATAAGGAAAACAGTAACCTGTTCTGTACCTTCCACCTCACTGTAGCTGACTACAAGCAGCACCCACAAAGGAGCAACGGGAGGCTGGTCCTCAGCAACTATTTCATTGAGGACAGCAGGATAACTCTACTTAACACATCAAGCCAGAATCGCACAGCAGTGGGGTGGATCGCATGGACAAGGGTAGCCCCTCACGGGGATAACAGTAGGGGAAGACGGTCCACGACAGGAGGCCAGGAAACACCCAACAAAGAAGCATCCTTCTGCCTATGACCAGAAGACAAAGTGCAGGTAAAAACAACTGAGATACCCAGCAATTATTTTCTTCCTGCAAGCCCTCCTTTGCTGATGCTTAGCTCCCTCAGGAAGAACACTGGCAAAGAGCACCAGGCATAAGCATTTTATTTTATGATCCTTCTTTTCAGCAAACCCTTTTCTTTAATGAACTGAGATGAGAGCTATTGTTCCATGAAAGGATGCAGTCAGCCTCCTCTGCAGCTACTTTGAGTCATTACATCCCAGAGCTTTGCCGAAAAGGTAGGAACAAACTCAGCACTGGGAACAACAGATAAGGTAGAAATGGTCCTGGGTAGGCAAATCTTTGCTTTGAGAAGGGGCTTTTGGTCCCAAGAAATCAGAGCAGAGTCTGGCTCTGAATAAATGCTTCTGTCTGGTGAATTTATGCGAAGCTTATGGAGCTGCAGACTAAAGGCTGTGTCCTGTTTGGCTCTGAAAGGTAGGCAGGTGGGTACTCATTAATAGCATGGCTCTCTCCCAGGCAATAAAGGCAGCATTTGTGGTGAACTGAGGCAGGAAACTTGCTGACACAATAAACACCATTTTTGAAGCCATTTGGCAGAGTCATGGCCAAAGTCAAGAAACCAGTCATACGAAAAAAGGGTCTACAAAACTTAAAAAATCCTGAAGATTCTTTGATGCATTTTGCTGTACCACATGTAAGTCCTAAACTACCTAAGCATCTAAGGATCAGAGAGGGGGACAGACTTCCCCCTCAAAGGGCTCAGGGTTCTATGGAAAGATCTACCTTGGGAAGGCAAAAAGGCTCCCGAGAAAGATGCTGACAAAGGATAGAGAAAGAAATTGGTTTTTGGCAAACTCCTTACTTTCCTTACTTACATTACTAAGGAAAGGGAACAGACACTTTTTACTGCCAACAACCTTGCTAGCCAGTAGCTCCCAAAGAAATGACTTAATAGATTTAATAGGTGAATCATTTCCTATATTAAGTTACCAATAACTATAAATATAGTTATGACAGCTGAAGTTCCATAGTCTTGGTAGCAGGTCACCCTAGGGCCACGTTTTCTCATACTAGGTGGTTCCTGATTTAAAGGTCAGTTTTAAGAGCTCAACTTTAAGAACTCACTGAGTCACCATTAGCATGGTATAAACAGTTCATGGCTCATGGACATTACATCACTTAAAATTTCTGACATTGCTTACAACTGGAAAAAAAAAAAAAAAAAAAAAAAAAAAAAAAAAAGGTTAAAACAGACCAAAAAGGAGTGGTATAAGCTTACCTGCAGCCCTTTATTTAGTCAGTGTAGATGTTACTGAAGGCTGAAGGCCCACTGTAGTAAAGAATTTGTGTAAATCACCATAATCCCACATGAAATTCAATTGTATTCCCATTAGGTTTGGTGAGAATGGTGTAGGAATTGGATTTATACCACACAAAAACATTTCCATACTGAAAACATTCCTATGTGATCAGGGAATGGACTCCTGATACTTAAAATATTCTCCCTTTTAAACATTTCAAAAGATTTTCTTTCCATTTGCTGCAAGCTATCAAATGTTGTGAACAAAATAGTTGTGATAAGCAGACTACAAGATCTAAAATGTAATGTTTTCCTACTTTTAATACAGGTCAGTCTTTTAGAGCAGGATAGAGCCTATGAAAAAACCTCTTCCTGTGCTCCTTTTCTTACTCGCTGTTGTTTTTCTTTTCTTTTTAATGCTATTACATATAAAAACCTAACAAAAGAATTGTTAAGTTTTACAGTTTACATCTAAAAATGCCTTTCAATAATGTGAACCTGCAGGTGCAGTACTTTGAAGAGAGTAACTATTCCAACTTGGACAAAATGATACGATTTTATCAGGATCAACAATAAAGAACAAAACCAGAAAGAATGGTGAAAAGAAAGGAAAAAAAACATATGGCCAAACTTTAAATCAGATAATCGTGACACTAAAGATAGGACAGTAAAAGAGAGAAGAAACAGTATTTGAGGGAAGGGGAAATCTACCCTACTATGATATACCTCATTTGGACTGATATTTGAGGAATTATTCCAGACATTCTGAAAATGGGGAGTTTGATTTAACTTCTTTCCTGGAAGACTGCTCTTAAAAACATGGAATGATTTTTTTTTTTTTTTTTTTTTTTTTTTTTTTACTGTCTAGTAACAGTACAAAAAATGGAAGAACTGATTCACTGATTCACATAAACATCTTACTTGGAGTCCAGCAGAAGGTAATAAGTAGTTTAACATCAATTGCATTTGTGAACAGAAAATGAAAATGCTTCAAAACCAGTCAAATTGATACACAGCACTGATACTCCTAAACATTTAATGCTAGCATAAAATGGACACCACCACACTAATCCATTTTAAAACCTACAACAAAATTTCACCATGCGAGTGTGGCCTCTCCTCCATCTAAATATAAAGCCTAATTGAAACATAAATTTTAAATGAAACAGCCATGTGGCACAGTAAATAATAAAATAATTATAAAGTTGTTTGAAGTAATTTTGATCTGTGTGTTTGTTTAGAATGGTCAGCTGCATAAGCAACACAAGTCAGTGCTTGCCAATAAAGCAGTCAGAATATAAAGTGCAATACCCATGAATGCTTTCAGTCTTGATGTATATTATTTCCTAGAGACTAAACTACATAACTGATTTATATTTTCATTCCTTCGTTTTCCACAATAAATCCTCAAAAATGTCTTAAGGACAAAAGTTCAAGGTCCAGCTGCTCTCACAATCAACTTTATCTTTCAAAACAGTTGAAACAAATTAGGATAGAATTATTATCTTCAATTTTACTGTGGTTGGGGAACATGCTGTTTCCAAGCATTCTGATTAATTATGTCCCTCTGAATTTTCCTAGGCCATGCTGTGGTACAAGTCACCCATGTGTTCTAACTAAGTGTATTTTCATAAGGAGAAATATGCTAAGCTGGGGGAAAAAAATTACATCTGGAAGGGTGAAAGCAAAAGGAAAATAAGCATAAGTAACCAAAAAGCTTCTGCTCCTTTGACTGTGAAGCGTGTTACCTGTTTGGCTTCACATCTTTCAGTGACCACAGACAGAAACATTTAGGTTTCTGTTCTGATCTTTAAGAGAAGGATTAGCAAGACTTAGGAGTTGCAGTTTTTATTTTCATCTAGATTTTCCCTTCCTGGTTAAAAACAGTGAGATCACATGGATTCATGTGTCTTGACAGAGCTTTTCAAGTAAATTAAAATAATTTGGGTGAGCTTACTTGATTAATAACATCCTCAAGCCTCAAAACATTTCATTTTGATGGACAGAAAAGATAACACATGAAGCTGTGTGAGAGAAGAAATTTGAGCATGTTATTGAGCTAACAAGCAGCTTTCCATTACCACTCTTTTTTGATAAATGTGCTCAGGACGTAACTTCTATGTTTGCCTGTATGTGAATTAGTATGTATTGCCCCTCCCTAATTCAGTGGCATGTAACAGTGATAAAACACTTTCCAAAGAGTTGCCACCAATTAATTTTTCAATGGCCTACCTTTAGTTACACAGTAAAAATCTAAGATTTTTTTATAACCTCTCAGCATTGACCTAACTGAGCTCAACAAGAAAATTTATTAATGCCTTCAGATGAAAGAGCAGTAGGCCAGCCTCTGAAATCCCATCTACATTAGGGTATGGTACATGGCAGCTCCCATATGTTTTTATTCACTATTAGTATAAGTTATCTTAATGACAATATTTTTAAACCAGTTTTGAAGTACTATTTTAAGTGATTACCTAATCTGAAACTCTAAAAATGAGAACTGAATAATGTTCTACAGGAACATGTAGCATATTTCAAGATCTTCCATCAGTTTAGCATGCACATTTATATATCACTGACATTCATAAATAATTTATGAAACATTCCTGCACATTATCAGATTAAAAAACGTGTTTCTGCTTTTGTTTTTAAAACACTACAATGAGAAACAATGACGGACTTGAGAAACTGCAAAGGCTAAATCACAGAACACCATTTACTACAGTAACCAAATCCTACCTCCAAAATCCACCTGACTGAGTATTTGTTCTTTTGCTGCTAACTTGACAAGATAAACCATACAGTAACAGACCATGACTCCAGAAACCTTCTTACGACTTGTCAGCTTCGTACAAAGATCAAAGCTTCACAGCAACACATAAAGTTGAGGAAAATGACGGGGGGCTATCTAAAGTCACAGCAGCTTATACAGCAATGCCTCTAGGAGCACCAGAATGATTTAGGAGCCTACACCTTCGCTCTTTAATGATGCAAGCGGTTAAGTCTTCAGTGCTGAGGTGCTTTTGGAAGACCGTCCCCTGAATGGTATGCACTCACATTCTTGCAGCAGCGCTATAATCATCATGTTGTTTAAATTTGCTTACCAAACTTTAAAGAATTTGCACCACTTTCTCACTTAAAACCTGATTCAAAAAACCTATTTCAGCACATGACAAACTAAGCACATCTGTGTTCACTAAGTAACTTCCAAGGGATTCCTATTATGATAAGTATCAACCATCATTTGTAGTAACAGAGACGTAAAGGGGCAGGTACAGATAGGGTATCTTCAAGACATCCATTGGAAAGGTTTCCACAGTTTGAAAACATAGAAAATTTGAAGTTTGGGCTTTTCAAGGAAACTTAATATACGTCTGCTGTAATTTTAGCTGTAGGAGTTACTAAGGTTGCTCTTTGTCTTGTTTGTTAATAAATCACAAGAATGAGAATAAACAGAATGAGAATATTTACAGAAGTGTGCTCATTAGAATAAAGTCACCCTTCCTTGCAAAATTTCACTCTTCTGTGTAATAATTACAGCTCAAAAAACAAGGTTAACCTCATTATACACAGTACAACAAACACAACATTTTAAGCATCAGCACCACATTGCTCCCAGTAGGCAGCTCCAGGCAGAGTATGGACCAAGTCTAGACCATCCACTGTTAAAGGAAGGAAGAAATGTAAATAAAAACAACACGTGAACTAAACCTGCAGTGAAAGATCGGGGTGGCCATGATACTGCAATGCACGCTAAAGACATACCACTCCTTTGCTTTTGCATGACCATGCAGAGAGGTACAATCTGTGCTCGCTCTAATGTGCGCAACAGCGATTTGTGTTTGCTCGTCTTTACTTTGGAAGAAAGGCACCAAAATGAGGGAAAAAGGATGCGTGGCCCGTCCTTTCACCACAGCACCTCTAGGTACTTGATACCAACTTGCTGGAAAGACAGACTGAACACCCGTTGGGAACAATGAGCAGCCCCGAGAGGGGGTACAACTCTTAGCAAAACAATTTTTCACATATGCCTGTTGGATTACAGACATTTTGGGACAAGTATTTCTTTTGCCTTTATGTTCGCTTGCAAAGTACCTATCTGACCTCTTACTGCTGTAAGAAACACCTGCATAAAAACCTCATCAATAAACAGTCTCACACACTGTTATTTCCGTTCTGAATTTTACACAGCAAATTACTAATGTAAGATGTAAGCTGTTTTTGCAGTAATGTGATTTTAACCTGTCTTTTCACGGTTTTTTTCCTTGATTAATGGTAAATTACTGTGAATATTCAATGTCTTTTAGTAGTCTACTTCTATGTATTAACAACAAGATAATTATAGGTAATTCACTTTAACAAAATTAAAAGCTTTCACATGTGCAACTTTCAGCCCAAAGATGATTTGCATTTATTCCAATAAGACTACAGATCATGGAAAAGTGCCAGTACTTTTCTGATTGCCAGCTTACTCCTGGAGTTTTACAGGGATTTTTTTTTTTTTAATTTTGAAGTCCTTTTATTCAACTTCCACACTAGAGCAACATCTCAAGCTTTTGAAATGAAGCCCAACATCATCAAAATCAACGCAAGTAATTTCTGTTTTAATGAGGCAGTCTGTAGCTGGCATTCAGCAAATACCCTCGGTAGACTCTGAAGGGGGTGGAGGGGCTTCTAAGTTGCTCAAAGTTGCCATGCTGATGTGCAAATGAGCTGGTGCCGGCTGCGTAAGTGACTACTTCAGCTTCCTGTAAGACTTTCTGTAATAAGATGCATACTGGAATAAAGCCAAACTCTGGTTTTCTGCCTTTTTTAAGTTTTTTTCACATTTGCCGTTCAGTGTGAAGACTTAACCTTGCCATTGATTTTTTGCACAGCGCTTCCCCATTGATTTCAGGTGGATCGATAAAGCGGGCTGCTGATTGGAAAACACAGGGCTGACTGCCGAGCCAGTGCTGCGCCGGCAGAGGCCCCTGCCTCTCCCCCTGCAGAAGCCTCTGCCCCCCAGGGAGGCAGCCAGCAATTTAAGGGTACGCACCAGAGTCACCCATATTTCCCACAACATTTTAATTGACTTGCCGAAAGTCTCCACCATCCTATCTTCCTCTCTGTGAAAGAAATACATCAAAGAAATCAGTCATATAAATAATGTGGTGAATAAAAGTTGCTTCTGTGGAGAGACTTGGCAGAAAATAATCCTTTAAGGCTCCAGTTATTTTTATTTTTACCATGTCATTAAGACTCACATATTTCTGTCCTGGATTACCTAGACAGAAATACATACACACCTGCATAGGTCATATTCAGTCTATCTTATTTGTTTGGGTTTACTGTGGAGCACAAGAGCTGATCTGTTGACCTGCTGTGGTTCAAGAGCAGACCTGGATTTTTCCAGTCTAGCCAAAGCACTGGCTATGACAACAGCACAGGATGTCTAGTCTGAAGTTTTCCAGTTCAGTCAGAAAATATATTAATCAGGAAAATAAACATATTCAGGGAAATACAGACATGCAGTATTCCTACTTCTGCCAAACTAGAATGCGGGGGGG
>JAYKAV010003317.1:270435-308674 GCA_035582835.1 Phoebastria nigripes
AAAAAAAAAAAAAAATGGATAATAGGTGAGAAAGACAACGAATGGGTTGCATTAAGAAAGAGATTCGCATTGGTACAGGCATAAAGCAAAGAAAGAAATTTACTTCAATTTACTTTACTTCAATCTAAAAGCAGTAACGTAGATCCATAGAAACAAAAATTACTCAGACTGGACCTAGGACAGTGCCAAGCAGCACTCATGTAATAGGGAAATGCTGATTAGAGAAAGAGTACGAAGGTCATGTTCTAATTGAAGACTAATTGATGCCAGTCCACTGGAATCAATGAACTCTTTACCATTGACTTCAGTGACAGCAAACTGCAAAACACATCCATTGTAGCTTCTGTTCTCAGGGCACACACCAAACCTCACAGGCCTGCAACGGTTGTTTCTTACAGCTGAAGCAATGAGCGATGGCAGTGGTGAAAGTCAACCATAAATAACATGCTCATCGTGTATCACACTATGTAGTCCTTCATGCTTGGTAGTTTGACTTCGTAAAAATCACAGAACTGTGAGCTGCAAACTTCCTGTCAAATCTGGGATATGGCATTCACACTGGAGTTTTAAATGAAGAATCTACAGAATATAAAAAAAAAAATCTGTATGTGCTACCATAAAGAGAAAGAAAATGAGGTGATACACTAAATAAGGAACAATTCATTGGTCTGATACGCACAAAAATTGAGAAGTTATCTTTGATGCAAGATGGGCCATTACAAGAAATGCCTTTTAAATGATATATTTTTATTCTGGATCTCCCATACATTGGCATGCTTTTGAAAGACTTAGTTTAGGACTGCTTATAAAGAAACCATTAGTCACCTCTAGCCCTATTACCAGAACTGTTACACTTTTTTCCCCAATATAATTACTATACGATCCACCTCTTGCTCCTCCCTTTACAAGTGTTGATTTGACTGTGACTCAAAGTCAGTTATTTTCTGAACACATGGTTGCCACCGAAATGAAGTCACATTGTACAGATGAGTTTGTTGCTTTTGTTGCCTCTCTCAGCGAGTCCACTTTATTCTTTTACTTAATTCCTGGTGACAATTTGTGGTGCAGCTGGAGGTGTACTGGGCCATCACAGCAGGACTGTCAGCCATTACACTTGTAAAGAAGAATGCCTCCAGCTTTCAAACTCTGAAGGGAAACAAACTGAGCACAGACTTTTAGGAACTGCCCGGTGACAATAAAGTTAACACTGCATTGGACAAGAAATGTATTTCACATTGCATACAGTGACACTGGAAGCACTTTGGTCATTACGGGAGTGTTCTATGTCTATTAGTGCAGCATCTATCAATAGGGATTATTTTTACTGGATCATTGTGTTTTATCTGTTTGTGATTTTCTGTCACTGCAAAAAGAAGTTGCAATAAAGGCTATTTCAGATCCAAACTCAGAACAGGGAAAAGTGCAATTTCAAAAGAAAACAAACAAACAAACAAACCAAAAACCAAACAAACAATAAAACCCCAGCACTGCACAACAGCCATCCGAAGCTGAACCATTCCCACCCATACAGAGTCTCCAGCCTCTTTCCAAAAGTGCAATCTTCTGCAAGGAGTTCTGAGCTACCAGAGACTCTGCGGTAAAGCCACACAAAGTGGATCACCGTGCAGAGACCTATCAACTCTGATCGTACATGGAGCAGAATAGCTGTGTTCACAGTGCTGTGCCCACCACGACAGTCTATGCACACTGGTGGGAGCTGGCTCACCAGCAGAAATCACAAATCTTTCTCCATTCATACTCCCATCTCTTTCACTCCCAAGATAAAGGAAACAAAACCAGTTTGTGGTTTCTGTTCCCACAGTGTGGACATGGAGTTTAAGAGGATCAGAGCCTGCTTTTTCATGGGACATGGCTCAGTGCTGCCAGGAGGAAGGCAGCCTCCCRCTGCTCATCATCTTCTCTGCTGCTCTGGCCTCAGGGTTCTACATCCTCCCTTCCTCCAAGACACTGCCACTTGCCAGATCTTCCACTGAATCAGTTAACTTGCAAGTGCCATAGGTAAATATCCATTTAAAAAAAGAAAAAAAAAAATTACTCCCATTTCAGCAAGCTAAATTCGCTCATGGAGCGGTTTGTTGGGCATTTGGGATGAGTTCAAAATAACTGGTGGGTGCATGGCCAGTGTCCTGGCAAGAAGAGGAGGGACAGGATGGGACAGCAGTAGAGGTAAGCAGCCGCAGGCTCCGATACCCCATGCTACATTCCCACACAAAGTAATGGGCTATTGATACAAAACTGCAGCACAAAGAAGAGCATTTCCCTGCATTTCATTAGGTATCAGCAACAGCATTCAGTTTTTCTGTGGAAACACGGAATCCACATCTCGGAACCATAACTGAAAGTTAAAGGGAGTCCATATAAAAGCATTTTGTTGGTAAGTATAAAGGTATCTCCAATCAATTGCCTAAGGCAGATCCTGCATATCTTATTCATTTAACCACTACATCAAATTAAAAAGTTTAACATTTTTGCAAATTTTTTTTTTTTAAATATCCTCTAAATAAAATACTACATGCACCCGTGCTACATATAAACTTCAGTGATTTCATTCAGTGCATTCCATAACACTGCTGCTTACTTAGGTTCTAAAACATTAGGGTATTTTATTTCTGTATTTGCTTCCTTTTTTCTCTCTCTATTGATTCTTGGACAATTACAACTACTTATACTCCCCTCTTCCAGTTATTATCCTTAATGGTGACACTGAGATAATGAAATCACCTCCAAAATGTAATAATTAAAAAAAAAAAAAATTAATAAATGTATCCATATTCCACTACTAATTCAACATGAAAACAAGAATGTATATTCTAAGTCTTTTTGACAGAAACATCTCAATTCCATCAGAATTGGTAGTTTTGGAGCTCAGTATATACCAGATGCAAACTTCTGTATCCATGTTTGAGGTCAGCTCTATATAGCATGGTCCTTGGCATCTCGGGTTTGCACGGAAAAGGCTGCAGTGCCCTATGTTCTGGTAGAACAGAACTGGTTGAAGCAACAGTAAGAAACTTGTGAAGGAGTTGGAAAACAACAATAACAAAATAACCAACTTCAGGCACAATTAAATAGAGAAATTTCCAGCAAACTCTTTTAAAATTAACATGTTCCTAAGCAATTTCAAAATATCTGTTCCGGGCTGCTTAGAAACAATCAAAAGATGCGATATTAYGAACCATGGATGTAGTGTTTATACAGAGTCCACTGTTCACCCTCCAAGAGCGTAATCATTTCTGGAGGGACCACGGCATGCAAATGTATGAGCTCTGATTCCAAAACCACAGCCAGATGTTGCAGACTTATCATTAAAATCACATGGAGAGGCACTGTTTGCAAAACAATTTCATCCCATAATCTCTTGACTGATGCTTGAACACAAGCCCAGTTTGCCAACTGGCACCAGGTTGGGAAGGCTCTTGGGCAAATCGGTACGTTGCTAGCCTTCACTAACGCAGCACACTCCATTCTCCCTTCCCTGCCCCCAGAGCAAAGGGGCAAATGTAAGGTTTTTCTGGAAACAACAGAATCACTTAAGATTTCACCCCCTTCTTCATATTTCCAGCACTGTCTCCATGGCCTTCCTCCCTAGTGAATCGCAAATTCTGAATACATTACAAAATCAGGATGGCTGTTCCTAATGTGCAGCGTACCAAATATCTGTATTTGAAAGCAGCCTTAGCCTTCCTACTGCTATTCAACAGCTTTCCCTGGTTTACTTTGCCTTTTAGCAGCCAGTATTTTCAAGTAGCTTTAAAGCTTCCCCAGGCCTCTGTGGACAGCAGCTAAGAAAGAACAGGGAGTGGAACCTGCTATACTTTATCTCCATCCTGTTCTTCACTTGAGGGTAAGCTTTTTCAATTTTAAACACCAGATGGACTGTTGAAACTTGTTTCTGCAGGAGTTTATACTTTCTTTTGCACAACAGTGTCTATGTTCAGGCCCCATTGGTTAAAGGAAATTATTGTGTGCCCTTTCTATTTTGGTGGGTAACTTTAAAGCTACTTTTGTTTTCTTCTCCACAATCTTCAAGCAACAGTAATACATAAATAGGACCAGTTTGTTTTGGAAAAGCTACTGTCTTGAATAAAGTCACTAAACTTTATTGTTTTGGAACAAACTATAGGATCTACTCCCAGGCAGGATTTTCTTATCTTAAATCAATGCCCTTTCCCTTTTACTAAATGATAGCTGTACGTGATATGAGTATAGCAAAGCCACTAGGAGTATAGTTATCCCACAGACAAAGCATTCAAACGATGACTTTAAAAATGAAAGACGTTAGTTGCATTGGAATAGTAAGTTTTGTCTGAATCTAGTACAATTCCCACTGAAACAGATTTCCTGAACTGAAAAAAACGTAGTTGAGTACTATTCTACTTGAAAAAAATTTTAAAGCAATTCTGTAAAAGGAATTCCTCCATAAACCCTCATATAGTTACAAAAAATTATAACATAATTATTAATTTTAACAAAGATAGTTTACTACAGAGACCCTATGTTATTAAGAAGTGTAACATGATTCTTAATATTTTTTCACTTAGTAGGTTCAATTCCTATTCAAAGATTTATCTCTGTGACACAGATACTATATTACAGGAAACAAATACACTAAAAAGATACATGAAGGGAAAAGCCAGAGGTTGAAAATACTACAATTAAGCTTGCAGTTTACAACTTAACTTTTTTTGTTCCCATATTACATCAAGAAAAGCTGTTTTTTACCAAACTACCAAGGATCCTTCTTTCCAACCCCCCCACCCCCCAACCAAATTGTATCACCCACAGCTGTTAGAAGAGCGGGACTCAGACTTTCAGTCTCAGTGGCTGCAGGCATGGCAGCTGCTGGGAAATGGTGACCATCAGTAATAGCCCCCAGCAGAGATGCTTTCTGGGTCTGCAGCGGCACAGCAGCCTCCATGGGGCTCTGCTGCGCCAGCCCAAGCAGCAGCTTGGCTGTCAAGCTATTCTTGGGAAACTGAATTTCAAATCTCCCTTTGGTCCATTCCCATCCCCTTACCCTAGCAGGGCAGGATGAAGAGGAAGGCAGGATCAAGAGATACCTTAGTTTAAGTTAAAAGATGCTAAGTCTGTCATAGCCTAAAAGAAGAATAGCAGAAATTGAACTGAGGTGCTGAAGCAGGTGAAAGGCCATTTATGATTAATAAGATCTTGTATTTTTCATCTTTCCATAACTTTAATTAAAACACAAAAAAGCAGATATGAAATATAGTCCTTTACTTTGTGGGATTAAGATGAAAGCATGTTACTGCTTTCATTCACGATTCAGTGCCCTAACACCACACCTCCGTGATAGCTTGTCTTTCAAAAACTGTCCCAGACGACATCCGAAGGGTCTAAGTGTGCATCTCCCGTTTCTCCTACTCCATACGCTGCCCTACGCAGCATCTTTGAGCAAGGTGCAGCAGGCAATCTCATTCTGCTTGCTGGCACTGCTCCATTTTACATATATAATATTCATTGGGTCAGCATCAAAAGAGCATTCTGAGTCAAAAATTACATTCAAGAACCAGCCAGTCAGGACTTTCAGCTAATGACGACTGCCTCACTTGCAGCCTCGCTCCAACGAATGCCAAATACTTAATCTACAGCTGCCACCAGGATTTCCTACATAACCCAATCCGTCACGCACACTCTGCATAGCAGAGCACGATTCCTTGGAAAGCATAAGCGGATGGTGGAAGCTGCCAGTTTGACTGGCAGCTGAGCTGCTTGTTGAAGATCTAAAGCCTGGACTTACACTTCTTAAGTGACAGGCATCTGTCTTAACTCTGTGGATGTAGCCTTTAATTGTTCCAGTGTCTGGCAGCCCAAGTGGACAAGAAAATGGCCATGTAAATGTCCTGCTCAACCACAGCATGTTCCCACCAAACACCAAGCTGTACATGAGGAGTCTATGCCATCGGTGACATTGTGAAGCACAGCATGTCAGGCATGAAATAGTCAGAGAATTTCACTGTCAGTTTGAATTGTTAACCTGTACACAACACAAAAAGTGAATCCTGGATACTTGGGCAAGTGCCTTGCCTCAGGAGGTAGGATAGTCTCTAATAGAAGCAGAGGAACAGCTCAAGTCATAATTCTGGTAGGAGAAAAAGCAAACAGCTCTTCTCTGGAGGTAATGCTCTCCCCACTGCTCCCCTTTTATAACCAGAGAGATAAGGAGCTTGTTAACAAAGCATAAGAAAGAGAGAGGTGCTAAAAACACGACGGTAAAGTTACAGAATGCAAACCTGTAAAAACACTTAGATCCTATGACCCATTATGGCCTAGAGCTGCAAGCAAAACTTCACTTTTACCATTTCAATCTGCTATTATTTCTGGAGCTAGGACAYCAGTTTGTGAGAGAAAGCAATTTTTGCAATAACTTTCCTTTCAATTACATTAGCCTTTGCATTTCTTCAATATAAAAAGAATGAGTGCATTGATGATACAGGAGAATTTCTTTTGCGAACCTGAGGTTTCTTCATTGTACTTTAACACCGAAACCTGGGAGATCTGCATAAAAAGTGCGGGAAAAATACAATCTTTCAAGGGAATTTAGATTGTAAATTACTGATGTACTAATAAGATTCTTTATGTACCAGCAGGAATAGAGAAAGAAAGAATACAGGCAATTACAGTAGGATATATACAAACAGACAAAATTAAATAACGCTGTGGGAGTAATCCTCTGTAAGAGACATATTTTGGGGCATTTTATTTCTCTCCACTTAGTTAAACAAATGAATTGACTAATAGAAAATCAGGATTATGCCCTTTTTTTTTTTTTTTTAATTTAACTAACGCTTAGGGTTTTTTTAATTGCTTAAAGAGTCTAATTATTCAATTATAGCAATCAAATATGCTACAGCTACAAAAATTCATCCTAATATATTGTTAGAAAGTTCTGCAGACATATGAGCTAGAATTTGAAAATATGAAAATAAGGGAGGAAATACTGCTTTTAATTCCACTGAAACATGCTATATGTGTAGAGTTACCCAAGGTACTGAAAAAAAAAAAAAAAAATCCAAAAGCACATACCTGTCCTTTTTTACTCTGGTTTCTCAGCTCTGTTTTTTTCATTTTAGTTTATCAAACATGCTCACAATTTGTTTTGGCCTTATATTAAGAATATCTACTCCCRTAACAGCACATAGGCTCAGGTTATTGACCATATACACACTCATTTTTAGTTTTTGTGGCATAGGGCAGGCACCTATTTCCAATCTTAAGCAGCACAAACCCTGCAAATACTTGGTCTTCTGAGGAGTATATTGCTGGGGTAAAAATAATGATCAGAATGAGTTCTATTTTGATAACTGAAAGGAGTTTCAGACAAAAAAAAAAAATATTTGGAAAAAAGAAAAATCACAGCCTGGAGTTAACACCAGGTAGAATCTGATGCACAAATTCAAGGGGGGCAGGCCCCCCAAAAACCTGAGATGTTTCATCTTGCTGTATCCAAAGCATTCTGTCTTTTTACATTCAAGTAAGCATTTCTCTGCATTAAACATTAAAAAGAAAAAAGGACAAAAAATAAAAAGCTGACAATGGTGGGTTTGTTTTGGTTTTGGTTTTTTGTTTGTTTTTTTTTTTTTAATCAACACAAGTGATTTAGGTTGTCTGCATCAGAGAGAAAAACAAAAATAAAATCATTTACAGTGCTTTTCTTGTGATAAATTTTTATTTTAATTTCTTTCTGGAATCACAAGAACATTAAACCAGAAGTGATGGGGAAGTTGATAACACATTTCAAAACTACAGAGGAGTTTTAATTTCTGAACTGATGTTTCAGTCACTGGCTGTTACATAAAATCCAACTTGCCAATTCTAAGAGCAGTAAGAAGTGTCTCTTTGAAAAAAGGTTTTCTTCTTTTTCCATATAATTTCAATTTTTTCCTCCTTGGAACAGTGTAACAATGAGTGAGAATCTATTTAATTGGAAGTTTAAAAAGAATGGACACATTTTATATGTTACATAAATCAGAGCAAGAGATTAGAGTTCTTCTCTACAAGAAGTTTTTTCCAATTTTCAAGGGCTTGAAAAGAAGGAGTTTTCCAATACATAAAGTTGTGAGAAACCATCTGACTTTGACAAAAGATTTTTTTTTTTTTTTTAATCCTGGGAGATTTTAGAAGACAAATAACGTCTACTAATATAAGAAAGTTAGCATACCACAGCACGCTAAACCATGGGCATACAGTCTTTCATAGCATCAAGAAAATGATCACTTTAAAAAAAAAAACCTTCAAATGCTTAGAATTTGTAAATATTTGCACTGTATCATTGCAAGTATAGGGCATAGAGTTAAATGCCCATTTACCTTTTTGTCATTCGTTTTTGTATCTTAATCTATTAGATATCATCATGATTACAACAAAATTACAACCAAGTGTTATGGCAAATGTTACTAAAAATCCACAGCAATATGAAGGGTCAGCCACAGTAATTGGGAAGAGTTCATACTATATGTAAGAATCTAGCCCCATATATTTGGTTAAATTATTCTAATAGGACAACTGAAAATGCATTGCGATCAAAGGAATTAACCTCAAAATCCAAGTTTTCTGATGACAACCACTCTCCTTCCCAGTCCTCCCTTTTCACATACAGAATTAATTTGCGCGCTTTACATAAAGATGCTCCACCAGACACCCACGTCTTAGAAACATGCTGCACTTTGCTGTTCCGCTCTACATACTTAGGGTTGATGTGTGAGCATCTTCCTCCAATTTATTGCCCAAAATAAGTTTGGGTTTTTTCCCCCCTTTTAAAATCAAAACACAATATTAAAAAACCCCTGCCAATTATGGTTAAGTACCTGGTATTATTTTCCTAACTATTTTCCACAAGTGTTCAAGAATTTGTAGCCTCATACCATTGCTATTAATCAGTATAATACCAACTTAAAAATCTGTGTGTAAAAGTGATTTCCTTTAGATACCAGAGCTGCCAGCTAACTAAAGGTTATCCACACTATTTCCCACAGATATATATTTTTGGTTCCTCAACCAAATACTGCAAATCCTGCTTGTGCTTTTTCTCGCTAATAAAGAGCGATTATCTTAGTAGAAGGCAGGCATCTTTGGTAGGAAAGAAACTTAAAAGGCTTGGAAATATCAGTTTTCTGAATCCACAGCCCTAACTTAAAGCTGGACTGAAGATTTTTTTCTTACAGCTCCCTCGCAAAGTCAGGTTCCTTTTTTCTCTTTTCTAGTCTCTGGAGTATCCTTCCATTTCAGCATCCTGTTCTTTTTATACCTCCCTTTCATTTTTTGGAGAGAGGAAGGGGGGGGAAGGAAAAAAAAAAAGTTATGCAGCAGTGAAATTTCAACAGCTACGAAACACATGAAAGAAAAGAAATAGCAAGCAACAAGCCAAAAGTGAAAGAGTTTTAGTATTTGGCTCCCCAGCTACTCAAGACCAACTGTTGTCACCATTGGAAGAGCAAGAATTTGCTGGGGCAGTCACTGGCGATAGGGAGCCCAAAGCTGCCCATTCCCTTCGAGGTGTTCAACAGCCACAGGGAGCTTGCCGACATGAAATCTTGGCAGAAGCTATAGAGGCAGCTTGGGAGTCCCATACAAGCTACACAATTGCTCATCTGCCTCCCTTGTCTGAGCTCAATATCCCTCTCCCGGTSCAGTATTACTCTTCTCTACAGGAATGCTGAGAACTTTCACTGTTCAAAGGCAGTGATCGACACAAAGGTCAGCTTCTTGTGTAACACACCCTTATTCTTAAAATGRAACTTAGTGTTCACTTTCTCTGACTTTTCATGGGATGGACAGGGACTTTATACATTATTTAATAGGAATTTTAGAATGAAACAGTAACTCCCCAAGGCTCTTCCAAAAAGTACAGGAGATTAAGGAAACAGGAGACTAAAGCTGGAGGTGCTAAAAGTGCCTTTCACGAAAACCAGCAGGCTTTATGTCCATCTGCACAGTTGTTCAGAGAGACAAAATTTCTGATGTATTTTCCATTCTCCTAAATAGCTTTTGTGTGCAATTTGCTACATAATTAAGAGATCCAAAAGCACCATGTCACTGGTTTCAATAGAATTTAGTTCAAAACCATTCTTGGACAAAATACCCATTATACCTACTAACAATACTCTGCCTTCTATGCTACAACATATTGTAAACAATAAGTAGCTAAAATTAGCAGGTGAATGTCTAGACATGAGTTAAAATTAATGTTTGGTTAACATGGCACTGTAGCTGTAGATGATGTATCACTGCACATGTATTATAGTAACTATTGTTACAAAAATCCTGTACCAATCAATTTAAAATAACCTTGTAAAGTTTAATTGCTATCTAACATGAGTAATGAATTGAACAAATGTCAGGTGCTAGTAAATGTGTCTTTTATCATAAATCAGTATTTCACATACAATAATTATCCCATTAATGCTAAATGAAATGCTTATTGAGTGTATTTAGCATGCACTGTAAGTTGTTGAAATGACCAGGTATATGTAATCATTTCCTGACAGACATAGTAAAAAAAAAAAAAAAAAAAACCACCACCTTGAAAGGCAAATTATACTTGTTAAATAAAGATACTATACAGAAGATAATTTTTAATAGAAGCAAAGACATAGTGTCCTACGTTCTCTTTAACAGTTTCTGAGTTTAATAAATAAAAAATACAGTAGTAACCTCCAGTATCCTCCTAAAGCAAGAAGGCTCTATGCTTCATTTGGTTTTCATTCTGTCTTAAAGATAAAGAATGGAGAACAGGTAGTTGCCAATTTATCTAACTTAACACATCCCAAACTTGCCAAGTATGCTGTGATAAATAGCCTTAACTACCTTCTGCTCATCTTTTTTATTATAGGACATGACGAAGGGATTTGTAGATTAAGTCTTCAATTTTATTTGTGATACTTTACTGAAGAAAGCTGAAAAGGGCATTTAAGAGGTTTAGTGTGAACAACACAATTAAAAAAGTAAACAAACAGCAAAACTATATTTTACATTGAAAATATCTAAAGTTTTAGAAAGGCCTTTAAAGAAAGCTCAATGTTGTTATGATCACTGAGCAATGCCATAAATAACTACGATCTTCTTGCTTTCTTTCTGAAATATGTTTTTATAGATTCTGTCTACATGAGAAACACATGTGCAAGTACGCTACTGTCTCAGTCTAGTATGCTGAGGAAAGAAGTCCTTTGCTGTCATACGTAAGAGGAAATCAAGATAAATATACAACTGTACCAATAAGCCAATTCAATGTGCTCTGCACAACACTGCTCTAACACTCCTAATACTCAGACAAACACAAAGACTCCTGCAGTCAGATTAAAGGGACACCACCAAAGCTTTGGTCTCCTCTTCCCTTTTCGTTCCTAAGCTCAAATCCATCACATAATTTTCTTGTGTAGGTTTCAAAATGAGAACCCATCTTCACGTTTTCCTCTTTTGGCAAATCACTATGGCACAAGTCTTGCATCTTTTTGAAACAGTTTGCCTGCAGGCCACCACAAATATTGCAACAGTTTCTTTTAATAATTTTATGCTGCCGTGATCAGTGAAAGAAATGCTTGCATCTATATTTGCTACCTTGTAAATAAAAGACTTTCTGAAAGCTTAGGAAAGCTTAAGAGTGTGCTTCCTGGTTCGTTAGCGATTTATGGGCACCAGTAATAACCATTATCATTAAATCATTATCATTAATCATTATCATTAAATGGTCCTTATCCTCATCCTCTATGCCATGTTAACCAATCGTGTATCATGAAATAAAAAAGTTTTTTCAACTCTTTCGATATATTTTGCACAATATGTCATGTAGGCCACCTCATGTTGYGAGGCACTTTTTGCCTGATAGAGAGAGTAAGGAGTTGTCCAAGTTAGTAGGCAGATTAATTTACTTCCTACCTGTTACAAACTGCAACTGTTTTGCAACCATCTCATTAAAGTAGTGGTTCTTAGCTGACAGTTTTAACAACCCAGTATCCCAAAACTGTCACATGAATCTTGAAGTACATAATGACTACAAGAGAGAAAGAAATATGTTGACTGGAATATTAGTGAATAAAGTTCACTAAATTGTGACTGAATTCCTAGTATGACCAATAGTTTAATTATCATATCATTCTGTCATCAACATGACAGAAGCCTGGCAGTTGTTGCAAAGCCATCATCTAACAAACCGCTGATCCAGAATCAACACAGATTTGAAATCCAGAGAAAGGAAGCCAACATGTTTATGTAAACCTATAAATAAATATAGATGGCATAGATACCTGCCAAATATGAAGTCACCATAGGCTCTACTTCTGCCCACTATTTCTGATATTCAATATACTTTGTTCGTGCCCGATACGTGTTTAGAACATTTTGAATACTGTTTTATAGGCCATTTTACAAGGTAAGTATCACTGTAACCTTTTAATTTAAAATGTGAAATAAAAATACTTACTGGAAAAACATTGGCCAACTGTTTTAACTGATTCTGTTTATTAAATTTTCAGGAAAAAAAAAAAAACCTGCCTTAAAGAGTAGTACTGCTTACAGTGACAGTATAGGAGCAAGATACATTTGTACAAGGACCCTGTGCAAGGAATGGAAATAGTCCCCATTTGTCTAGCCAAGTGCAAGTTTTCACTGCTGCTTTTCCCTGTCTTGGTTCATAGACTTCAGTGCTCTCTTGATAGTCATGCTGCTGACTCAGGCTATGGGTACAGGCAATCAAATATTATCTTTTTTAAAATCCCCAAATATTGAGTTTGTTCAAACAACTAAGCAATTGTGACTTACTTGCAAAATAACTGGTGACCAAGAGATACAGCCATTCTCAAAGCTGTTAAGTCTGCTGATTCAAGCTCAGAAACTGTTTTAACCTCAGTGGTAGCTCAGCTTCTCTAATCCCCCATATAGCCACATCACAGGTTTCACACCATTCTTGTTGGTGTTCTATTAGAACTATGCTAACACACCATTCAAAGCATCTTTTGTTTCTCTACCCACAACGTTCACTATGTACTTCACTTGTGGTACCATTATAAACCTTCTTCAGAATAACCTACCACTACAAGAGATATTTTTTGTATGTATGTATGACACTGTGTGCATGTGTGTGAGCATATATATATATATGTCAGTCTTTATCTGAATTATCACCTTTAAAAGAAGAAGTTAAAATGCTTTACCTTTTAGCTACATCTACCAAGTGATATCTGTGGCATCTGTTAACAGACAGAACTCCACAGAGGTTATATAGCTATGTTTTTTATTTAATATGAGATTTAATATGAGATTCTTTTCATATATGTAGATCTTCTCCAATAGATATTTATCAAGTGCTGATAGGCTGATAAACTGATTATACCGCTACTCACCACAAAAGCTGATTATATTCTTTATTTCACCTTACTGTTTAAAAAAAAAAAAAAAAAAAGAAAAAAGAAAAAAAGAAAAAAAACATAAGTTTTTTCCTTGCTATTGAACAGAGACAATCCTGGAAATAATAAAATATCATATATTTTTCACTTAAAAATTTCCCTTCTAGCTAGACCTATATTCTTTATGTGCCACTTTGCATTTTAAAATCAAGCAAAAGTTATTTTATTGCACCTATTTACGCTTCTTATTTTCTACTCATGTTACAACATGCTTCACAGACTGAAGCTGAAAATCCTTATTAAAGATGGGGCTAAAACATTTTTTATTTTCTCACAATTCCTGGAACTTCTCAGAGCAGCCTTAGCATGTGAGAATCTGTGTATTTAAAAGTCTCTGGGAAGAGTGTGAAAGTGGTTGTTATTTTATGCCAAAGCTAATATTGCAATATACTGGTCACATTTTTATAGCCACACCTAACCAACCTTTCTTCAGACCTTTCCTGGCTGAGTGATTAAAGAATAACTGGATAACTTTTTTTTAATGACATGGCTGAAATAGAGCCCGTTACAGGCTATACTGTCTCTCAAAATATGGGGTGAAAATTCTGTTAAAACAGCAAAAAGTTTGCAGTTGACTCACATTAGAAAAACAAACTATGAAACTCAAGGACCACTGCATTCCACTTAAATGTGAAAAAATAGTGAGCTGTATTTCTCCTGCATTACAGGGTACAAAAAGAAAGTAGAAACATAGAAGAGATTCAAGGTAACGCAAGACTGAAATGAGGAACCACATTCCTCATGAGTGAATTAGTCCTTAAATAATAAACAAACAAATAAATATAAACAAAAAAATGCCAAAAACTTAAGGACTACAATTCACATTGATGGACAGCACTGATTAACATGTTGGGGGTAATATAACATTAAATCAAACTATGCTGAGTATAAGGCAAAGCCTGTGTGCTCCCAGCCTCATACCTGAGGATATATCCAAGGGATACAGTTACCTTTCATCTCAAGACAACCTCCATTTGAGCGGGGGTCCAGGCAGCACTAGCACCAATTCCTCCAGAGCCAGAGTCAGGTTTTACCATGTTTCCACCACTCAAAGCATCGCCCTGGGATGAGTGGTTGCCCTGACATGCAGAAGCACTCTGGCAATCAGGCTAAATCCACGAAAAGGCAGACAGTTGAGGCTGTGTCTGTCATTTGCCAAAAAAGAGGTGAAAGAACTGAAATTACATCACTTTGCAAGAGTTTGCACGGCATAGCAAAGATCACAGAATCGCCTCCTCAGAAGACAAATTCTTCACAGAAGTAACAGGTGATATTACAGCACAAAATGAATAGACTATTAGCCTTCAGCAAATGGGGTATTTCTTGTTTTTAAATTGTACATTAGTGCTCAAGCAACGATGATATTTATACTGCACATCAAACTGCAAGAATAAGAAAGTAGTGAGCTAAAACTGAGGACTTAGATTAGTGATCTTGTATGCCCTGAGGGAGTATGAGATCTAAATAGATGCACACATAAAGTAAATAAGATACAATGATACTGAGGGAATAATGCCAACCAAGTCAGCAATATGAAAAAGCTGCTGTTTAGAGATGTCCAACGGCTATTAGACTCCAATCTCAATAGACAGTTTGGAGAGAACAATCCTGAAACAAGAGTAAGCACAGAGCTAAGAACACCTCCAAGGAAAGCACTGGCCACTCCTTTTACAGTACCATGGCCAGAAAGCAGCATAAATACCCCCATACGTAGCACTCAAAACGAGCTGGCATATGCCAGAATGCTATACTGTCATTTTATATTTGTATTTAGAAGATTTCCTCAGAGGAGTAAGCTGAAACATCAACATATCAGTATTAAAAATTCTGTTTTCTTCCATCAGCTTTTAAGTTGTAGATATTAACAAAGATGAAATGCTTATCTATTCAAATAGAAAGGCAATTTTGACCTTAGTGCATTAAAGTAAAAACAAAATGTGTTGTTTTGACATTTACAAGATGCCAGAATTAGCTGCACTTCACAATCAGCCTCATACCATCCTTGCTAAAACAGCCTTGCAAAAGCCCCTCTGGAGGAGGGGAGACAGGAAAAAACAAAACAAAACAACAAAAAAAACCAGTTACCAGTAAAAGATTTACAAACTGAACTTCAAACTCATCGAACTGAGCACTTGAGCTCTGTAGACAAAGGATTCATGAAGCGCAAACTGGAAGCAGACTCCACATATATGTAAAATCTTTTCCAACACCAGCTAAAAAGCAGCCAGTGACTGCCAAAGCTGCTGCGGAGGATGAAATCCGCTGTCCAGGTGGCAACGGAGGGTGCCACACAGATTAATAAGAAATCATTAGTTTGCACAAGCCATGCTCCTCCTGATTTGTCCATACACCATTACATTTGTCTGGCAAAATATGAGACAGAAAACTATTATTTTGAGATGTTTTGGCCATGTACAACTGCCGTTACACAGTTTATTAGTGAGCCACACCAAGCACTCAGAGCTTAGGCAAAGCAGACATGCAAAAGAGACTGGTTTTAACTAATGTCTGAATAGTCAATAATTACAAGTAGTGGCAACACAGTAAGCACTGCAGTGGCATCAGTGACAGGCTGTGCTGTGGGTGGCTGGAGGAGGCCCTAACAGTTGTGAGAAGAAACATCTACACTGCTTCTGAGCTTTTTATTTGTTAAACATCTCTCAGTAATACACCAAGTAAGGTCCTGTACAGCCTTCAAGGACTTCTAATTTTTATTTTGTTCATTCCTTATTTCAACAACAAAGATCCTGCATGCCTTTAGAGGAATATTAATGATGCAGAAGACCCAACCCTGAACCCTGTGAAAGCCATTACAGTTTGCCGAGAGTACCTGGGCTGATGCCAGCTCAGTTTATTGTATCGCCTTTGTTTGTTTCCCTGAAAACACGATGCTACAGTGAACCAGGGGATGTTAATGTATTTCCATGCCATGCTGCATTTGTTTTTATTGCCAGAACTCCGTACCTAATATAGCTGATACCTTCTACGAGGCTAAGACATCTTAATGAGCTCAGCACAACCATGCACAGAGACCTACACCAAAGATCACTGCCTCATGAGCAGTTTATTGGGGCGGGCACGGATCACTGTCCAAATATTACTGCTAGCTGCAGACTAACTAATGCAGTTTTAACAAGCTAAAAACATCTTGCTAAAACGAATCTGTCATTATAAATAAGTGACAGTAAAGTGGGCACACAGTGTAATACATTTACCAAGGCCATCACATGGTGGTAGGAATTAGCTTTGGTACTTGGCATGTTTCTATGCTGATAATGGTTAAGCTTTTTGCATATATATTTTATTCTGGCAATTTCAGTTGCTAAAAGAGATCTTACTGTCAACTTGATGCATATATTTGGTATATGACAAAATCCCTTCAAAGAACATCCCAGTATCATTAAATTGTACCACTAATAAGCCTGTGCCTGAGAAGGAGTCCTGCCTATCCCTGTGCACTGAAACAGCATTGCCCTGGGCAAACCCTCTGACCTCAGCCTTTAAAAGTAAATACAGTGCCATACTAGAGTAATACCAGGTTAGTACTAGTCTACTGACCTGCAGTGCTACAGATGGTTTATGTACATATATAGCTTTAATCAAGATAGTAAGATGCGCTTGCTGGGAGACAGGATTCAGTCTCAGCCCAGCATTGCACCAGAGTAGCACAAGATCTGCTTTCAGGCTTAAACTAAATCCATGCACTTACCTGTGCATTTACCAGTATGGAGCATCTTATGTGCTATATACAATTAAAAGCAGGATTGTTATAGAAACATACATACACACACAGACACTTATGAGAAGGTTCTTTTGCACTGCTCTGAGAATAGAAAGAAATCTTTAAATTCAAATATAAATAAAAGTACGTCTGATGTAGTGCTCCCCTGCACAGCCAGAAAAATATGAACAGAGCTCCCCAGCAGAGAGAGCCATACAGAAGCACCTTAAACCCAACACCTCCTCCTGCTTTGAGTAACTTTTCACATTGATTTTCCAAGCACTAGGCGTTTTTTTAGTAAGTTACCAACCCCTTCTAATGAGGGTCATATATGCAAGGAGTCCAAATCTGGATTAAAAAAAAAAAAGAAAGTTTGCGGTAGTTATGGGTGCTGCATCACTGTTTCTTCTACACGATTGACTCCGCAGTTGCAATTTTATACATCTCTTATCATTCTTCTCCACACTGGAAAAGGAACATTCCCCTTGACTGTGCATGAATTTTTCCAGCTATTTACTGTCATACAAAAATCAGATTGAAAAAAGTAAAATTTCTTAAAGAATCTCACAATATTTTTTATACATTCAAAATTGTAAGCCTGCTGGCAACTAAAATGTGGCCACAAATACAGCTGAGTCACGGAAAAACAGAATAAACATACCATGATTTATGGTTTTATGATTTACCACAGAAAAGCATGTGAGATGTCTGGATCACTGCAATTCCCAGGCTTGGATCACTCCCAATTAGAGAAGAGTATTCCAATTACTTTGAAAACTAATCTGTTTTAAAAAAAAATTGTACACTGCAGACAGAACCACAAGATAAAGCTGTTTGACAGTAAGAAAAAGAGCTGAAAAGCACTGAACAATATTCTGTGACTAAGTGTCTGGCAGATTGGGTAGGGGCAAGTGAATCACGAGTGCGAGGCTGAATGTGTCACTGTTTGCCAGCCGTTCGTAATCTGGGTTGAGGCGTAAAGGTTGCACGGTTTGCATTGACCTGTGTAGGCTGCTGGAAGACTTGGGAACTGATTAGATCCCGTTGCTCCTCCATCTACAGTTTCCCCTCGCCAGGCCAAGGGCTCTTCCTCAGCCATTCATCCCACACAGCCTTCCGAGGCTTTTCAAATGAGCAGCTGCAGCAGACCATTGCTCCAGCATTAGCTGTGCTTCCTACATTACTAAGCTGTGGCTGCATTACAGATGCTGGCTGTATAACTGCTGTGTGCTTTCATCTTTCTGGGTACTATTCCTGACAGCGGCAAGCCAAAAAACAAAGAGACCAAGTCTTAAAGGTCAAGGAATATTGTATGTGTCATTTCAACCTATCATCAGCTCAAAAAAAAGCCAACCACCAAACCTCTTTTTCTTTAAGCTTAGCTTAGTCAAAGTTAACCTTGTTCTAGCTTATTAAGAAACATTTGTCTATTTCACATTTTTCCAGTACTTCTAGGGAAATACAAAAGAATGTTAAAGAAAATGTTTAAATCCGTATACATACTTGAACTAAATATCACCATACTTCATAGAAACAGTAAATTAGCCAAGTCCCTTCTTCCAGCATCCTTTTCTGTGGCAGACTAAGGAACAGTGCTATGAAATGCCTTATTTTAATATTCTTACTTATCTGTGCCATTATTGTGAACAACGCTCATGAAAAATGAAAGGGACACTTGGAGGGCAGCCCTACGCCCAACCCCAGCACCAGGATTGTGCTCTCTCCTTCACAAGCAAAAAGGGACATTATGAATGGTCCTTGTACTGATCTTCTGCACAGGTATGCATTTTACCTTGCTTATATATGAATTCACTCTCCCTCTGAGTGATCTACCACTTTTCCTGCTTTGGTGACTTGTCCCTGACAAACCAAGCTGAAAACTGCAGGAGAAATTCTCGTTCATCTGAAAAAAAGGTATCAGTGGGAGTTTTCCAGTTTGGGGCTCAATATTCAGAAGTGTAGAAAATGTATTGCATAATATTTTCTGTCAACAATACCAGATGCATTTCTAATATAAATAATTTGTGGGATATTTATTTATTGACATTTCAGATGATGAAACATTGTTATATCTTGATCGTAATTATATATTGTATAATTTGGTAACTGAGCATATGTTAAGTACCACACCTGACCCCTTTATAAAGCTGTCAGCAGTGTTTCTTCATAGGTTAGAATCCTGGGGTTGAATATGAAACTCATGCTGAATTGTTATGGCACAACTGCAGCTGAACAGTAGCAAAAGACTCTGGTTTAGGTCAGTACAAAAAGCTTGCAGAAAGGGAAAAAGCACATAGCTAAATCTATACCAAAATATAAATTGATGATAACTTAAAACCCAAATACATCATTTAATCCTGCAGTATATCTTCCTAAATTTCAGCTCCAAACTCTAACAAATGCTCACCATGAATGCAGAATTTTTCTCTGTCATACAACGTATGGACAGTTTTGGACAGGTAATTCACAACAGCCTGTTCCTGTGGCCTGGACACAGAAAGCATGGCTAAAAGGCCAGAGACAATAACTTCAAGGACCAAACCTTAATGCACATGCAGGAACCGTTCATCACCTAAACTGTTTCAAAGCCAATCCTGTTTCTTAGGCTGGAGACAGTGGCTTGCCCATATAGAGCAAATTTAAAGATCAGGGTTCCTGACATGGTAGATTAGGCTCTTCCTCCACGCATTTTGCTTGCTGTGTAATTCGATCATTAACAATCTTTGTGCCAGTTCCAGATAAAAACGTCCTTAATGTCTTTTAAGGCAGCATTTTTTCTCCTGAAATTAAAACCTTTCCAGGTTATTTTTTTTTAATCACAAAAAATTTCTCGCTGCCAGTACTAGTAATATATTAATTATTTAACTGAAATAAATGCATCTGTTAATGTGTTTAATTAAGCATACAAAGCTCTTTATTTGATGTTATTTGTATTTAAGATTTCCTGTTTTCCCTGAAGTATTTATTATCCAAGGCATGATTCTTCTAATCTTAGATATACTCTGGGACTGAAGTACTATTTTATATAAGCATTTCTCAGCTGCTTTTATCATGAATAGATATATTACAAACCATGTTAATGAGCTGATTAGTATTCATATATTAGACTTTTCCTCATTTTATATGGAAATAATACTATAAAAATTCTAAGAATACTAGTTTTATGTGCATGATAATGATGAGATTCAAAGCAAATAAGAAGGAGGAAATCTGTGGTGGCAGTGAATATGAAATGGATTAGTACATCATCAATGTGCTTTACATTGGTGTAAAATTATTAAGCATGTAATTAAGTGGGATCAATTGCACTGTTTGTTTTTGGGGTAATGTTTTAGCAATTTTAGATGTTTCATCTTTAAGAATTTAATTTCACACTTTAATGACCTTCTTGTAATTTCCTCCTCCTGCTATGAAGTCACATAGTCAGGATACGCATGAAATCTACTACGTATCAAGAAGTGACTAGGGTGGAAGGCCAGGCCAAAGTCACTGCAAAGGAAGATAAGAACAAGGCAAATTAAATAATTTTGTAAATACAAAACCAGTTCAGTTCAACTGACCTTATTCATCAGACGCATTCAAATCCCCAGCATTATTAGCAGGAAAGAAATTATACAGTTACTTGCTGCAACTGCAGCTTTGACCTGGCTGACCTCAGAGACATCTCCAGTGCAGCCAAAGTGAAATGAGATTTGCCATTATAGGAGCCTAATGAGTAAAACCGTCAGCCTTCAGTACACTTACATCTGCATGCAGGTCACAGAAATAAATAAAAAACTAAAAACCCAGTTTTGGGTAAGGTGGAGAGAGAGAAGACTATCCTCTATCTTGGATAGAGAACTTACTACTGCGTTACTGAATAAAAACCCAACTGTGAAAATAAGTCTGCTATTAAACTGAATTGTCTCATTTTGAACAGGGAATTACAAATCAATGAAACAAAGCATTTGTTATTATAGAAAATCCAACGTCTGAGTAGGTTCCCTTATTAATTTTATATGCTGGACAAAGCACACGCTGCCCAGCAGTCCCAGCTCACTGAGTGTTCTCCTGCACGTGACTTCCCAGGGACTGAAAGCAGAGCTATAGCCACCAGCAACTCTCTGGATTGAAGGGGGTGAGGAGGTTGGAGACAAATTCATTGAAAGGCAAGACAACAACAGGTGCTATTTATTTTACTGAAAATATAGTCAGAGAAGACAGATTTCAGTAAGAGTAATGTATCTTTATTTTATTATAGTACTGACAGGTATTATACTATATAACGTCTCTCTTAATAGCAGAGCAGGTATCTATTATTTATACTATCCATTATTTGTACCTGGTTTTTGTACTTGAACTTACCATTGGCTTTAGGTTACGGAGCACACTTGTAAACTAAATTACCTCTTGCAACAAGAAGCTAGAAAACCAAAGATGGCAGCACATTAGAGATCTACCTTAGACAACTTTAGATTAAATAGTTTAAGAAATTACCTAAAATATCAAATAGTCTGGTATAGAAGTAGAGCAGAAGTCAGAATGAGTTAGAAAATGCCATCTCAATATTCTCTATAGCCTGAGCATAAAGGCAGCAAGAGACGCTCTTTGTAGCCTTGGCATACTTATGAATGTTTAAGAAGTGGAGCAAAGAGAAGAAACACTTTAGAGGCAATTTTATTATAAGATGGGGGAAAAAAAAAAAAAATTTCCACCTAGATTTTGTTTCAACACTTAAATAATGAAAAATAAGCTTGCCACATCTTTACTTTGGAGTAACTCATGTTATTGCAAATACACCACTAACAGCTATACCTTTTAAGAAGCTGTGCCTTTAATGAGGTTATGAATGTCAGATATTAAAAAATTAATTTAGCATTCTCCATGAGGAAATATATACACAAACTTGGGTCCAATCCTATAAACGCCTGTTCTCACGAGTAGAACTAACTCGAAGTTATTTCATATTGGACACATCCAAGTTTTATATACAATTTAAGACCTATTTCTGAGGGCACAGCTCACAGTCCTACAAAGTAGATGCACGTGGACGTTGATGCAGCTTTGAATAATGTAAGATGAAGGCGTTAAGCTATGCAGAATTTAAAATGTTTCATTTGGCACAGTTAAGTTTCACCCGGAAGTACTGGGGCATGAGCTGCTAAAACACGGACTTTGTGGATTAGATCTGTACATCTGTAAGCTAACATAAGGAACTAAATCCTGAAGGCTACTTTTTGAAATGAAATCTTTTCCATCGTTTCCTTTTCTGCTTTATTAAAAGGCTAAAATGTGGCACAGTTGAATCCAGACTGCTGGCTACAGCGAGTTACACTCCTTTGTCATAGTTATGCATTATTCTTTGTGAGCAGAGGTTTTTGTCTTGCATTATTTCTTCGTCCATAGCAAAGTGCCCTCTTTGCTGACTAAAACTACTGTGCATTTTATCACTAATAACACATCTAAATTCTTATTTTAAATCACAGCCCTATTTTCAAAAAGAGCAATTTTACTTTTCTTCCAGAAAGCCATCTGCTTGCTAATGAGAGTTGTTTTCATCAGTAATTTTGAGAAGAAAAATGGTTATTACACTTTAGCACTTATAAAGTGACAAATAAAGAATACCATCCAGCCCACTATTTAGATAAACTACATTTCTCCCAGTACAGGATCTACAGGCCAGATGTATCATTATAATTATAAACATTTGTAATGAGTCTCAGTGCAATCGGGGCCCACCATGAAGTAGCATCACCTCAGATAAAAATCTTTCAACAAGAAATTTCATACATAAGATTGCTGTAATTTATAACTCCCTGCATTATCAAAAACTACTTTTTTATACCAGCAAAGCCAAAAAGGCTTTTGATGATGCTATGTACTTGCGTTTTTTCCTAAATATGTTTTTAAATTTTATCAATGCCTAATCAATAGACAATGCTGTGATACAGTAATTTCTCTACCTCCCTTTTACCAAAGCTATTCCCGGTAGAGAGTGCAACGACAGCCTAACAACCAACGCTCTCACAATCATCTTGATATTTGGCTGAATTATCCTGCTTAAGGTGCATTCCTCACTTCCCAAAATACTCTCTTTTCCTGATGCTGACTATTGAACAGCAGTAGCATGGCAAAACAGCAAGAGACACAGGACTGTTAACGGGAAGATAAAAACTGAGACAGAAAATGAAGGAATAAGAATTAGGACAACAGCGAAGAGAAAAGGATGAGACCTATGAGAGGGGAAAGGGAATCTGTTTAGGATGATGACAGAGGAAAAATAAAGGAACATGGAGGATGAAAAATAGTTTTCATAGTAGTAGTTTCATAGTTTCATTTTAGTAGTTTTGTCAGCAGAACTAAAAAAAGCGAGAAAAGAAAAGTGGGAAAATAATGAATAAAGCAACGGTGAGGATTAGGGCTAAACAAAAAAATTGTGGGAAAATGCAGAGCTGGAGTGAAAGGAACTCAAGTACAGAAGGCCCTGAAAGAGTTGCAAGGACATAAACATGAAAGGAAAGAGGAGAAATGAAAATAAGTAATAAAATTGTTAAGTTGCAAAAGAGAATGCAAATTAAATGGATACCAAATAAATGTGCATGGAAATAGGGACAAAAACGTCATGGAAAGAAGTTCAAATCAGTACACATAAAACTAAATAAAAAAAATAACAAACCAAATAAAGAGCTTAAAAAAAAAAAAAAAAAAAAAAAAAAAAAAAAAAAACCACCAAACAAAACAAACCCACAAACCAAACCACCACGCTGCAATCTCACATCTCTCCCCTCTCTCCCCTTCATCACTTGCCTATATGATCAGTTACTGCCCCACTTTTTCAAGCAGACAGGCATTTTTTGCCCCCAGTGTATCTTAGAGGCTCACTGGTGCAGTTTCTTTCAACCACAGTGCTATTGTTTAGCTTCTCACTGGGGTCTCCTGCGTTGACAGTGCAGGAGACACATCCCTCCTGTGAAACCAGAGAGGACTGCATCTGCACCTGAAAGATGGCCCACACCCAAACTGTGATTAACACTGAAATATGTGTCTTACTTGTGGCCAAATACTGTCAAGAAGGTCAATGCTGGGGGGGGGTGGGGGGGGGGAGGGGAAGTTAAGGTTAGGCTTAACAGCCAGCACAACCTCATGAAAGAGAAACTGTGCCAGGTCTTTCCATCTCTTCTCTAACTCCACATATGCACTTTTTTGGGGGGTCTAACTTATAGCTCAGCTATGAAAATAAAATTGCTTCAGGTTAAAAACTTGAAAACAAAGTCTTGGTCAAAGTATGAACTACTTTTATAGGTTTTGCAGAAGATTGATCTTTTCATTTTCTTGTCTTATGAGTATATATCCCATTAGATCTGCTTCTGTGTAGGAAGTGCAATTTTAGCAAGCAATTAATCCATAAATGAGCTGTTTCAGAGTTTTAGGTATTGGGCATCATCCTTCAAAGGCTCTATCCTGGCCTTGTATTATACCTACATGTTTCCACAGACCTTAAGAGAGGCTCATTTTGTCAGCAATCATTTAATTGAATTCCCCGTGAACCACTTTTGGAAAACCATGCACAAGATAATCAGCCGTAGGAAGAAAAAGAAAAAAAAAAAAAAAAAAAAAAGGTAGTATTTCTAATGACATGTCACTGAGAGATACAATGACCTTTAAGTCCTTCAATCCTGAACTTCTTGTTGTATACTTTATTCCAAAAGAAAATATGCAGCCAGAGAGCTACAGAAATTATACCTACTTGAACCTGGACCTCATGCCAGGGATGCTGAGTTTCTATGCAATAACGACACCGTGATTCCCCATGTAGTTCTCATCTTTCACATAGACTGGAGATTCTGTGATTTTGACACCACCACCCCACCCCCCAAATTCATAAATAAACATTTTGAAAAATTTGCCCCATGTGGAAAGGCAAAAAGAAATCTAATGCTGCATTTTATGTACTTAGATGGTCACATAAACTCTAGCACTTTCCTGAGTACAAGGGAAAATCTTGTCTAAAGATAACTTTGTATTATGAGCTCAAAGCATTTAAAAAACAAAGGAATTCTTCTTTCTTAAACTTTGTGCACCACACAGATCTCCCGCTACACGTTTGCAAGGCGTGAATCTTTACTAGTAAACCAGAAAGAAGCTAGCCTTACAAAAACCTATTGGCCTATAATAAAAGTTAATGTAACTATTTATATTGGTAAGTTGTAAATAATCGTTTCAATATCTACATAGATAACACTTACACTAACTTCAGAATGATATTCAAAAGCTATTGCAAAGTCTTCAACTACCTTTTAAGGCAATTACATTTGGCTGAAACAGGATTGAGTGTATGGACTATGTAAAGGACAATGCTAAAGAACATTCAGACTGGAAACCAGAGTAGAAATGAATACACAGAATAGAAAATAAACGCTAAAGAAAAGGAGTCATTGTATGCTTTTAGTTGTTAACGTTTTTAAAAAAAAAAAAAAAAAAAAAATAGCAGAAGCAAGTAATCCTCTTCCCTGCCAAATTCTGATGTTTACCTGTCTGTAGCATGTCACTTTCAAAATGATCATTTAAGAAAAAATATTTTTTATTCACAAAACTGAAATTGCAGCCCCCTACAAAATGAATGCCGCTGGAAGTCAAGCCCCTGTTGCTAACCCTTTACAGATAAGGCAGCAGTGCCCAACAAGTCACCAGGAGTGAGACTCACTATACCTCTGATACCAGTTGGACAGATTACACCTTGCTCTTGCAAGATCCTTATGTTCAGTACGGTGTAAATTTTAGCTCCCACAGTGTTGCCTGGCTGACAGGGTATATGATACATACAATAGGTGTTCAGTGTACCATGGCATTCCCCCAGCACTTTGTTACCTATCCTGTCAAACATTCCCTCTCATGGATCTGATCTTCCTATCCTATTCCAGTTCCCATAGTTATCATGGACACGTAGAGCCACCCTTTATTATTAAAAAAAATAAAAAAAAAAAAAATTAGAAGCAGACACAAGCTTAGTCATTCCACACTTCAGATAGCAGAATGCAACGCAGCTCCAAGCAAAAGCCATAAAACTTCCTTCTGGTGGGACCCATCAGCTCATGTTCAGTGCTATACCAGCATTCAGTGTTATGCCAACACATTTGCTTGGCTTTCATTYGCTGCAAGTTTAGATCTGCATACAGGCTGTATAGACACAGCCCATATAACACTGGGATCGGACAGAGATAGTCCTGTGGTGGGCTGACCGTGGCCAGTTGCCAGATGCCCACCCAGCTGCTCACTCACTCCCCCTCCTCAACAGCATGTGGGAGAAAATAAGATGGCAAAGCTCATCGGTCGAGATAAAGACAAGGAGATCACTCACCAGTTACCGTCACAGGCAAAACACACTCGAGTTTGGGAAGGTTAATTTAACTCAGAGCCGGACCGTAGTCCCTGTCAGGAGAACCTGCTCCAGTGTGGGCTCCTCTCCACAGGCCACAGTTTCTTCAGGAAATATCCACCTGCTCCTCCATGGTCTCCCCCACGGGCTGCAGGGGAATCTCTGCTCCGGCGCCCGCAGCACCTCCGCCCCCTCCTCCTCCTCTGACCTGGGTGTTCACAGGGCTGTTTCTTTCCTCACTCCTCACTGCCGGGCAGCGCTTTGCTCTTTCTTAAATACACTTTCCCAGAGGTGCCACCAGCATCACTGACTGGCCCAGCTGTGCCCTGCCCTGGGACCATTGCAGAACCGGCTGGAACCGGCTGTGTCCGGCACGGGGCAGCCCCGGCCTCTCCTCACAGAGGCCCCCACAGTCCTGGCTGCCAACACCCAGATACGCACACCCGGTACAAGTCCAAATGATATTAGGAAGAAGCTTCATATATCAGGGGCCACAGCCACAGGTTTAATCACAACAAGTATTCGAAGTCACTCACACTCACACAAAATGAACCAACTAGTTTTATTCAGAGAAGGATAATGCACGTATTCCAGTAATTTGACAATATGCTTATGTCTCAGAAGTAGTATTACCATCCGTTGGGAAACTATAAAAAGGAATTGCCTCTAAATGTTCTCTAGGGCCTCAATACCATTGCTTATATGCTGGCTGTGACAGAAAGTAAGTGTAAAAACACAAAGGTTATTTCCTGGCCCAAGACAAGTGCTCCCCTGCACACAAAGACGGGGCGGCCCAGAGCGAAAAGGAGCAGAGTTAGTGGTGAGAAACGTAGGAACATCCCCAAAGTACGAACCCCCTCAGGAAGGCAACTGGGTCTCATCAACACCGGTCCCGAACACCACAGTGGAACCACCTGAACGCCTCCAGACCGACTGCAATGCAGGATTTGTCTCAATGGGGTGCTTCTCTATAACCTTTCCAAAAGGCTTAGAGGGTATGAGCACCATCGACATTCATCCTTTCCAGACTGTTTGCTCTAATATTCCGTTAACTACCAGAACATCAGCAATCCCATCACACCAGCAAAACGACCTTTCCTGGAGGGGCCGAGCACAGCAGTTTTCCCAAACGACGGATTAAGGAGAAAGCAGAGGTCAGAAGCTGAAGCCCAGGTAGCAGTCACGCAGATGTTCACCATGGGGTAAAGGGGGCAGGCAACGGCAAACTATCTGAACGGGATCCAGCACAGCAGACCTGAGAGGCTATATGCCAGAAAGTAGGATGGCAAAAACACCGGCCATAATAAGTACATCTTTATATGTCTTTTCTTTACCAGTGGTTACCAACCACAGTAGCTTTGCCAGGGTAAACTGCAAGCAGACCCTCAGTGGGAAGTGTGTTTTCTTTCAGGTCTGCAAAAATGGTATCGGGAAAGTTAATCCTCCTTCAAAACATTCATCTTGTTCTGTCAGAAGCACTTCTTTTCACCAGTTAACATAAAAGCATGGCAATAGTGTATTGCTGCATTAAGCATTTAACTTAATTTTATGTAAACTAGCAGCAGTTTCATAAAATTTGTTGACATTTGTCATTTTGTTGTGGTTCATTTCCTTCAAGAGCTTTAGAAGTTAAGTTTTGCATGACTGATATGAAAGATCCTCATTCAGAGAGAAAAAGTGAGTATACATTCATCACCTCAAAGCAGTTTAGATTAATATGACCAGTAACACAGTCAAATATCTTGCTGAAAAATAGGTGTAAGCAGCTATTTTATGTAGCAGATTCCTTGTTAAATAGTAACTACATACAGCAAAATTATAAAGAGTGAAAACATAAGACCACATTTTTTCCCCTCATGTCCAGCGTTTTCTTCATTTACCTTCAGTAGCCTCATGGCAGCTCATCTTCAATGTATGCAAGTTCTTTATTGATCTGGGATTTTCCTAAAGCTACTTAAGAGTGGTTTGGGAACCTGGCTTCTATTGAATTTCAATGAATCTACTYATAAAAGAATTAGGAGCTTCAGGAAATTTTATCTTTATCGTTTCATACCACAGGAGCAACATGGCATCCAATTACCTTATCCTTTGCTGGTGAAAGAACTACAACTGACGTACCCAATTAACAATTTTTAAGCTTGTGAAACTAGTCTCACATAATTAGCATCCAGAGAATGAAAATTGCTATTTTAGCAAAGAAAGTGAGACTCAAGCTTTTAAACAAGGTATTTCTGGTTGCTCCTCCAACTTCAGTTTAATCATGATAATAGAAGATGATATTCCCTCAAAAACCCAGAGAAAGATTATTATCAGAGATAATTTCAACATGTTATGATAACGCTATAACGTCTACTCAAACTTCTAGAGACAGGGACCATTCAAATTTGATCCTATGTTAACAGAAACTGGGGTTCATTCAATTCAGGACCAGTCAGCTACAAATAAATTTTGTGGGTGGCATGTATTCAAAGTCATTCGGATACCATTTAAGAAAGCTCAAATACAAGAACAACAGTGCCAGGATAACAAAGAAAGTGCAGCTGCAGACAATATGAGAGACAGAGTTGCAGTCTGGTGGTGCAGAGTGAATTGTTTTCAGAATTTTGATGCTGCTAAAATAACTGAGTGTCAAGTACTTTCATGGCTTGGTAGTAGTAGATCTCATATTGTACTGTGCTTTCTTCCCTCTCACAAGATATTCATGATATTCAAGCAATGCTTAGGGTCACAGATGGTTCTAATGGGCAACTGTGCCATAGCAAAGCACTGCTGCCTGCAACATGCCACAGATTGGTATGAAAAGAGCTCAGGATATACTTGTGCCAGACCTCAAGTCTCTCTTCACAGGGCAAGTATCAGGCAGTGTTATAGCATCTTCCTCTACTTCATGGCTAAAAGACAATAAACCAGCCGTTACTGGAACTGCTGCTGCACCAAGCATTACAAAACCCAAACACAATCAATGTGTACAGTTCCAGAAAGAAGCTACAGAAAATAAGCAATTTCTTTTCCTGCTCCTTTGTTTCACCTTGCCTTAGCACAATGCATTCTGACAGAGAGGAGTTTGTGAACTGCAATTAGAAAACAATATGCAAGCCAGACAAATCCTGAAGTTGCAAACACACACACAAAAAAAAAATCCTTAACTACTAAATGGATGGAGTCACCTTTTACATCTCAACCCTGTTAGTAGGAGGTTGAGGAGGAAACCAGGTAGTAGTACACCAAATCAAATGTTTAGATTTCAGAAGCCATTGATATTCCTTAGGCAACCACATGGCTTATTTAGAGATGAATATGTTATTCAGAGGTACAACTGTGGAACGCAACACACACTGGTACCCCAAAATGACAATGTTTTAAATTGGATCTTTGAGACGCAATTAGTGACCTTCCCTACTTAAGCCGCTATAAGAGATAGGCAAATACTTACAGCTTAAGACCAATACTAGTAGCAAGAATGGTAAAATTAGGAAAAAATACCAAAACAAAACACACAAAAAACCCCAAGAAAAACAGTATTAAACAAGTGTTTCCAACTACTGAGTGCCTAAAGCAGGCAATAGTGAACAGACACTAGGTGATACAAAAGGTCATCACTATTTTTGTTTTTTAAACTCTATGCATTTTAACAGTATATTTGACTTCTGTACTTGTCACACCAAAATAGTCCGGCAGATGAGTCTACAGACAGCAAATTTTTTTTTTTTTTTTTTTTTTTTTTTTTTTTTTTTTTACAGTAAGGAGGTCCTCTAACCATTTGCATCAACCTCCAGACCAACAGCTATCTGTAAAAGTCAAACATGTCTGGCCAGATTCTGGGGCGTCTGATAGAGTTCTATTGATTTCAAGTGAGCTTGCTGATTTAGCCTACTGAAGAACCTAGCATCATCCGATTAGGTTAAGTAAATTGATTTTTGAATTCTGACTACTTGCAAAAACCTTATGAACAACCTAGAGACTTACCACCCAAGAAAGGGTAGAAATTACTTGGTCAAGAGGTTTATTAATACAATTTTTTTAAAATCAATTTTCTCATGAACAACTCACTAACAGGAAAGCAACAAAATTTGTTCACTAAATTATTCATTACGAATTACTGAACCAGGTTCTTTGGTACTATAAAAAGCAGCAGCTCCACTGAGAGCAGAAAGAATTACAGCTGCTAAGAAACAGAAGAGAACACAAGTATAGGTGCCGTAGGAATTCACTCCTGGTTTTACAAAGCTATTTGTGAGACCATTTAGTGGAAGATGGGAAGCAGAAGGGGAACAGACCGGTGATGGAAGCTGTCTGTCGACTCAGGAGAGCACAGGCAGTGACAGGACACCTCCATCACACTCATCGAAAGCCCATGGAAGCTGTGCCTGCCTAAAGCCCTGCCCCAACCTTTGCCAATGCAGAGACTGAATTCAAGGATAACTAAGAATGCCACCTTTTCCTCCTTTCTGTCCAACCTAGATCTCTTYACTAACGCTAATAAAGGGACTAGATTGTATGATTTCAGTTGGATTCCTGAGGAAATTAGTTGATACAGTCATATCATATGTGTTCGTACAGCCTAATAACTTTCAGGTTCTATTGCAAAACCTCGTTGAATTGCCACCAGGAGAGAGGCCACAAAGATATTTAATTCCTAGAAGTTTTCTGCAAATAGATGGTTGAGTGATGTTGTGGTTTAACCCAGCAGGCAGCTAAACACCACACAGCCGCTCGCTCACTCCCCCCAACTCAGTGGGATGGGGGAGGGAATAGAAAAAAAAAGTAAAATTTGTGGGTTGAGATAAAGACAGTTTAATAGAACAGAAAAGGAAGGGAAAATAAGGATGATAATGATGATGATAAAAGAATATACAAAATAAGTGATATACAATGCAATTGCTCACCACCCGCCGACCGATGCCCAGCCAGTTCCTGAGCAGCGGTCGCCCTCCCCACAGCCAACTCCCCCAGTTTATATACTGAGCATGACGTCATATGGTATGGAATATCCCTTTGGCCAGTTTGGGTCAGCTGTCCTGGCTGTGCCCCCTCCCAGCTTCTCGCTGGCAGAGCATGGGAAGCTGAAAAGTCCTTGATTTAGTGTAAGCACTACTTAGCAATAACTAAAACATCAGTGTGTTATCGACTTTATTCTCATACTAAATCCAAAACACAGCCCTATACCAGCTACTGGGAAGAAAATTAACTCTATCCCAGCCGAAACCAGGACAAGTGATGAGACTAATAAGACTTTTCATATTCTCACCATGGGAAAAGCTGCAGCATGAGAATTTCTCTCCTTTTAGACACCTTGGAATCCCCACAGGAGAGAAGTTAAGAACTTCCACTTGCAGGAAAAGCTTTGATCAATGCTTGCACGTTATTAGAACCCAGAAAACCCTATTACTAGGCACAAATCCACAGAAAATCAATAAACTCCATTTGTTTATGACTATAGGAACAATAGCAATATCTCTCAGGCTACACCAAATAATTCATCGTATGTAAGTCAGCAAAGAGCTGACAAATAGAGGCTGCATTCATCTATAAACAGACACATGACTCAGTGCACTAAAGCTGGAAGGTGCTGTGTCCCTGGCATTAATACCACAGAGTCCTCAAATATTTCATAAGAATATTTTTAAAGTAGTTTATAACTCCTTACAGATACCGTGATGCAAAGCATCAGCATGAAAATTCAGGAACGTTATATTTACCTCTAATGAGAAATAACTTACTTGATGAAGCTAGAGTACATACACATATTTCAAGAAATACTACATTTGACATTAAAATACAGAACCATCAAGACCAAACATAATTGTGAGCAAATATGCAAGAAAGTTTCACCTAGCATCCCAGCGCTGTCACTTGGTTTTCAAGCAGAGGCCTGGGCTGAGTTGAACTGAAAGGATGAGACAAGGCACCAGACCTGACATGATTACCATCTCAGCCTGTACAGTCAAGTGTTGCCCAGGCACCTCATTAACCAGCAGTTCGTCAGCAAAGGGCTACATAAGCTGTATGTGCATAAGGATTCAAACATCTTCCTGCTCTACAACCAGAAAATCAATGATGCTAACTCCTACCTTTGACTTAGGACAGCCTGAGTAATGCATCCTACAGAAACTGTTAGCATTTGCAAAGGGGAAGGTGTTTCCAAGAGGACCAGGCTGGCTGATGTCAGGAAGAGTGTAGGCTTGCTTTCCCACCCTGTCCCCCTTTCTTCAAGCCATCAATAAACCTCAAAGTTTATGTTTTTAATATGCTGTGACTTTGAATGGCATTACTGAACACAGATCATATGGTCCAGTACAATAAACAAGCAAAGTTCTTGAGAGGAAAAYATCTAGGCATCCAGCAAGCTGCTGGATTTGGAACTACGTGCTAAATATCAGCCGGCAAACTAAAAACTGTGACCGTTTTCATTCTCTTATCACAATATTCATTAGTTAGCAGAAAAACTTTTAACTGCAGATACTAACACTATGCTTGAAAATATTATATTAGAGAAAACAGTAACCAATCATCAGTGCAGTAATAAAATCTTAACTGTACCTGATGCTTCCAACTACAGTATTTTATTTTTGAGAATCCCAAAGTGTTTCAAAGGAGGTTAATCAGAGCACCCTCACCACAGCCCCGGAGGCAATTTTACTACCTGTTCCAAAGAAAAAACGCTGGAGCGGGAAGATTGCTATCATTGGTGCAATGTTTGCCCAGACAGAAACGGTTTCCAGGCACCTTGAATTTCTGTCCCTCGTTTTAAAGATTATCCTCCTAAATACTGTCTGATGTTTGATATTTTCTTTTCTTTTAGCAGTAAACCATGTTTCTAGCCTTCCTGATTGTCAGTATTGCTTTGATACAAAATACATGGTTCTTCTCTTACATTAAGTGATTATCCTGGGGAGAAAATCAGGAAATTCCCTCATTTTCCTCAGAACGCAGGAAACAAGGGAACATTAAGATTTAATATCACCTCATCAGTAGTCTACAAGGCTGATAAGAAAAAAGTCTGTAAGGTTGCTACTCCAGTCTTCAGAAGCTTTTAGCCACATTAAAAAAAACAAGGTCTTTTACTATAATTAAATATGTTTTATTAAAGCTTTCCTTCATTTTCCTTTCTTTGCTTCTTTCCCCCTCACAGTTTTTACATCTTCTTTCATTCCTTCCTTTGATGTTTGCATGCTTTTCATACTTTTATCGAAAACATTTTGCACTATTCATTTCCACCCCACCTCCTCCCGTTTTAGAGGAATACATTTTTCCTGTGTTTGACTTTGCCTCTGCCCTCTACACCTCATCTACAGCTCAGTGAGAGCATAGGGAACATATGCTCTGGCGACAGTGTTCATTACAAAGTGGCACATGAACAAAACACCTTCTATCTCTTCCATTTCTTTTGTCTCTCACCTACACAGTGAATGTAACCTGTTCCCTTTGATATGAAGATTTATTCAGGATTTATAAAAAAAAAAATTGAATCCATCCTTTCAATTGTATAGTTAGTGCAACTATAAACGTTATAGTTAAAAGGAAGATAAAATAAGAGTGGCTCCTTCTTTACTTACATGTGTCTAAAGACTCATCTGAATCATCAGGACAATCAGGCTCTCCATCACACAGCCAGTGCTGGGAGACACAAGTCACGCGATCAAGACACAGAAACTCTCCCACGTCACATAACTGATGTTCTTCTGAAAACGAGAATGTTTTAGAATGCAACGATTAAAAATGAAGAAAAATAAAGTGGCACAATGAAAATGAAAAGTGAAAATAAAGTGATTCTGAAAACAGAAATCAAAGCTCACTTGAAATCAATAGAAACAATGAGAAGTAATAATTTAATGAGATACCTAACGCCCTTACTTGGGCTGCAGAACCTTAAAATCCAGCTGCAGTGTTTCAGCAGCAGCATCCCATAACCATTCTAACCAGACATGAACAGCATTAGCATAAACTACCTCTATGAAATAGAATTTTAAGAAATTCTATTTTTCTCTAACTATTTCACCATGAAGTAAATTTGTTCACTAGATAGAAATCAACAAGCTTTAATTTCATATTATCAGCAGGGAGGCACCCCATTCTCCTCTCCTGCCCCAGAAAATTTTTTCAAATTGTTGTTTCAAGTAATCAAATTTTCAAGGATGTATTTTTGTAAGCAGTCAAAGGTCTTTTTAAATAAACTTTTTTTTTTTTTTTACTATTTCTTTAGGTACATATTTTAATGACCAAATCCTACCTCAGTTTTATATAAAAAAATATTTTATATTTCACGTGACAAAGGACAAAGTTCAAACAAAGGATTTCGTTATTTAAGGTCAATATTGAGACACCTTGAAAACAATGGCCTTAAAAGAGGGCAATTTTGGAAGCCTGGCGCACCCAAACTATCTGCTGGATTCAACCACCAAAGTCTGATGTCCTTGAGATCTAGAGTTAATTAACTCAAGACTATTCCATCATTAATTAATGTAAAACTATTCTAATATTAATTAAAGCTAACAAAGCCTCTGTGCAATATATTATATTCATTTTATCGATACATAAATTACAGTAGTGCCTTCCACAAGGTTACATTGCAGATCGCTGGGAAAAGGTTTCTTGATTATTCTTACACTGATACAAGTGAGAAATAACTTCACTGGAGTCAATACTGTTACAAAGATATAAAACCAGGTATAAATAAGGAGAGAATTAACCCCAATTCCACTTGTAGATCTATCCATGGGTTTAGTTCATACCAAAAGCCAACGGATATTATTACTTTTTTCTTATCACTGTTAGCACGCTGTATGTCGGTGCCCTGTACACCGCTAGCTTCAGCGCCTGCTGAACCGAGCTGCCCTCTTGAAAGACCTTCATTGCCGCAACTTGTGATTAAGTGCTTTGACTTTTCAAGAAGCGTTACGATATTCATTTCTTAGTCTAATATGTCAACTAGCAATTAGCAYGATAACAAAAAAACCACTGTTCCTCAGAACAGCTCAACTGGCCTTCTGAACAAAATATCTATTTTGCAGACACTATATAGGTATTGTGTTGTCTAATCACTGTAAGACGTGTTTCTAAACATGCTTGTAAAGCTGACTCTGAGCTTCAAAGGAAAACTCTTTCGGCAAGGTTTTTGGGACATATATGTATTATTACTCTAGGAAATAACAATGGGAACACTGTGTTAAAATTAACCTGTCACTTCATACGTGCACACTTCATTTTCAAGGTCAGTCTCTAAAACTATTGATGGCTACAGTGTCAAACAAGTCGAAGTTGCAACTATTATGTAGATACGTTTCATACTGCTTAACCTAGCTACAACACGGCTTCTATAACTGTGTAGGAACAAAATGTAACAAAAATGCTTTGAATTCCTTGCATTCACTACAACAGCAAACAGCGCTCAGTCATTTAAGTTGTTTATCTTTGTAAAAAATGAGCGACTGTATAATTAAAAGTGTAAGTTTACATGCACATGGAAGTGGTTTTCTTAAAGCTTTCAGGGAGACGATTAAAGGTCCTGCTTTGATAGCATCTCTTGAAAAAACATCTTGGAAGTCAGAAAGAGGGAGGGAATCTGGCAAGTTTCAGCATTTCAAAGATATACAGTAGTATGAGCAAAACCTGTATGAAGAACTGTTTAATATTTGTTTTCATAATATTCTTGAAATCCACAATAAATTTCTGTTTCTTTATTGAAACCTTGTACTACAGCGTGAACTGTCATTTTCTGTGTATAACGTCTGTTTGTAACAGGCCTGAGAATATTAAAACAAGCACTAAACCAGTTATCTACCACGTCCACTCATTTATACCACTCAAGAACAATTATTTCTCAGAGCAAAAATTAGTTGAAACGGCTAACTTCATGAATTAAGATTCATAAGATCAAATTATTTCAAATTAGTTTTTTCTAAATGTTATTTTTTATAGATTTCTGAACTGACAGCTAAGTGAAAAAAATGTCAATGAATAAATATAAAAATGTAAAGTGAAAACATTTATACAGTCAAGTTTACACAAGTGACTGGTTCTACATGAACCTACTCAATTACCTACATGCAAAATACCTATAGAAAAAGAAATCTTGTTTCTTTGCTAACTCCTGTCAATAATTGGGTAAAAGGAGAAATCAATACTGTCATTTATGCCAAAATGTAATACTCCAAGTCTAATTATAAACTGCAGCAAGCACAGCCCAGTGTTAAGAAAATCACATTTGAAGCCGATGAAGAATTTCAGTCTAGTTTGTAAACAAACCTTACAGTGATGCCAATGAAACCACTGTGAAATGTGCAGAACTGCTCTTTTGTAGCTTTTCAGTGCAATGTCTGTATTAAACCCTGTCCCTAAGTCCTGTGGCTGTCACCGAAGAAACCCCAGCAGTAAGGGAAGAAGCCAGTACCAAAGGAACAGATCCCCATTCTACATAGTCTTTAACATCGCTCCCTTGGAAATGTAAAATTTAACACAGAGAGAAAGACCACCAGTAAAGCCACACTACCATTAATTTAAAGACCTTTCTCCTCTGCAACATTCCCTTATGTTTTATAGTTTTATCTGTAATAAAATCCCTTTTCACTACTCAGTGTCAACTGCCAGTCGAAATGCATCCGAGCAGTGGCACTGCCAGCCGTAATGAACAGGAATCCGACGGAAACCTCTGAATAACACCATAAATACCTGAGTAAATGGCATTCAAATGAGGAGCTATATGAACACGGAAGCATCCTATCACCATGCTCAAGGGTAATGAGAGTCTGACACAAAAAACTGGTAGGTTGCTGATGGGAATTAAGATATCAAGCTTTTTTTTGGAAGAGGAGGAACATTGATACAGCAGTCAGTAAGCACTGTTGTAGGTGATTCTCTCTTGCCTCTTACTGCACCAGGTTTTTCTAAAGCTGCAGGTGGTCTCATACATGTCTACACAAACAAATCTTACATTTTTTCTTATTTTGGGCAAAGATTACAAAAAAAGCCTAACTGGACACAAACAAGTTTTAAAAAGCTACTTCATACAGYGCTCAGTTTTGAGCAAGTGTGAGTGGAAAAAAAGATTTGTTTTCTACGTTTTTTAAAATTGAAATAATTTCACTATTTCCATACAATTAAACTCTTGCTTGTATTTTATTCAACAGTACAGAAATTACGGAGATCTAAGCTTTTTATATTCTCTATCTCAAGAAAAAACTAGCAGCGTGAAAAAAGCACTAACTTACAAAACACTGAAAGATCTTGTTTAGAATAAAGCAGCTTAATATTAGCTCAGGGTTTTATTGGCTCTGAAACTGCTTTTTCAAACTGTTTTCTTTTGCATATCTATAGAATTATCTTTATTTTCAGCTGTTATCTTTACAAAATGAATTGGACCAGTTAATCATAAACATGYGCTAATTAGTGGGCTTTTTTTTTAAAAAAACACTTCCTAAAAAATGGTCATCTAAGATGGCCTTATAAGTGAAGAAAAMATTTCTTTTCAGTGACACCTCTCTGCACACTGTTTCCTTCCATATTATGTGTGCTGCACAGGCAGGCTCCCAGTGGATGAGAAAATTCACATTTTTAACATACCAATTCTTTGAGATACAGAGCAGATGGTTAGAAATCATCTCTCTATGGGTAAATGAAAGCTTTGCCTCCCTAAGGATAGTACTCCTATCCTATGTTGCAAACACCTGGCAATTCCTCTTAGAAGGAAAGTTTGGAGGGAGAGAGAGAGAGAGAGGGGAGGAGAAG
>JAYKAV010003317.1:308684-339349 GCA_035582835.1 Phoebastria nigripes
TAAAGTCAATGTTTCTAGAGCCAAAAATGTGTTGGGTTTTTTGAGGGGGTAAAGTCAATGTTTCTAGAGCCAAAAATGTGTTGGGTTTTTTGAGGGGGTTTTTTGGGGGGTTTTTTTGGTGGTGGTTTTTTTTTTTTTGGTTGGTTGGTTTTTTTAAGACGGGCATATTTTTAAGAGGACAAAGCTCAAAATCTCCATTAGAAAAGTAATTACAATTATAATTTATGCAATTACACCAAACTTGGAAAACCAAAATTCCATTATGCTGTTAATAGACAAGGGGGAAAAAAAAGACAAACAAACAAAGAAACCAGCACACAAGACAGTGTTCAATGTCTGCCTACAACAGGAATGCTCCTAGTTTAATAATGCAGTTGCCTCTGTAAACATGCATTCAGCTCCTAAATGATGAGGGATAAAGATCACTGTCCATGATTGCATTGACTGGTAGAGGTCAAAGGTATCTGGATCCTTCTTATCTGAGGGAATGCAGTTATGAAAAGCAGGTCAACAGGGTTCTTGAAAAGAACTATACGGTAGATAACATTTATATAATTGAGTGCTTCTTCAGTTCTATCACGAGAATGTAAATGATTTGCTGTGAATCTAATTAATATCTGCCTTCATCAAGGAACCAGACGCACAGAGAAGCTGTTGATTTCTAGAATTGTTTTTCTCTGCCAGTGTCAGCACTGTCCCCACTTTCAGGAGTCCATTGCTTGGGCACTCTATGGATCTGCCAGGCTTCTGCTACGGTCTAGGTGACCCCACCGCCACTTAGTTGGCAGTTGCTTGGTGCGCTGTCTTCAGAGCGCTTCAATCTCCATCTGCTAAGAGCACCTGAGAGCCCAAAAAAACAAATCTCCCATATGGCAACACTCTTCAAAGTGAACAAAACTCAGCCTAATAAAGTCTTGATCCGTTATAGCAGGGAGTCTGCTCATCAGGCTTTCACTAAATATTCATAAAAACCACATGTGCAAACTAATCCAAAAMCCACATTCAAACAGAAGCTTTTGAATGATATGATATAGCACTGTATGAATGAATGTTTAGGGATAAAAGATCATCATAACATAATTTTTAAAAGCTTTTATAAAAATAGCTTAAGATTAAACTGAAGTAAGAATGTTTCATGAAATCAACTTCATTAAATCTTGCACTCATTAAAAAATAAAAGATATTTTTACCACAGTTCAAGTGAAACAAAAAACTTTGGAATTTTCAATTTCCTCTCCTTTTTCAAGAAAGGAAAAGGGCAAGAAAAGGCGCACATAGAATCGGGGGATGTGTGTGTAAACATGCTTTCCTTTTCAATTTGGGAATAGCAAGATCAAGGAAAGAACCATGAAAACCATGAATAGAAAAGATAAACACATACAAGTGCTCAGCTGGTTTGTCCCCAACTGCATACCCAGACAAAACTCCCAGGAAAGAAGGGGAATTGCCTGCCAAAACAGCATTTTTTTTTTTTTTTTCAGAAGCAAAAGAGCAGGAAGACTAAGAAAGAGCAGAAAGGCCAATAAGAATGGTCAGAAAACTGTAATCCAGCTGTACATTTTCACTGGGATCCACTGATGACTACATCACCTGTCCGCATGACCAGGAACTTCTACTGATGATAAYAAACCCATTCTGCCACGTTTCAGGGATATTATGCAACCAAAAACTTGCACTTTTAAGTTCTTAATTAGTTTTGCTTTGATTTTAATTAAGTTATCTTCATTACAAGAGCTTAAGAACTCAGAACTTTTTTTCCCCCTCTCAAAAGCATGTTTTCCATTTGGGATTTTCTTTGATCTCTCACTGAAACATAGAAGGGTTTGCAGATTAATTTCTGCAAAATTTACTCAAAAGTTGAAAAGTATATTCCAGTAGTAATTTATGATAGAATTCATCATATGCTAAAACCTAAATTACTGTAACTGAAAGGGAGATGGGAAGAAAGAGCACGCACAGCACTTCCTACTTATGACTTTTCAGACTTTTGTATAATACTTTTCCAACCTTTTATACCTTTTGAGTTAAATCTACATTTTAAAATCTATCATTTATTTCTGTCCTACCCAGTTCAGTACAATGCTGTGTTCAAAGCCAGAGGGTAAAGTTTTATTCACAGGATCCAAAAATCTCCTTCATGATCTACCAGACCTGATTTGGCTTCTGTGGTGCAAAGGGGCTTAACCAGCTGTGGGTATGTTCATATGTATATATATTCCTGTTTAGGAATAATATATGTTTTATGTGTATTTATTCAGTTCCTGGCATATTAGTTATCACTTACTCAGCACTTACTAATCAACTAATTGCTTTATCCATAGACAAAGCGCATGCACAGGTACCAGTCACTAAAAGCACCATATGTGCAGTTTATGCTACATATCTTTAAATGCCACATGCAAGCTTTTCTCAGTCTGCACATCTTCCCCCCAACAAGGTCACAGACATCTTGTTTAGAGTCTSGTCAGTCTTTTGATTGACATCAGACATCCTACTTCTCAGCCCATAACCTAGTCCATAAATATTCATGCTCAAATTCCTTATTTACATCACACAGCTACAATAATTCTTCATATTTTTCAGACTTGCTCAGTGCTACTATAACTTATGGATCAGGCTGCGCAAATATTGTTAGAGATGGGTGTTGACAAGAAGACTAGAAACATCCACTGTTTCATATAAATGCTGAAGTATTTTTGGAGGTGGGCAGGTAATAAGTCTAGGGACAGCCTTGTTCCTCTCATTTTTAATCTTCCTTTGACAAAAACGTATTTCCATTAAGGGGGCTGACCCCGAGTCCCCTCCTGTGGATTTGAACCAGAGAAGGTTATTATTCAGCCTTAATTTGGCACACTTTATGGATGGAGAAATCTAAGAAATATTCAGATAATGAGAAAGACCCAAATATTCCTGAGACAATTTTTACCCAATCAGGAAAGGGTGACACAATAATACATATTTCAGCAAACTACAAAATGACATGATGGTGATGTTCTCTAATGACACAAAAATACTACAGAATAGCCAGATGCCTCCTTTAATACAATAGAGATATAATAGTAGAAAAACATTACCTGTAATCTCGTCATTTGCCAATCCCTACTCCAAGTAGCCCTATATCGAAAGGAAGTTGAAGTCCCAACAAGCTCACTATGAACCAGTTCTTCAGAATTATCTTTTACCTCCTTGAAAACTGGAGGAACCAGGCAAACACGTTCCCCAGTGTGAAGTTGTTGTTCTTTCCACATAGCCAGACTTAGACTGAATGTTAATGTCAGGGTGGAGGGTCAAAGTGACCATCACTTATCCCTCTATGTATGAAGAATGACAAACCCCATAACAGAGTCAACAACATGCCCTTTCAGCTGCTGACAGCTAGACAGTGCCAGGGTGAACACATGCGAAAATGCTCTCATTTGTGGAAAGCCCTCAAAGGTTTCCACCGAAACAAGTCTTCTCTCTTTCCCATGTCACAGAACAAAATGTCTTGAAGGAACCATTTATATGGAACATGAAAACCTCTGAGCCCCTCCACCTTGGTCTGTATTATCATAATGTGTTCATAATATTATCATTTCATTTGCTCTGGTGTAAGCCTCCTCATCAGGAAGAAATGGTTGCAACAGAAGACTTAAAAAAAAAAAAAAAATTTACATAAATAAAAAAACCTAGTCTTTATAAGGAATTGTGAGGATCTTGGCAGGAACCTTCACAGGACACCCAAGAGCTCATATATGAGGACACTATGCGCTTCCTAGTCCAAGTATATACCTTGATAAGCCACACAAACTTTCATATGCAAAAGAAATTCTAGGAGAGGTGACTTGCATAATACAGTTTTTTGTACACATACATGCTTGCTGTTTCTTCAGGAAGCTCAATGGAGAAAAGACTAAGGCCTTCAGCTACTCCCAGGATCAGATCTCAAAAAGGTCTGACAGACAAACTCCTGAAAAGCAGAAGAAATGAGCAGAAGGATTGGGACTGAGAACAAGTCACCCTGAGCTGATTTCAAACCCAATTCGACACAGCATGCAGCTTACTGTGCCTCTAAGCAGGACTTCAAATGAATCTTTTTCATCTACTATCTGTGTTAGCTGTTTTAACCTAGATATTTCCAAGTTACACTTTTAACTTTGCTAGTTGTAAAGCTTCCAAATTTAAATGTTTTCATGGCAAATTTACTTCTTAGAGTAGGATGGAAATCCCGACTTGAGACAAATTATTTAAATAAATGCCATACACAGTATTTTCTCTTTTGAAAGCTGAAAACATTCATTACATAGCTTATTACAATACCTTTGATAAGTCTTCTGTTGAGCAGATTTTCTATCATTGTGAATTTTCACATACTAACATATTTAGCAAATATTGAAAGATAATTAATTTAGATAAATTTCATATGTCAAAGGGTAATCAATGATGTAATTGTTAATTCAGTACTAATATTACCATGTAAAACATAAAAAAAAAAAAAAAAAAAAAAAAAAAAAAAAAAAAAAAAAAAANCAACACAAAACATTTCCTTTGAATTTTTCAAACTCTAGTAGAATGACATCTGCCCAAGCAAGGAAGGAAAAGCACATACTAAACTGTTGCAATATTTGAAGATACCAGGAACACYGGTGGGAATAAAAAAATTCTGCTCTGTTTTTCATCACTTTGAATAAAAGTAAAGTTTTAAGTCTTCTTTTAAAGTGTAGGTAACTTCATGGAGGAAGGATACAGCTAGGTAAGATGTAGGTAATTCAGATGACTGTATAATGGCAAAACCACCAACCAACAGAAAAAAGAATTATAAYCAGTGAGTTATCTTAAAGGATGAAAACACCCTGAAGCAGTATGAAAGGAACTATATAGTACCTGGACTGAACCGAACCATCTTCTTTGCATTCTCTTTTATTTCCCTGGAGAAGGATGTTGAGGCTTTGTTATCATTGGTGGTCGATTTGCTTGTTTGCTTTGTTTTAGGACTCAAGGACTAATTTTGTTCCTTTTGCCAAAAATTACGTTTTCAATATTGTACCAGATAGTTTAATCCTGAAATTGTACAGCCTTCCAGCAACTAAAYGGTTTGTTCAAGAAAAATCCCAAGAGCTCATATACTCTATTACTTCTCTGGGATTCAGTGGACCTTTCTCCCTTCCCTCCTACCCGTGTGCTTCAGGAACAACTGGGAGTCATCAGTGACTTCAGAGAACCTCAAAACACGCAGGACTAGCAGCGACCTCGTGAAGTTATCCAGTCCAGCTCCTTCGATGTAAAGCACAGTCTCGTTTCCTAAGGCCTCTCTAGCACACAGTTATCAATGCAGTTCTTAAATCCTGCAGTGAAATTTCTGTCCTCCTTAGCTCATCTATTCCAGTACTCTGCTACTCTTACAGAGAGAACGTTTGCCATAACGGGCAGCCTAGCTGTCATTACAGCAATCAGATGATATTTACCCAGCTCTGAACTGCCGCTTACAGCTCACGCTTAAGCGCAGTAACATGGGGCTATCCATCTTCTCTACCCACTCTTTTGTCGTTCCGTTGCCAATCATTTAATACTAACTGCCCTGCTAACCATGATCAGTGTCACGGAGATAGCGGCTGAGTTTGATGGATAGCAAAGCTGGTTTTTATCCCACAGCAATTAATGTAACGGGCTGGGGGAGATGGATGGAAGAACTTGGGACTTGCACACAATGTAAGTACACGAATACAGTACATAATGACATGGAGGATGGCAAGGCAGGAGAAGCAAGAACCAAACTCTTGGAGAAAGCCTTATCAGAAGACAATAATCATTAAGATATTTTTGCAGCTAGGAAGGAAGCCCTGTCCTACCATACTCTCATAGTCAGGAGTGGCAAGCCTGCTGTCACTAAACATATCTCAGAATGATCCCACTTAAAGTGACGTGAAATAATGATGAACAGGTTTCAATAGCAGATGGAAGCCTATTACATAATTCAATTTTAATGACCAGAGAAGTCTTAAATATGAAGGTTTTGTTTTGTGCAACAACAGATTTATATGAAATGAAACAGCCAAATCTGCTACCGTAAGGAACTACATATGTTTAATACATGTTCATTTTATATTGGAATAATTAATCTACAGGGAAATGGGGTTAAAGACTATAAGATATCCTTATACTAAAATCAATGATTAAAAGGATGAAAGAACTAGCAGAAAACCAAGCTAAAATTCCTTTCTAAATACAGTCTACATAGACAGCTAAAAGGAGAGTCTTATTACCAGGGTTAAGTATTCCATTCAAACTGGATGCTGCATAGCCTTAAATACCAAAAAAGCTGAGAACAAATATTAAAACTGTGGTAGTAACATTAGAAACTTGCAACAACAACAAACAAACAAAAAATCTATTTTTCATATAAATCATTTTAAAATTGACTCCAATCCTACAAATGGCTCCATATTTATGCTGGGCCCTATTGAAGTCATATCCATTACTTTAAATAACTCAAATCAACAGTTCTAAGTTAAATTGTAAGAATTCAGTCAATGGCACACCAAAGGGTCACCTAATATAGGCTTAATTGCAATTTAACAGTCGGGAAAGTAGTTAAAATTGTGATCTTCTGCAGTTCAGGTCTGACTTTTTTGATAGCATGAGCCAAGACTGACCAAATTTAAGGTGTAATTTAGAAATGTATTCATTGAATAATAATTTTCACGCCACTAGAGAACAACGTATTGTGATTTTAGCTGCTGCTGCTGTCAGTATGCCTTGAATGTGAATATCTGAGTAGGCAAACATATTATTTAGAGGTAGGAAGATGTAATATTTAGTAAAAAGTTACTACTGGAAAATTTTAAATGGCATTTACAAGGGCAGCTTGTATTCTGTCTAAAACGGCAATGTTACAAAGGATCACATCAAAAAAAATGGATGGACTTCACATCTGAAGCACCTTTCTGTGTTGTAAAAATATAGCCAACATATATGCATATTGCATCACCTAGAACAGCACAGAGTCAGCCAGCTACCTACAAACAAGTTTTGAAACTACCCCTGCTTGGATTTATTATCCCACACAGGACAGCGGGAATAGCACTGGGTGAGTTATGTGAGCCTTGAGTAACGACACGCAGGATTAACGAGCACATATGCCCATTTGCTCTTCGGAAACAAGAAGGAAACAGTCAAAGCTTTGACACTAGCGAGAAAAGTTGAGTTGATAAAAGGATGAGAAGACCACCACAGGCCTCAAGTACGGACTGACAACAAAAACTTTTGTTTTTAAAGCGAGCTAGGAATCACCCATCTCCTATGAGAGCTTTCTTGCAGGAAGGAGCTCTTGTCTTAGGTTGCATTCTAGGATCATCGTGGGTTCACCATGCAAGGAAAACCAAGTGCTATTGCTCTGACTTATTTAATGTTATACAAAAAATTATCATAAATATGTATTTATTGAAGATTTTGAAACATTAACATCTTTTTAAAAATCAATCATATATATAAATTAAGTATTGAATTATTCAAAGGCAAACCAAAACCAAAGAGCTATCAGTTTGGACAATTATTTCTTTGGCCTATTAAGGTGAAATTCTATTATCCTTCATAAATGTTAACTTATATTTTTAAAAAATACTCTAGAAAGATATCAAAACAGATATAAGGGAAAATAAAAACAATTTTTGATACAATGTTATCACGYAACTTTGTAGAAATAATTAAAAAAAAGTTTATTGCCAACACATATGGACACCTGATAAACAAAGAGACACCCACATCCTTTTGGAGGATTCGAAGGCAGTGTTCCTGTGGGAAGGATTACATCAGCTATTGCTTTTTCAGATCCCTGCCATCCCTAGGGCTATCTGTGTCACACAGAATGGTCAAGAGGATGGAAACAGTCAATTAGAAAACTAAAGACAGCATCAAGAACAGAATCGATACAATGGTATGCATGACTCCACACACGTGCTAAAGGTTTTAGCTGTACAGAAACCAAGGATGAAATAATTTCATTTTTAACATAACTGCTTTCTTAAAACTGTCCTGGTGTCTGAGGATTGAAGGGTGGCCAAGGCAATCCTAACTTTTAAAAATTTCCACTGCAGTCATGGAAATCAGGCCCATAAGCGTGATGTGCCGAGTAAGGAGTTAGCGGGCACCTGAATAAATACGACATGCCGCAGCTTTTGCAGAGGAAGGTCCCACCCTACAACAAAACCGGCTGGAGGACAACCATCACAAATACATACTCAGGTGCCCACTGTCCTCTCTCCAAAAATCTTTAAGTTACTTTTGAGACTTTCCACATGTGGGGAACAATAATTAAAATTCAAGTGATGGCTGAGGAGACAGGAGAGGAAATCAAGAGCTTCATATTCAGGAAAAATTGGCCAGCTTTAAGTAAAAACCAAGAAAAGACATCCTCAGGTAGTAAGCTCAGGATAAAACCTGAAGATATCATCATTTTAGCAGGTCAAAAGGATGATCGATGTTTAACCTTTGTCAGCAATAACCGGATCTCACTTCAGCAGGAGGGGTGCTGAGGATTTTATTGTCAGCAGCTAGCAAAGCTGGTATTGTGCTAGGAAAATTACGCCTTGGTTTTACCACACATAAAGGGGAACAAAGACTCTCTTTGCAATGAGCTACTTTGGCTCTAAATGCTTATTACTGCTTACCTTTAAGTGATTTCATGCATATCAAAGGTGAGCCATGCCATATACTGTAAAATACGTAAAATCTTGTAAACTGTCACTTTCTTGACAGTGTTACCACAGTCGTTCCCAGCTACCTCCAGGTGATGCGAGAACATATGCTTGAACTACCTCTGTTGGGACTTACTAAACAAACAGTATGTTCTGTAGATTAAACCATAATTAGGTATGATGTCAGTATTGTAAAAGCGCAGTAATTATGCCCCCATTTGTTCTACTAATTTCCTTAGCACTAAAAATGTGAATTCTCACAGGCTAGCATGAAACTGGCAGTTCACAGTTCAGAAGTCTCCTCTCATCTGATGGGTAAAAAAACTTCTGTAAAACTAACAAAGCCAGCAGGTTCCTCTGAATTTATTTATTTAGGTTTTTTTAATAATTTAAAGACTTCAGGGGACTTTGGATCAGGCCATAAATAAGGAGCTCTCATATTTGTATGTGGTATGGACCACTTAATAGAGTTAAGTAGCATTCATCCTTATACCATCTCCTCCCTTGAGAATAGAATAATAGCAGATGCCTACACAGAAAAAACAATATTAGGAAGCATGTATTTTTAGCAACTTTAATTATATTCTAGCAGCAGGAAAGAAAGAGATGCAGAACCATACGACCAGCCAATTCTCCCCAGAAGACAGACACGGCTTTGGAGCTCCGCAGCAGAACGATTTTACTTGCGAGTGATTTCGAGTCAGGGAATTACTGAGAAGGCTGTTTCTTTGGTGCTGCGCTAGTCATTCTTTGCAGCTGCTCTACAGAACCTCAGTGACTGGGCTAACTCACTGAAGCAGACGCAATCCTTACGATTCCTCGGAAACATATGTGTACATACACACACTCCAGAAAGAGCTGGTTTGGCCTGATCTATGATCACAGTGATAACAATATGTTTTAGTGCTTATATATATTTTTATTTATAGCATCATATTTCTAAGTTTCCCCCAGCTGGGGATTCATTAAGAGCAGTCCACTGTACTTTAGGACAACAGCAAACGCAGTTTTACCTCTCAAATCCACTGTTGTTAAAAAGATGCAGACCTGAATGCCAACCTCGATTGTGCAATATTTTTTAATATGCATCCTAAGCAACTGATATTCCAGCCATGTAATGGTCAAAATAACACAGGGAGATCCAGAGAAACGGGGTTTTGAAATATCTCAGTTGATGAACTCAAGTAACTTCTTTCAATACGCTARCAAAGTAGTTTTTCTGGGCAGTAGGCTGAAGGAAAGATACAGGACAAAACATTCAAATCACTACTACTACTGATCACATGCAATCATTTTTTCATTATACCTATTACTTTTGCTGTATGCAAGGCCTGATGTATAATTGAGATTTCATTTAAGATGCAAGTGACAAAAGAGCTTCATCCCATTCATAAATGACAGATTTTCCTGCTGCAAAGTCTGTATCTCTCACCGAGCAGCGCAAATAAATGCACGATTTGATAGAAGCTCAACTTAGGAAATATTTACATCACAAAGGTAAATGTTTAGTTTGGTGGTTTAGTGCCATATTAGTTTAGGGGGAAATAAAGCCTCGTATGTTGACTATGAAGGGACGTGCTTGTGGAGCTGCTGGAGGGCACCTGCTTTGCCTCAGTAAGAGCCCACACCACTGCCTCCAGCACCAGCTCAGCCCAGCCCAGCCCAGCCCAGCCGGCGGCAGCTCCCACCCAGGCGCTGCTATCTGGTTTTTAAGCTACACAGATTTTAAAGCTGTAATAGGAAATTACTATTGCAGCAAGCAATAGAGCATCCCGTGCATGTTGCGTTTTCAGGGTGGATGTTATTGGCGTAGACAAAATTATACCTACACTAGTGACTTCGTATTGTGAAAATAAACAACTGGTGAAAGAAACCCTCACGCAGAACGATGTCGCTTTATAGAACAGCATTTAAATCCATGCGTTTTACAACCCCTATTAAAATAAGCGTTAATAAAACCCACGCGCTTAACGCATATGAATATACACTCTTGTGGGTGTATCTATTACAGCTTCAAGAACCAGGACCAGAAGTAAATAGTCCCCAAGCACGCAGCCCGCTTACAACATAACACCCATGAAGAAGGGGATGCAGGAGGCGTTTGCTGCAGTGCAGCTTTGGTGTCTCACTGCCTCCCAGCTGCCGTGGTCTGTACGGTCCTGAGCACTTCAACGGTCATTGCAATTTGGGGTTATCTCTGGGGGAAGTACCCATGAAGATTCCTTACCACTCAAAACAATGTTTTAAGCAGAACGTAAAGAATGTAAAGCCTGGCAATCAGTAACACAAGCAGAGGTCTCCTGCACGATGGGTCTTAACATTTTACAGTGCCATTAATGCATCCTTGCACTCTTCAACACTTCAAGACTGAACCTTGACGTATTCTTTAATAATCCAGGAGGATTATAACGCTGCCTGCGAGCTCTTAGCAAATGAAGCTGTGCTCACTCAAGAATATCTTTTGACTAAAACTCTGCCAGGAACACATGCTCTGCTATATTCAATATGATATCCTTTGTACATTACTGCTGGGGCCACTTGAAGTACTGGCTCTTATAAACCAACCCTTACAAAGCAAAAAATCAAATTAGTACTTATTTTATGCTCATAAAATCATATACAGTATTAACTGTTTAAGTCATCATTTGAAGGCTTGGGTAATAAATATTTAAAATATTTTATTTATTCAAAATAATTGCAAGAGCTCATATTATGCTGTGACAGTGAAAAAATATTAACTTCAGTTTCACTTACTGTATTTGCAGAACAAATACAAGCCTGAATTAGGGCTCAGGGAATGGAATATTTAGATTGTGCAATCTAAATATATCTCCCTGGGAAAAACAATTAATTATCTTTGTTACTGCCACTACTGCTGAGAACAGCTGCAATTCCTGGCTTGCCAAGTTCACGTCATTGAGGGTTATTCCTATTAATATCAATTAAGATCTAAACTGTTTGAGTCTCTTCAATAATGATGCTCAAGTAGATTTAAAGTGCCATTTGACAGAAAGTACACCTGTAGCAGAATGGTGGCACCTATTCTTTTTTATCTAAAAAAAAAAAAAAAAAAAAGATTAAAAAAAAAATATAGATACGGCTCACTGAAATGTGTTCAAGCACCGGTAACTAAGGCTCACTAATTCCTAAGATAGCTCCAAAGACTTGTGTATTTACGTCCACTTCAGAAGTGTGGTAAAAACCTTGTTCCTTAATTGAATTGGAGATACTATTACACCATCACTTGTGGATTGCAATTAAATCAGCCTGTGAAGTTGTGTCAAACTGGTATTAAGCACATTGTATGACTTCACCGTTGAGTGCACTTACAGACCATCACGGGTGGAAGGAACTCCTCCCTCGCCATCTCAGCCATGCCTTTCATCTACCTAAACTATGAGATCAGCAGAGAAATCAATCTTCTCCCCTTAAGGGAAGTCCATGCATTCCCTCACACAGCTTTTCACTTTTGTTCTGATGACTATTTTAAGTTTCTCAAATATATTTCTCATGAAGCCACTGTGGGCCRATTAGTATACAGAACAATTATCACCTTGCAACAAGTTTCTTTAAACTATAAGCAAAGAAGTTCAGATACCAGAAGACTGATATTGATTGAACCAAGTCTAAGTAAACTGAGGCTTAGGAATTAATAAATTAATAATTTTGCATCATTTACCTTCTACTTGACTGTAACAATACAGAACAATTCTTCCCCATGCAATCTCACTCTATGTTTCAAGAACACATTTTTAAAACATTTTTTTTTTTTAGATTCATTTTTTGCAGTGGCATTAAAGAAAAAAAAAAAAGCAGCAATGGTTTCAGATATATTTCCCAAGACCGCATTGTAAGACTGAAGTAATTTATGATGGGTTAGGAGGAAGCATTACGTAAGATCCGGCAACATACACAGGATGTTTTGAAAGCTGCTTTGTGCATCTGCACAATGAAAATATTTTTTTCTGTTATTTGCTACCTAGTAATGACCACTATCATAAATATATGAGGCTCGAGCCTCACCACCCAAGCCACAGAAGGCAAAGGCAGGGACTGGGAGAATGAAGAGCCGCCCACTGTAGGACAAGATCAGGTTCAAGACCATCTAAGGAACCTGAAGGTATAACAAGTCCATGGGACCTGATGAGATGCATCCRCGGGTCCTGAAGGAACTGGCGGATGAAGTTGCTAAGCCACTATCCATCGTATTTGAGAAGTCGTGGCAGTCCAGTGAAGTTCCCACTGATGGAAAAGGGGAAACATAACCCCCATTTTTAAAAAGGGGAAAAAGGAAGACCCGGGGAACTACAGGCCAGTCAGTCTCACCTCTGTGCCTGGGAAGATCATGCAACAGATCCTCCTGGAAGCTATGCTAAGGCACATGGAGGACAGGGAGGTGATTCAAGACAGCCAGCATGGCTTCACCAAGGGCAAGTCCTGCCTGACCAACCTAGTGGCCTGCTATGATGGTGTAACTACATCAGTGGACATGGGAGGCGCTACAGATGTCGTCTATCTGGACCTCTGTGAGGCCTTTGACACGGTCCCCCACAACATCCTTCTCTCTAAACTGGAGAAGTATGGACTTGATGGGTGGACTGTTCGGTGGGTGARGAATTGGTTAGATGGTCGCATCCAGAGGGTAGTGGTCAACAGCTCAATGCCCAGATGGAGATCGGTGACGAGCGGCATCCTGCAGGGGTGCGTATTGGGACCAGTACTGTTTAATATCTTCATCAATGACATAGACAGCGGCATCGAGTGCACCCTCAGCAAGTTTGCAGATGACACCAAGCTGAGCGGTGAGGTCAACACGCCTGAGGGACGGGATGCCATGCAGAGGGACCTGGACAAGCTCAAGAAGTGGGCCCGTGTGAACCTCATGAGGTTCAACAAGGCCAAGTGCAAGGTCCTGCACCTGGGTTGGGGCAACCCCCGGTATCAATACAGGCTGGGGGATGACGGGATTGAGAGCAGCCCTGTCGAGAAGGACTTGGGGGTAACTGGGGGATGAAAAGATGGACATGACCTGGCAGCGTGCGCTCACAGCCCAGAAGGCCAACCGTATCCTGGGCTGCATCAAAAGCAGCGTGGCCAGCAGGTCGAGGGAGGTGATTCTGCCCCTCTACTCTGCTGTGGTGAGACCCCACCTGCAGTACTGCGTCCAGCTCTGGAGCCCTCAGCGCAAGAAAGACACAGACCTGTTGGAGCGGGTCCAGAGGAGGGCCACAAAAATGATCAGGGGGATGGAACGGCTCTCCTGTGAGGAAAGGCTGAGAGAGTTGGGGTTGTTCAGCCCGGGGAAGAGAAGGCTTCGGGGAGACCCGATTGCAGCCTATCAGTACTTAAAGGGGGCTTATAAGAAAGATGGGGACAGACTTTTTAGCAGGGCCTGTTGTGACAGGACAAGGGGGAATGGCTTTAAACTAAAAGAGGGTAGATTTAGACTAGAGATAAGGAAGAAATTTTTTACACTGAGGGTGGTGAAAGACTGGCACAGGTTGCCCAGAAAGGTGGTGGATGCCCCATCCCTGGAAACATTCCAGGTCAGGTTGGACGGGGCTCTGAGCAACCTGATCTAGTTGAAGATGTCCCTGCCCATGGCAGGGGGGTTGGACTAGATGGCCTTTAAAGGTCCCTTCCAGCCCAAACTATTCTATGATTCTATAAAGAGTTTAAGCAACAACAAGTGCTCAAATTCTGGAAGATACAAATACTAGAARAAATACAAGAGATTTTAAGGGCAATTTGACAAGAAAAATAAACCATATGTTTCATTTTGAAGAAAATCACATGTTATCACTGAGGACAAAAATAGTATTCCAGGTAAAAGACATGAATATTGAAGAAGACCTAAGGCAATGAATGCAGCTGAATGCACATGGGAAGACTTTTTTTTTAAACTCACACCACCTGTATAAAGTTATTGTGAAGATCCCTTGAGACAYGCATTAAAATGACTGGATACTTGAAAGTATTTTGGAAACTGGCCTTTGGAGGATATAGAAAGAAGATGACATTGTAATATTGCAAACAGTTGATCAAAACATTCACAATTTTGAAGCCCAAGACACAACTCAGAATAAAAATAGGATAAGATGCCCTAGTCGTACAATATTTTTTTCACTGCTTTGCTAAATGGACCGAGGACTTTTTTATCATTATTATTAGAATATAACAGAGAAGATGGTCAAATACAGGTGGTCATGGCTTTCCCAAAATCTCCAGCCAGGAACACTAATGTGTTTTAAGCAGTCACTGAAGGGGGCAGCGTGAGGCCTCCTGAGGACGCACCAGGTCAGCTGTATCTCACGGCCCGACCAGCTTRAGGTTCAATGCTCTGCTCAGATCTCTGCACACCGTTCCCGTCATCCCCATGGACTGAGGCATAAACATGCAAACTATCTATGTTATGCTTCACAAAAGAAAAAATTTTTAAACTGTCTTGGCCATTGGCTTACATTTGCCAGTCGGATCACTTTTTCTCTTTCCATCTCCTGCTGTGTTGATGGAGATCCACGTCAGAGCAGCACTTTACCCCAGCCCGCACCTTGGGCAGCACTTTCTCTTGCCTTTGTTCAATCAGAAATATCACACTGTGAATCCATTTTAGCTAAAAGGGGCATGACACAATGCAGTCTGAGGAGCGAGGAGGTAGAGCCGGGTCCATAGTTTCCCTCTTTTGGCAGACGTGTGACCAGCTTAACCTCCCACAGAGATTTATCCGCCGTTCCAAATGAATTTTACCTTCTGCAGCAGAAATACTTGTGTATTTGTGAGCACTAAGGAGGAAAAGTGAAATCTCTCATGCTTTACAAAGATGAATGAGTTACAAATCCATGTTTCCACACAACTCTTCCAAACTCCACTGATTTTACCCCAGAAAAGTCCGGTCTTTAAGGCTTTTATTGGACACTTGCATGAGAACTGCTTTTCATGGTTTCACTCCCCTACTGTGCCTGACCTCAGCAAGGACAACAAAGACTTGTTTGGTCCTCATGGTTTTCTGCGTTGGCCCAAACACATCACTGGACACCATCTCCCCTCTCATTTCTGCCAAGAGACATTACTTAATGATGCCCCAGAAAAGCTGCCGGGAGGAAAGACGTCTCTCATTTGAAGAGGAAAAAGGCCAACAGTGCCATGGGACTGTTGTTAAGGAAGCAAAAACAAGATGAAATTATGTTGGAGATAAGACAGACAAGAAAGAGATGAAAAGAGAGACAATATTAAAAATTATCAGGATGAAGGCAAAACAAAGAGCAGCCCAAGGAGTTACTAGCTTGTGTGAAAYGTCTTTTATATACTTAGAAACTGGACCCTTTGCACATCTAAAATCCGCAGAGGAATCAGGTGAGTCAGAAGGAACCTTTCATCAGTGCTACACTAAGTTTGCATCAAGTCGACAGAGAAAATAACCTTTGAAACTGAAGTCCTATTCATCATTCAAAACCAAATGCAGTATCGCTCCTGTTTAACTCAATGCTGCTTCTAATAAAGTGGTTTAGACTCACTTTATTGGCTTACAAGTTCATTTTTATTCTGATCAGATTCACTGATAGACACCGTTGTGCTTCCTCGTCTTGTCGAAAGAACACAGGACCAAGACAATCTCAAGGCTGACATTTCAGTACATAATAGTACATTTATCATTCAAAAGCAAACATTTTATTTAAAAAATATCCCAACTAGCATCCCGTGGCAGGTAAAAATCCTTCTAAGTTTTTCTAATCATGGTTTGGTCAAACACCACCAACATAAAAGAGACCACTTCATAAAAAATTCCTATTTTTCCCCCAACCCCGAAGGTAACTGCTTTAAGCACTGCATAAATTAAAATTCAGCAACACTGAACTTAACCTAGTTAGTTACTTTACATAACTTAGAAGCGATGAATAATAGGAAAATCTGCAGAACTACACAGATTATAGGAAAGTCATTTTATGAGCGTTCCAAAAGTAACAACTTCTTTGAATAAACTCAAGTTGCATTTCTTTTGTCTTACCGGATACAAGCTAACGTTTCCCACTTTTTGCACTTTCTATTATTTTTCAAATAGTTCATGAGAAATTCTGTTATCATTTTTCAGAATTTTTGGTGATGCTTTACCTCCTCTAGGCATGCCATTATATCATTAACCCAGACAGACGTGTCTTCCCTCAGTTTTCTGGTGTGCTTTCCACAGAAGGACATAAGAGCACTAAGCTCAATTTCTACTTGCAGTAATGCTACATTGGTATCATACAACTATATTTGTATATACAAAACTAATTCATGCACAACATGAAGTATAATTTTCCTTGAGTACACTCACATAAATAATTAAGAAATCCAGCTTGCTAAAATGTGATCTGGGGGATGAAGATCACCAAGAGAAGAGATCAAGTGAAATTTATTTAGCAGAACGAAACAAAGGCTGACGGGAATATCTTCACCACCTAAGAAGACGTTAGAAGAGACACAGGAAAAAGGAGTGCTTATACAGGTGTCCTTGTGCATCAGTATCTAAACTGGCCATGATTTAATGGAAAGAAGGTTAGAAAAGCTAGATTTTGAGAGACTTTCCCTAAGGACAAATAAAGGCATAAAATAAATAAATTTTAAAAAATTACAGTGGAGCTTAAAGAAAGTTATGAATGGGATCTAAAGCTGTTATATATATAATAATACATTCCTAACATTCTTGATCCATAAAGCACAGATGGTATGACCAAAACTTTCCATAGTCTGTACTAATGAGCATGTTTACGTTTTAATTTAATTTGTTTACTCAGAGCTATTACCAATAGCATTTTTTCACTGCATTACGAAGACCAGAAGCTGGCATCAGCCAACTTGCATTTAAAAACAGCAGCCAAAAGGAAATCATAATGTTACCGTGCCATACCCCTTTAAAAATCTCTGTCCTCCACTTAATTGCAATGACCCTAAAGTAATAAGCATTTCCTGAAACATACAAAGTATTCTTTTTTGACGAGGACAGAATATATTTGTTTCCCAAATTAGGTGGAACCCTACAGATGTTGGCATTAAGTGTACTGATGGGAATCATGATCATCTGTCAGAAAAATGTATAAATCCTTTGGGCTCTATAACAAGTTGACGGTGTTCCTGTGAAATATTAACTAGGCACAATGCAGACATTGACATTTAACTCTGTATTTCCACTGGATTTTTTTCTGACTCATCATTGCTCTCTCCAGTTTTCTCAGGCTCCGTATTTTATAGAAATGACCATATGTTTAGATTTGTATTTGATGACATAATTGCAAAACTGCAGCGAGCAAGCAGCTAGAGCTCTGCATGTTAGCTGTGTTGTGGCCGCAGAGCTGAAGAAACCTTCTGCAATGCAGTGAAAGCCACATTAACAACTTCCAAATCTTAGCAAGGAAACGGGTATTATATTGTCAGCTATAGCAGAAGCATGAAACCAGGCAGCCCTTAACATAAACTRCGTCCCCCTGTTACTTTTACAAAAGTAATAGAGGAAACAGTAAATTTGAATCTGTCCAAGTTGCTGGTTTCTGTGGAGAAGAGGAGTTGGCCTTTCTCTAATCTGTCATCGTTTACAATACAGCAATACGGTCCGACAGAAACTTCATGAATGTTTTATGAAGTTGTAGGTGGTAGAAAACTGCTTCTTGCTCAAAAGAGCAAAATTAAAGAGTTAGAATCTTTTTCTCGTCAAGAATTCCTTCATGAACCCAAGGACCCTCTTCTTAATTGAAAGTTTCACTAGAAGTGGYATGCTTTCCACATACATGCAAGATGTTTCACCTTTTGGCAAGCAGGCTTTTTCTGATTAAGTCTACCTAACTGAAAAAGTTTCCAACCAGCAACTTCTGAAACACTCCAAAGAGAACGTGCCCAAGGTAGAGCAGCATGAGAAGCGCATGGGGCAGGGGGGATTTAACAATAACTTCAAGTATCTGTCCTGCTGTCTCATGTGCAACTCATTAGATCACCCCCCCAGAAGAGCTCCAGAAGATAACAAGTCAAACGCAGGACAATATTTCACTCTTGAATCACAACATAGCTTTCTAAGGCTTTCAGCTCTTGACAATGTTAGCTGAGGATGTAAACTTAGTTTTTTCAAGGCACTGAAGAAGCCCTGAGCACTTCTGCCCTCTTCAGGTTGATCTCCAAACTATGAAAGCAGAAGAAAGTCACTGAAATTGAGATACTAACTGAAACCCTCGACTGCAGCTGCACATTGCTTCCCACCGACTTCAAGGCTTCACCCACCCGCCTGTATAGCGGCATGGTTCAGATCTGCTCTGCGCTGCACTAGCGAAATCCTGGCCGTAAAGAAGAATCCCACTGAATTGACAGTGTAGGATTCCACACAAAAATGAAGTGTCTGTATAAATTTGTAGTATTTACTTGGCCAAAACTCCCATTTGGGTGACTCTTTTGTCAGTGTAAGATCCACAGCACTACCTTGGTATCAAACCTTTTTTGTAAAGACCAGTCATATGCTAATTAACGACATAAGGAGTAAACATTATACAAGCAATAAACAAATAAAGTGGAGGTGGCCAGAGAAGCAAATGGAAACTATTCCCTCACAATATACATGCTGTGGCCACGGAAATGCTTTCCAAAGTCAGGATAACGGCATCGGGTGGGTCTGTGGGCACGGCACGCCGTCCTGCCAGCCCTTAGGCACTGGGGACCCTTGGGCATCTCCGAGCTGTGCTGGAGATACGGGCTTGCACATCAGGTTCCCCCAAACAGGAGATCGCTCCACGTGGTACTTGGAGCACTTTCAAACTTTTGCTTGAATTGCTTCTCTTTTTCTGTATTTTTAATTTTTAAAACTGTTAATAAGCTTTAAGCTTACAACTGAAACCAAAGCAAGCATTTAACTTTACTAGTGTTTTTTAAAATTTCTTTATACACTAAACAAGGAAATATTKGATTTTCTTCAAATGCTACAGAAAGCCAAACTTCAAAATCTTTCATGGAGCAAAACTTCTGTCCTCTGCATTCTTCTAATCAGAATATTAAAGTAATTAAAACTCATCCAATGGAGCTAATTATCATTTCAACAGAAGCAGAGCCAAGATTCAAGAAGGGAAGTGCTATTAAAAAAACCCAAACATACAATCAGCAAAAACTTGTACTCTCTAGGAAAACATAATTGGTCTAACTTGATATAGATGTACATTAGTTCTTGGACGCAAAAAGCAAAGCTTGATTACAGCAGTAGAGAAAGCTACCATGATTATCCTAATTAAAAATTTGCCAAGTATTTATAGTATAATACAAGGAAATGACATTCATTATCCTATAAACTATTCAACAAACCATTATGCACTTGTAATAAAATCAATTGGCAAAAAGAGGTGCAATTATATTTATACTCGTGTAAACTCCTTAGTGAACTAAAACCAAAGCATCACTCAGTCTCAGTATTCTTTATACAAGCAATGCAAAGGTGTTTGAGAGATTCAGAAATAGAAAAGTATCTCTTAATTAGCATGCTAACAGTTGTTTAATCAGTCAACTTCCAATTCAGTAGCCAATCGCCAATTACACGTCAGGTTTGCAGAGCACCGAGTTCAGAAGAAGAAAGAGAAATTTAAAAAAGCAGTTACTGCTCAACAAAACATAAATAGAYGTCTAAAACTATTTTACCACCTTTTAAAATGTGTTGATTTATTCTTAATTAACTGATGAAGCAGCATTCTGAAGTCTTTCCATCACTACACACACAATTAACTCATAAGCAATCAAGGGAATTAGAGGAAAAATTAGAAACAGGATTGTCATAAAGCGTTGATCATCTACACCTGCAATACACATCTGCTGGAGTTTAACCTGCATGATGAAACAACTGGACCAGCCTACTTTTTTTTTTTTTTTAAAATATTTTAAGCATAACATTGTCCACAATCTGAACTGTTTAAGTTAAAGAAAATAATTGTCCTATAGGGCAACCTTTTTGATTCACAGTAAGAGTCACAACCAATTTAGGTGAACTGGAATACGTTTCACAAAGGTAGAAGTGAATACGCCATAATTTGCCAACACCTTTTCAGCTCCATTCCTATTTAAGCCCATTTAGAAAGGCATTACACTACTATCCTATCGATTCTGCTGCCCTATCAATTTCTCAGGCTAGAAAATAAAAGTTCATCACCCTTATCTCTGTGAGCATGTCCTACATCAGCTCCCACACCCAGCCTGGGACTGACCTTTGGCTACGCTTGTGGAGAGCTGCTGCCTGCCAGGCTTTGCTTTCACATCAGCTAAGCTGGAGAGTAACCTCTCATCGATTCATTTGGCATAAAGTGCAATAAAATAAATAATATTTTTTTCAAGCTCAAAGGTTGGTTAAGCACCTGCAAAAMCAAAACTAAGTTCTGTGAGTTTGCCAACATACGTATATTTTGGAGAAGCAATTAATGTAGGTAGTGTGTTAGTGCAAGGGGAACTCTGTGTTTTGATCTCATTAGTGAGAATGAATCACGACTGGAATTCACCAGGGTAAATAAAACCTGGAGACTAAGCTCACATCCATCTCTCCTACTGCAGAAAAACAGAAGACTATAACTAGGACTTCTTCACAATAATGTGCATTATTCTGCAGATTCATCCCTTCATCTCCTAAAATGACAAATAAAATACAAACATAGCTATATTTTATTATTTCTAAGTAGCCTATCTTTTCCTCCTTTGTTCCAAAAGATCTGTGACAACTTCCATTTCCAAGAGCAAGTATAGGAAATGTTTGTACCATACCTTACACCTGCGTAGTCCTCTGAATAAGAGATGCAAATTAGTTGCACATATTATTAAAAAGCCCAACCCTCTTACACATACTTGCTAGAGACTTTGAGATGAGCATTACCTCAAGTGTAAGTTCAATTTACACAATCCGTTAGTTACACAAATACATCTAATACCCTGTATTGAGGCTATAAGGTACCCATAAATGCCAGCTCTCCCCACCTTCTGCAGTGTCCTTCTGCACGTACCACCCACTGTACCAACCGCCGGCATTCGCTGGCAGCAAGGCTTCGATGCAGTGCTAAGCAGAAGGATGACTGGAAATCTGTAGCCGAAGCTTGCAGAAACAGCTGTTTTCTCTCTGGTAATGTAGAAACTAAGTTTCACATCGCTTTCTCTCTCATGAGAAATATGAGCAATGAAAAATCCAGTTCGTTCCTCTGCTTTCGGTCTCCAGTTGAGAAAAGGGACATCTGTTTGGGCTGAACACCCCCTGCCAGCTGACAACCTTAAAAACACTCAGAGGAGCAAACACCAAATAGCAAATTTTGATGTTTTCTTTCTCTGTTATTAATATTTCTTCCCTTACAATAGGATTTGGTTTTGGTTTTGTTTTGGTTTTTTTTATTCCCAATGTACACTGAAGGGTCAACATGAAGAATTTGTATCCATATTAGAGGGGGRAAAAAAAAAACCAAATCCAAAAGCAACACATCTTCCCACTTAGTTGTGATGTCCTTCAGGTTTATAACGTAAGCAATGATGCATATACATGCTAGCAGACCAGTAATTAGAAGGGGGAACCATTCAGTATAAGAAATGGAGGCACCAGATTTAGAAGTAGGGTTACAAGTGAAACCAGCAGACAGCTTCAAACCCACCTGAAACCCCCTCAGTAAAGTGGAAGGTACCAGCTACTCAGCTCCAGCAGCGGTTCCCCCCTTCCTCAGTGCCCTGGCAGATGACTCAGGCACAGGCACCCAGTTATAAATCTGTTTTCCTTCCACAGAAGTTATGGATTTTCCACTAGGAATTACTGAGCAAGTTCTTATATTTATGTATATACACACATTTATATTATAGCTGAGGGTAGGTGACATAGAATAAAATAGTTCAGATGGAAGGGACCTACAACAATCACCCAGTCCAGCTGCAGTATAACATAACCATGACCAGCTCCGGCCTTAAATCTCCACAACGCGCAGCCAGTGACATACTCAAAGGAACAGGATTTGGCCCTTCAGARTGAATCAGTGAGCCTTTGTATTTCTTGTCCTGCATTTTCCTGCGCGTATTTCAGCTTCGCGTTATCTCATGCGCTGACAGCGCTATTAATCTCAGCTGGAGAAATAGAAGACAATTAAAATATTAGCTTCTTCTTTAAGCCTTCTGGAAATTTTGAGCGGTGCCATTTCAGAAGGAAGAGGAGAACAGTTCAACCTCACTCGCTCTTCCTCCCACCGGCTTCAAACTTACACGTTTAATATCTGCGGTGAAATATAAGTGAATTTAATGTCTTTATTGACCACATTTTACAGGGCAGATACTATGCAAAGCAATGTGGGAAAATAACAAGGACACAAATGAAGCTCAAACAAACAGAATTAAATCTGTTTGTTATCCTGCTTTTCCGAATTTACACAGCCCAGGACTTGCAGAACCATCTGAGCAGTCCCTCGGCTGTGAAGGCAGCCAGGCAGTCGGGGTTACCAGCGCCGAGCAGCGATGGATGCCATCAACACAAGGCTGGGAGCTGCTGAGCAGAGAGGATGAATTTGGGGAATAGAGCTATGAAAAGCTAGATTGCCTTTTTAAAAGGCCTACTTAATTTTTAACAGGTTTTCGATAATACAGGAAAATTTAAGGAGCCATATGCAAGGAAAAAGTCCTCCATCTGAGGAAACTAAACCACATTTCTTGTTTAAGTAAAATGCTCGAGTGGTAGCAAACATTTTGAGTTCTAAGAAATGTTGATGGTATTTTGTTTAGTATCATTGAGATAAAAGATGAAGGGGAGGATGAAGAGGAGGAACATGGTATGTGATAAATTCAGCGTGAGAACACATTCAGAGTGAAAAACCTCACTTTCCTCCAAATCCAGCTTTCACAATCCAGCAGACACTCGCTATTTTTGCCCCACGCAAACTTCATGTCTTGTTTTTAAACAACCAGCGACCTGTTTGAGATTGCAGCTATTTGTCATGAGCCACCAAAGGGATCATGTAATGTTTTCTCAAACTAGACTCAGGAAAGGACTTTTATGAACTCTAAAAATAGGATTAAACCCCCTCAGTGCTGCTAGCACACATTCCTCCCGCTTGCCAAACCCAAGCCTCCCGCCCCATTTTAATTACTCGCGCGCACAACGACAAAGCCAGGCAAAAACATGTTTTCCTCTCTCTTTTATAATCCTACCAGAGGGGCTACTTGCTTTATCATATATATTCCATGTTTGCTGAATATTATTGCCTTTTGGCTTTTCCTCTTTTTAGCTTATTTCAATTTTTATTTAAATAGAAGCTAAGGATGAACAGCTTCTTTTTTTTTTTAAAAAAAAAAAAAAAAAAAAAAAGACAGCTCTTGTTAGACATCCTTATGAAGTGACCACGTTTTTCTGAAGGCTTGGTTTGGTAATGGGAACAGCTAGGGGCTGAAGTTCTTCAAAATTTTAGAGCCCAAATTACCTGCTGTCATCTCTAAGCCTTCTAAAGAGATAAAGAAAATGAAGACAGGGAAAACATTTGATCTTTCATGCTATCTCCTGGTAGAAATCCCTTCCTATCTTTTAAACACATTTAAGGCAAGTCCTGGAAGTAAAAGCATATATGCAGGTGAAAGTAATTGTATGATACTGCAGAAGATCTGGCTTTGAAGAAAATTGGAGTTCTTCAACGTATAAATAGTACATGCGCTGCATTTTGCCTGCTTTTAATGTTCTGCAAAACTTGTGTGTGTGTAGTGAGGTTTAGTCAAAGTCACGGAAAAAGGTTATTTACTTGTACGGTCTTGTTGATACATGGAAGATTTAAAGGCTGAACGAGTCAATGGCATTTTGCCACCAACTTCAAAAGGGTTGGGATCTTCCCCTTAGCAAAATTACATACAAAGGATCCACGGAGCTGTTATTTTTATAAAACTTTCATAATATTAGCATAAAATAARCAAAGAGCTTTGCTCAAGATGACGTTAACACTTGCCAGCTTTCAGTGCAAGAACAGCACTGTCCTGTTTCCAGTGGGTTTACTTGTAAAGGTGCATTAGAATGTGCCTGAGAAAACCACGGTGAACAGAGCAAATAGATCCGTCCCTCACCATGTACGCTTACCGAGCTCCTGACATCACCGCTGTCTTCATTAACAGAATGGCACTTTATCATTACAGCTAGGTGAAAAAGCAAACTGACTTTCTTATTTCATTTTAGTAGTTTTGTTTTTTTTTTTAAAAAAAAAGTTAAAAAAGGGAGAATAGATGAAAAGTAAATGCCTTATKTTTTCCAAACTAAGACTAACAGGATTAACAGTACTTGAATGTTAGAGAAATCAGTCACCAAAAGAGGTGGGGGGGAAGAAAAAAAAGAGATCTGGCCACTCAGACTATTTGTTACAAGCTTTATGAAACCAAGGATGTGAGCAGGGCAAAAGCACTCACCTTCAGTCGAGTGTACTAGCTTCTGATTCACGCTGCCAGCACTGCTCAGGCTCTTGTAGAGAAACAAAACCATACTGAACTGGTAACAACGCCRTGCCCAGAGCCAGAAGATGCTGTGTCATGCACTCTCAGTCTCTGCTAGTGATATCAGGGATGCCACAAAAAGGGTCCAGAGCAGCGGAGATAGAAACCCCCAGCTAAGGGAGCAGGTCTCTGTATAGCACACAGGACACTTGAACAACTTCAATGCTGGTGCTCCAGAGGATGCACACTGTAGAAAGACTGACCTAGGATTAAAGTTAATGAAAAAATGCTACCCATATGGGCTTAAAGCCTTGCTCCTTCTGGAGCAACTTCTGATTGAATGCATTGGTATGTGCCTCCATCCGCACAAGAGCCACAGACTGGAGCCTCCTCCTCGAGGATGGTATCAACATCCATTAGATAAATAACAAGAAATGTCTTACTGTTTTCCTTTCAAACCATGCTGGAGGGCCATTTCTGTAGTAGTCAAATGGTTAGAGTATGTATGTCAAAGCAGTTGACATACATCTCAAACTTCTCAGCTAAGGAAGACACTTCACCCAAAATTTCCATCTCCCAGGGGAACAACCAAACTAGGGCTTTTGGCTAGGGACTCCACACTCTTCCTCTGCAACCATGTCACCACACGGCTGGTGACACAAGCTTCTCTGGACAAGAGAGAGCATTTGCACCAAGGGGCCCGTCAGACCATGTGTCAGGACTCGGCTCCAGTCTCTGCTTCTAGGAGGGCTCAGACAATTTTGCATTGAACAATTACTGAATAACCATAAAAACAACCCAACAACTACATTGAAAAGTCTAACTTGTTTTCCGATTACACCTCTTTATCATCTTTCCAGGAGGATGCTCAAACCTCCCTGAGAAAAGTTAATGGAAAAGTTTAATAAACTTGTGAAATCTACCTTGAGAAACCAACAAGAATTGCCAAAGAAAATAATCTTCTGTTAATGATGGAAGAGACCAAATCACTTGGGCATGGCATGCGCAGACTTTTTGCAGAAAGAGATACTTGACTAGTCCTTTCAGTCATTAAAATGAGTAAAACACTAGCAATAGCTAACTGTAATAAAATAAAACTCAACAAATACAGCACACACATGTGCTTTTTTTCTTTTTTTTTTCTTTTTTTTTTTCTTTTTTTTTTTTTTTTTTTAAATTCTTTCCCTCATCACAGTTCTTATAAAGAAAACTTAAGTTGAAAATACCAACAAGTTACCTGGGCTTAAAAATAGCTGGTGGTAAGTCACCACCGAGTCTACGATTCTCTGAAGTTATTCTGCTCCTTACTAAAAGCTACTTTCCTTTATAATTAAGCTCTCAGGAAACAAATTTTGTAAGCAAATGATCTCCCATGCATTACGGCAGCATGCTGTCTCCTACAGCTTATGATCATGGCAAATCACGTGTAACACGTAACACTTCAGAACAACGTCCAGATTATGTAGTAACATCAGGACTGCTGTAATCAGCAAATGGAAACATAGTCCCTCGCACTAGATTATATTCCCCAAGGACTAGACGATGAAAGATGCTGGCAGCTGCTGAAAGGAGAAAAGCTCAATGAATTACACAAGCTGCATTAAAGCAGCTTTCACATTAGCTCTGCAACCAAGGGACAAAGGTTTTGAGGTGGGAAACAGAATCTTAAAACACAGCATTATCATAAAGTCCAATACGTAGGGAGGTCTGGATTATTCCCCGTTGCCAGCCTCTCGTTACATTAACTCTGCAGCTGAAGTCTCGGGATTCTGCATTCGAAGATTTGCATTGATATTTCTCACTTGCTAATAGGCTCTTACCCAACTCAAATGTGAGCTACGTGCAAGGAACAAACAACTCCAAGAGAAGCAGAGACAAAGGAAAAACTACTATGTTGGTAAAACTGTCTTGGAACCATTTCGTCCATTCAGTTTGCTTTTTTTTAAACATATTTTACTTGGCCTTTTCATAACTGTCTTTTAGAAAATAAATTTAAAAAAATGGTTTTAGCAGTTTAGCTATGTGACAACGGGTGGTAGGAAATCTCGTTAAAGTTTTCTAACATAACAGAATTACACATGCACCATGTTATCATCCTGTTTGTAAATGGCACTGGATACAGGCCAGATAATCAGGATTTTAATTAACAGCTAATTAGAGACACAGGCCTTCTCTTGGAGACTCCCAATAATCTCTAGATATCTCTAAGGTGGTTATCACATCCATTACAACAACTGTTTTGCATAAATTGGAGTGATCCTTTTTCACTTTTAATGCTCCACCTTGGCTTTCTTGCATACATCACTCACATTAATTGCGACAGATAAGTAAGGTCAGAAGTGGCCTAAAAATCAAATTACTTCAAATTAAAGTATATATGGAAAAGGTTGGGGTTTTTCCCTAAAATTTAAATAATATTTATGCTTTCATTTACTGAAAACTAGGTTTTGAAAGTTTGATAAACTTCCATTTTTCAAATAAATAAAGATATGACTACATTTGAAGGATGTTTCTTTATCAACAGTGCACAAAATTGAAACATCTTAGAAGTTTTCAGGTATTTTGGTGAAGGAATTCCCCCATTACATCTGTTTAAATACATACATACATACATATATATATATATTAAAAAAAAAAAAAAAAAATCAGTTGAGCTTCTTTAAAAGGAAGGAAGTGCTTGATACCAAACTCACCTTCTCCCTTGGGCAAACATGTTTTTGATTAGCCCTGGCCTACAAAGCTCAGTGCTGAATAGCGCAGGTAGAAAAAGAGAAGAGCAATTGAGATTGTTCCAGGACTCGAGGGAACACTACAACATCCCAAGACGTAACCCAGGGATTTGAAATTGTACAGTAGCACTGCGGCTGCCAGTCAACCTCAAACACCAGATCGTGCTTCTCAATTCATATTAAGAAGGGATCCACTGTGTGATGCAGATCAGACGGATACGTTTTGCTAACACTGCCAGAAACATTTATTTTAATATAATGGAGTAAGTAGCTGAGGGAAATTTAAGTTTGACCTTGAAAAAAAATACTACACAACGGATAGACTCAGTATGCAGGGATACATACAGAAGTACAGGGGAATGAAAGCAGTTCAGTTGTCAACCAAAATATTCAGCCATGGGAATCAACATGATTTACCCTTATCTAACCAAATTCAGGATCGGGCCCCATGTATGTTCCAGATTGACTAAATGATGCTATTTCAGCATCCTCTTTGCCTTCCACCATTCCCTCTTCTCCAAAATAAAAGGAAATGAGAACAAGATCTTTGCTGGAAATTTGTATCGTTATTATCTAGGTGTATGGATAGAATGTACTGTGCCTGAAGTTAAGAAATTCACTATCTTTGCTTTTCAAAGTGGCTGCATCAAGCCTCGAGCAACAGAGAATTGATACAACCCAGACACACAAATCATTTTCAAGTAGACAGTCAATCCCATTTCTCTATCCATTTATATCCAAGAACCTACATGATTCTCCTCGGCTTTGACCAGGGATACAGGCTGGCTTGGCAAGAGCGCTCTGACACAGCAGAACAACATGCACGGGTATTTTTCAATCCAAGTTGCTCTAAGAGTTATGTATATTTGATACAGTTTGTTCCAAATGATAGAAAGACACTATTTTTTTCATAAGGAGCCTTATCAATACACAAGTAAGCTTCAGAGCCGGTTCCATGTCATACAAAATCCACCGTGCTTTAACAGCTGACTTCAAAGAAACTATCAAGAAGCATTTCTGAGGTTGCAAACCTAATGAGCTCTGCAAGGCTTTGTAAGCCACTTACATAAGCCAGGGTCAACACCAGCTCTAGTCCAAGTTTCCCCACTGACACCTGGGCAGGTTTTTTTTCTTTTTCCTTTTGCATACTTAGGTGTCTCCAGTTGTTACAGTGCTGTTGTGCCGCTGCTTCTGTACGGCACTCAGAAGTCACAGTTCAACTATGGCTAATAATACACAATTTGAACGTTTCTCTGTTTTGTATTTAAATTTGCTTGCACAGGTCTCCCATAAAAATAAACCATCCCCTTGTATCCCCACCCCATCTCACCCCCCCACATCCATTTTCTCTCCCCTGGACCTTGAGTGAGCAAATAGCAAATTTCTCCTACCAACAGACCTGAACAACAAGTTACTTCTCCTGAACACTGAAAATAATCTTTGTTCTTCCCCCAAGTTCAACCTGAGACCTATTTTCAAGAATAATTTATAACGTGGGCAGTATCAGTGAATTAAATTCTCAGCAGAACAGCTCTCACACCTGAGATCACTGGAGCCCCCTTGGTTTTTGGTCCTAGGGCACGAATGCTGGAGACCTACCCCAGAGACAATATCCCCTGCCTTACCTTTCTTATCTTCACAAAATCTGCTGTTCTTTCGTTGTAATCGCTGCCTCAAGGCTTCTGTAAAGAAGTGTCCTTTCCCATTTCACTTCCCAGACCCTCATCAGCCTCACCCTCACTAAGAATAAAAAGCAACACTCCTGTTCCAGACCCTAAGCCACCCTTAGCTAAGATGGCTCTCTCCTTTCACCCCCAACACTGTATACTTTATCTAAACATCAAGAAGCTTCTACCACTCAGCCTGTTCATTCTGCACAGCTCTATATTCCTGATTATTCATTCTTCCCACATTAAATCCCAGAAGCTGTTTTCTCTTACAGCACCATAAAAACTGCTGCTTTTCTTTTTCCATCCTTGCCTCCTGAATCCTTACAAGGTCCAGGTGTTTTCCACCAAGTGCAACGAGGAGGCAACTGATTAATCACAGCTGATCTGAATTCTTCTCTTTAATCACACCTGACCTGAACTTTTACCATCTTAAAAAATTTTGAAATCCTGCAGGATGCCATGTAAGTTTATCTACGGTCTTTTAAACACTGGTTAAGAGTACATAAATACATATGAAATTAAAAAAAACTGAACTAGCTTGCTCTATTGCAATTGTACCTGTTTCTAGATTATGGACTGTTAGAGGAAATCACTACTTTTTGCAGTGTTTTGCTCTGAATACGCAGTGCCTCCTGGCCCTGCTCCCTCACCCCAGCCAGGAGCAGCCCTTGGGGCTTCCTGGCAGGAGAAAGGGCAAATAAACCAGTTGCTGGCATGATCCCAGTACCCGTGTGTTTTGTAATGGTGTGATCCCAGTACCTGCATGTTTTATAATGCTGCGGGAGGCTTACATCCACTCTGAGCCAGGTACCTCTTTCCAGAAGAACAAGGAGCTTCTGCAGATCTTTAGATGTCTGGGTAATCTTTAGCCAAAAAATTAGCAGATGAAGGGTGGTTGTTGGATCTCAGTTCTAGACCGAGTACTTAAATACTTCATAAATCTCACATTAGTGTCTAGGTCTTGCAGGGAGGATCCAGTGATGGAGTTTATAAAGTTATAGTCACTGCCATCAGATGAAGCTTAGAAGAAAATGATAGATATGTTCAGGCTCACCTGCCAGTAGGGCTATTAAAGAACAAAACAAACAGAACTGGAAGCGATATTAAGATATGGTTTTAAAATAAAACTGATTCTAAGTTCACGCAACTTTCCTGTAGTATTACTGTCGTGGTTTAACCCTGGCAGC
>JAYKAV010003318.1:9499-57162 GCA_035582835.1 Phoebastria nigripes
CCGCGACGGCGGCGTCCCATTCTTCGTCAACCGCGGCGGGCTGCCCGTGGACGAGCCCACCTGGGAGCGGATGTGGCGGCATGTGGGCAGGATCCCCCCCCCCCCCGGGGCTGGTGCGGCGCGGCGTGCCGGCGGGAGCGCCTGGGCCGGACCGTCCCCTGCGAGGCGCACGAAGGGAAGCGGGGAAACGGTGGCATCCCGCTGGGAGGGGCCGCTCGCCTGACCCCCTTGGAGGCCGGGGTCCCCAGCTCGGGAGCGATCCCTCGGGAAAGGGGCCCCCGGAGGTGTTCTTGCAGGAAGCAAAGCCATGCTCTAACTCGGAGTGCGGGAGGGTGTCTGCGGGGCTCTGCCCTGCCCTGGCGTGCCAGCAGCACCCTGTTCTGAGGCCTTGCTGGAAAACAGACTTCAGATAGCTAATGTGCGAGCCCCCTGGGAGGAAGATGGATTGCCCTAAAGAGGAAGACTGGATAAGTGATGAAAAGATGAGGAGAGTTAAATTTAGAAGAGTCCGAATACATGAGGTGGGAGCGTAAGCGAGACAGGCAGAGGTGAGTCTTTGAACCAGAAGAAATTAGATTTGGGTACAGTCTCCCACACCAAAAGGCATTCTTGCACAGAAGAGTGTCTGTCAGAAAAGAGACTCTTGATGCCAAAGAGTTTTAAGAGGAGTTAGCGAATGCTTGCAGAGCTTGTTGCTGGTGTAGGGTCAGATGTTGTGATTTCCAAGCGCATTCCTGGCCTTGCTGCAGAGAACTCTATGAAAAGAGGAACCGGTGATCATTTCACTTAACCTTGTGCCCATATGCCATACTGAAACTTTTGCATGTAATTCTTGTGATTGTTGCTGTGTTGCACCTCAGCCGGAGAAAAATCTCCCCTTTCATTGGCATCCTGTGAACAAAAGACACTGCAAACATTTGGTGTGTCACTCCACTGGCGGGTTATGAGAGTATTCCCATCCCGCTAACAGAGGAAATTAAAATACAAAAAGATGAAGTTTTTTCTGCTCAGGCTTTTTTAGCAAGGACTTACCTCCCTGGGAAGGTAATTTGAAGTATGCAAAAACATGCTATTATATAGTGCACAGGCAATCCGTACTGCTTTCCACGAGGAACTCTGGAGAAGCGTGTGATGTAACATCCTTTGTGCAGTGAAGAGTTATAGGCATCTGTGGCAGCAACCAGAACAAATCCTGAATCCTGATTACAGTCCCTATTCTAACCCCACTAGACTTTTCCTTCCTTTTCACATTTCCTTCCTCTCCTCTGACTTTGTCCTGAGCCTGGGTGAAGGCTGAAAACATGTTTCAGATCAGTCAGAACATGCACTACTTAATTTCCTGACTGAAAGGGCTGATTTGGCCAGGAGAGGTGAGGGAAATGGAAGAAAGAAGTTCACAAACAAGAGTCCAGCACATGAGGGGAGGGAAATACAGTGTTCAGTCTCTGGTTTTGGTCTTAATGTGAAGTACTTCCACTGTTCTCACTTTATAGTCTTGGTGCCAAAGGGTTACAGTGAGGGGACACAAGTGATATGAGCTCTTGCAATAACAGGTGAAATTGGGCTATCCATTTTTTTTGGCATCTGCCTGCACCCCTGGGAACCAGATCTATAAACTCTATTCAGCGCTCCGCAATCTGAGATCCCATTCCCAAGCTCACCAGGCATACAGCTGAGAGGATGCTGGGATGCAGGAAGCAGCAAGGATGGATAGGCTCTGTTTCCCTAGCTCCTTTTCCCTTCTAGGCATGTGTTTTTATCTTTGAGGGCTGCTTGTATCACCACCCGTCCCTGTGCCATCAAGTTTCTTTGAATGGCTGATGCAACAGATGAGAATTAGGGCAATGAGTGTACTCTGCAGGGCTAGCTCCTTTGAAAAGCCAGGTACTCTCCATGTGCTGGAGAGTGAATAGGCCTTTTTAGGTGTTGGGAATTGGACAGTGGTTTGCCTACTCTGAAATTTTTGGCCTTGAATGGTAGCCAGTATTGGGTGTTGGGGGAAATAACTCTCAAAAGAGTTGTCCATAAACTAAACTTAATACCATAAAATGATGACTGTAGAAAGCTGTGATCAGACTTCATAAATATGTTCACTGATCAGCTGCAGGGGCTGTGTCTTTCACTGGGGTGTGAGAGCTCAGACATCTCCTCTGGTTTCCATTTCCTTCCGGTAGATTTGGGGTGAGTGGGCATCGAGTGAGCCGTGCCATGGTGGCAGGACATAGTTGATTGGCCATGCATGCTAGGCTTGAGAGTGCCACCCTCCTGTAGGTTGTTTCCTTTCTAGCAACAGGGTGGGATATTGCTTTGCTTGGAGCTGCTGGGACCATCAAATGGGTGCACACTGGAAATACAAAGCGATGTGTGCTTGCCTTATTAAGAAATAATGGATTTTAAATGAGGTGGTTATGAGGACAAAGGCAGGAAGAGTTGCATCTAATGGGTTCATATAGAGAGAGAGGGAAAAAAATCCAGTTTCTTTAGTCAGGCTAACAACTGGGATTGGTATTGCTCCCCTGTTGCTTGCAAAAGGAAGATTAGGGAGGCGACTGGATACACATAAGCAGGATAAAAGAAACTGTTGCTCAACTAGGCTGGCCAAAAAAGCACCTCTGTGATATAGATAAGGGTGGAGCTTTGTCTGTGCCTCGCTCCCATCTGCCTTGTCTCATGTACAGCATGGCCCACCTAGTACATGAAAATCTCTGTTGTTCTCGGGATCCCCTTTCTAAAAGCAGAGTCCCAATCCCATGCATATAGCCAGCCTGCCGGGGTGCATGAATCTAGGAGTGGGGTGATGCAACCCCTCCACACAAGTGGTGAGGGACCAAGGATGTGTTCAGTCAGTCTGCTAAGCCTGGCAGAGGTATGTGCTCTGGGAAATCTGGGCTCTCTTCCTAGCTCTCTCTCCACTTTCAGAGTAACTAAAGGGAAAGCAAAATAGATCTGATTTCCTATCTTTTCTGTTACAAATGAATTCCTCTCTGCTTTCTGGGGGATTGTGAAGACTGCCTAGTATTTATAGCCCTTCTGAGATATGCAGTGGATGATGCTCGGTAAGAACAAAACGTTAGGGTCTCCCATCCTGTCAGTGTGGGATTGAGGGGTGGAGACCTTATTCCTCTCCTCCTGCTTCTGTTGCCCCATTAAAATGCTATAGACCTGATGCAAAAGAAACTGTAGCCCAGCCTGGGCTGCAGGCCCAGATCTGAGAGAGAGAGCATGCTGTACTTTCATCAGTTTAATTACTTGAGGTGCAGGAGGCTCTTCTGCATTAACTAGTCCCCTGCTGAACTGGTTGCCATTACACTGTCTCAGTGTTGCACAGTCCTTTGAGGAAAAGGGGATCTGGGGGTCTGTACTAGTAAAGGGAGGAGTGACTACCCAGAATCATTAGTCTGTGCTGTCAACATGCACTTAATCCATCTATCGCCACTCAAAAAGCATGAAAGTCTCCATGCTGAAGAAATGAAACAAAGTTAAATAGTCAGCCTGTCCTGGTTGTTACCTCTTTCATTGTTTCTGCCTGGAAATGATTTCCTATGACTCAGTGTGTCAGCTCACAGCACCCAAACTGACTCAGCTCGTGTGGTTCCAGAGACGGCTCCATCCCTGTGCCACTCTCTGGAGCCTTCCCTGCTCCTGTTGCRGCTGAACAAACCCAGTTTCACATCTGCTCCTGCTGTTCCTGTGCCGTCTCCTGCAAGTGAGCCAGCCAGTGCCTCTGCTTGCTCCAAGCAGGGTACAGAAATGAGGCACTGGAGATGGCAATTGGCACCTCCAAGAGGTGCTAAGAAAATGGGTACCAGTGGCCAAATGGTGCTACTTAGTTTTCCAAAAAAAAAGAAAGATCAAAACACGGGAGAGAAAATGGATAGAGACTGAGTTTAGCTCAGTGTTTACTTCCTGATCGTGTTTGGAGCTAGACTGAAAAACACTTACAGATTACGGTTTCCAGAGGCAGCAACAGCCTGTCTTTCAACATTAAGCAGTCTCTGGGCCCTGTGCTGTGCGGGCACAAGCAGAGTATGACCATGTGGCAAACCAGGACAGGGAACTGATCTGACTGAAAACTACCCATGCTTGCTGGCTCGGCTTTCAGTTGGTTCAGGTGCTTGACCTGGTTCAACAGCCACTTGTGCCAACCCAGGGCAGAAGAAGGAGGTATGGAAAGGAGTGGCCACAGAAATACAGGTGGAGGGCGATGAGTGGCTAAGCAGCGCTGCTGGCTACAAAACCATGGCCAACAGAGGCAGTTGTGCACAGCGGAATGGAAGGCCCAAGGGAAGATCTGGTTCTGACTCATTCTTTCTTAGCTGGGGATAGCCCAGCTCTGGGGGAAGTCTGAGGAGGAACTGAAATGCTAAAAACCAAACTGCTGTGAAAAGCTGCAGTCTGGTATCAGAGGGGTGTGTGCAAGGCATGAGCTATCCTTCAGAGGGAAAATGCTGGGCTGTTTCTCCAAGCCTGTCAGTCACACCTCATTTTTGTCTTCTTCATTATATTTGTCCTGTGGACAGGACCCTTCTGTTTTCCTTAGACTTTCTCAGCTGCCGACAAGGCTGCAGTTATCCCCTGTGGAGCAAATGGTGAAGAAAATCTGACTGGACCCATAAGGCCTCAGCCTCTGAACGGGACAGGAGTCTGAACGGTGAACTTTCAGAAGTCATTCTCTGACCACGTAATTCAAAACAATGGACACTGCAGGGGGGGAGTCATGATGCTGTCAAGCCTGTGTCCTACTCAGTGCCAACTCACCCAAGATGCCAGGAGGCCGTGAGGGACCTGTATACCCTTGCTTACAGGACTGTTCCATGCTCCGGTGGCTTTGGGGAAACTCATTCTCCGTTTTTGCCTCTCTCTCTCCTTCTCTTATTTTTGTTTTGTGCCTTCCAGTTTGCATACTCAAATAAGGCCAAGCTCCCTAGGGTGATAGCTTTCCTGTCTCGCATCTTGCCTTGTCAGTTAATTTTATCTGATTCTTCCAATGTAATGTTGCCTAAATGCAGGACCCTTTCACACAGTTTCTCTTACAGCTCTGTGGTGGTGCTTCATTCTGAATCCCTTCCCGGTTACTAGAGTGGGAACAGAGGAACGTTCCTGGTGTGGTAACTTTGGGCAGCAAAAAGGGGCTGGTTTCAGAGGAACATGCTGCCTGTAGCTATGTGCCACTGAGTTCAGCAAGAAGCTGAAGAGGTTTGGAAGCAGTGATTTATGTTCTGCTCCCTGTTTCAGATTCCCATACCAAGTGTGCCTGCGTTCCAGCCGTCCACCTCCATCCCTGAGCGCCTGGAAGCTGTACAGCGCTACATCAGGGAGCTTCAGTATCCTTTACTGTTACCTTAGTCACTGGTGTGATAACCCAGGAAGAGGGAGCAAGGCGACTGACTTTCCCTGTGAAGAACAGAAAAGCTCATTCTATTGTAGCTGGAGGGGAACTGAAACTTGCTCCCTGAAAACAGGAAGCTGGACTTCGGATGACGGTTTGTTTTGCTGCTCTGTTTCTTTTCTTTTCTGCCCAACTTACCTTCTGATCCTGTTCACTCCATGTAACAAATAGGTGTGTTGTCAAGGGCCTTTCCCCACTACCCACCCTTCTAGGTCAGTGGCTTTACAGTGCCATTTCATTAAAAACACGTATATCTGAGACCCTGACAGCCGGGTCTCGGATGGACTACAAACTGTATCACCTCACTGTTAAGGTCTGGGTGAGCTGTGGTGGTGAGAAAACTGCCTCTCAGGTCATCCTACTCGAACACTCTTCTCTGTAGCTGTCCAAAGGACAGCCAGCCACCCTGCTTTTGTGCATCTGTGGTATCCCGCCCCTTTATATGCAGAGCTGCCTGTGTGACTCTGTCCTGGGAATGAGATTTCTCCATCCCTGTTGTGCTGGACAGCAGGTATGTGCCATGCAAGCACAGTCTAATCTCACTGATGAGATATAGAGCTAGCTCTGGCTTCAGCCCTAAAACAAGGTAAGAAGGCAGACCTTTTGGCACCTCTCACCCATCTAACGTGGTTGTGCTCTGGACTGGGTCCCAGTCTCAGAATAAACTACCATGAATGTTTCAATGCTCCATGCGTTCTGTGCAGACCGGAGCAGGCAGAGATCTATCAAACTTTGTTCTGCCTTGGTAACTGGAAAGCTGAGCAGACCATGTGCTGTCAGCATGGACCTTTGGGAAACGGAGTGGAAACCTGTGTGTGGGGAGGAGAAGGAGAAGAACTGACAAGAAGGAAATACAGTGGAAGTAAGGAGGGACTATAAATGGGAGAAATGCAGGAGAGGGAGGTGGGGACTTCACTGCGTTGCTGTTATATTTGTGGGATAACATGAAAGTTCTTCAGACAGGTTTTCTTCAAACTCTACTTTCCTTAACTTCTTGCCTCCAGGTACAATCACACTGGGACACAATTCTTTGAGATTAAGAAGAGCAGACCTCTGACTGGGTAAGCACTGGCAGCCCCTACAGCATTTAATCCTTGCTTTAAGATGCTGGGGCCTTGCTATACCCACTGCTTTTTCTTCCATCCCCTGGCCAAGGTCTAGGTGGCACTCAGGGCTTTCAGTACTGCAGCTCCATCCTGCGTTAGGTGACTTTATTGTCTGTTGCCAGGGGCACGGCTGGGCAGAGCTGTGTCTGGCCTTTCTCAAGGACAAGAGTAGATTTTGTTGTCATGAATCAGTAAATCCAGTAAAATAACGTAAATGTGTTTCAAAGATGTGCAGATTCTGCCTGCTTCTAATTGGAATATAACTATATGAACTTCTGATGTATTCTGAAATTAGGTCCTGCCCTAAACAAGCTTTGTAAAAGCCAAGTATCTTTACAGGTCTAACTTCATAGCTCTTGTGAGTGCCTTTACAGAATCTAGGCTCACTAAGCTTTTGGTGTCTCATACTTTGAAGGAGAAGGGGGATTCTCCTGACTGCAGATTTCGGGAAGAGCTGTGCCCCTAAAGTTCCTGGAGATAAGCACCTGATGTTCATTGACTCTCTTGGCCAGCATATTGAGAGTCTCCCAAGACTGGCTTCTTACTATTGGTCTAGTCCATAGACTTATGTGACCCCAAATGTCTCGTGTTGTAATCAGTGCAATGTCTCCTCCACAGTATTTGTTGAACGGAGAGTAGGGTTGATGCCAGAGAAGAGGGCTTCACTGTCCTTGAACCTTGTGAGGCAAACATTGCTAGCTCTTGGTCCTTTGAGGCTTCTGCTTGTGGTCACATTGGTGTCCATCCAGAACTCACTGAGCCAAGTGCTGTGGTCTCCTTGAGAACAGAGGTTGGCCTAGTAGCCAGCTTTGCTGTAACTCACTGAAGGGAGTTCCTTGTAAGCAGCGACAGCATGTGGTAGAGACCTGGTTTGGATTTAATATCTTCCTAAAGAAGGTATTTTCTTCTGTTCCCTGTCCTCAGTGGGCCACCTTCTCTCCTGGAAACCTACCTTACATATATAGTGCAAAAGGGCTGAACTGGCTGTACTTGCATAGCACAAGCCCTCTAACTGTCCTCATCTTTCCCTTGTCCCACTCTGCAGGCTGATGGACCTGGCCAAAGAAATGACCAAAGAGGCCCTGCCAATAAAATGCCTGGAAGCTGTGATCCTGGGAATGTATCCTTTCCTCTGGAATTGTGCATGTCTGCCCACCCTTGTGTTTTCTCCTCTGCTCTCTTATGATGCTTTGAGGCTGCTGATAATATTGTCACCAAGACCCACATCTCTCTCTTTTCCCTCCCCAGTTCTCCCAAAAAAACCCACCAATAAAATCCAAATCCAAGCAATTCCCTGAAATATCAGAACTAGTTCTTCGGAGTTGCTCCTCTTTCCCCAAGAAGGGTGGTGCTGCTCTGGACAACTCTACAAGTGAGTAAAAGATAAAGGAAGGATCTAAGCAACATCTAAAGAGGGGCAAAAATATTAGCTAGAGTTAGGTCAGGAAGTCCTTTGTGGATAACATTGTTCCCTTACTGCAATGTTGCCTGCATGTGTTCTACATTAAAATAAGGTAGGGATCCTCCCCAACTTCTAATTATGGTGTATGTCACTTTACTATTATGTCTAACACTGCCTGCCAGCTTAGGCAATGCCTTTATTAATTCTAGACATATATCATCTTAAGTACACATCTTTCCTAGCTATCTTCCAGGCTTAATCTATGTCACTTGGGCTATAGATTCTTGATGCACATTGGCAAAGCCACGTGGAGGGGCAGAGATGGCAAGTGAATGGTTCAGAAGGGTAGTTTGATGAGTATTTTGTCCTGAAGGTTCCTCAGTTTGTGTGTGAAATAGTAGCTAGTAAAACAGATTAAAACAAACTGAGGAATAATGCTACAGCATTACAGTTTGGGAGCTATGGAATACAGTACACTTGAGGTGTTAGCATTGCAACTTCTGCATCACAAAACTGCCTCAAAATTAACTCCCCTTTGTTGACTGTCATGTTGAAGATTCCAAGCCTGGTTTCCCCATGATGCAGATGAAAGTAGGGCAGCTTGCAATGAGCTGGACTCTTGATCTGGAGAACAAATCCTGCCTATGTGATGCCTGAATCAGTGATGAGTCTGCTGAGCAGGCTGGGAGGGTTTGGAGCAGGAAGGAAGTATCTTGTCAAGAAAATGGTATCACTGGTTGTTTCCTGAATAGTGGCTGCTGTCAGTTACCTCACCAACAACATGACCACGCTGGACCGTTTCCCCATCAGCTTCAAAACCCACTTCTCAGGGAACTACTTCCGACACATTGTGCTGGGGGTGAACTTTGGAGGCCGCTATGGGGCACTGGGCATCAGCCGACGCGAGGAGCTCATGTACAAAGCGCCCGTCTTCCGCACACTGAGTGAACTCATCTTTGACTTCGAGGAGGCATATCGCCGCTGCTGGCACACTCTCAAAAAGGTGAAGCTGGGCCACTGTGTGTCCCATGACCCACACAGCGTGGAGCAGATTGAGTGGAAGCACTCCATCCTGGATCTAGACAAGCTAACTCGGGAAGACTTCCGCAAAGAGCTTGAGAGACATGCCCGTGATATGAGGCTGAAGGTAAGCAGCAAGGATGGAGTAGTTCACTGCTGCATCCGCTGTCTTGCCTGGCTGAGGGTGTGCTGGGGGAACAAAGTGGCAGGAGGCTCTCCTAGATGGTGGTGGAGAAGAGGATGAATTAGAGGCTTGGGGCTCTTTTCCTTTGTATACAGGCTGATCCCCTAATGGACGCTCATGCGATACTGCAGTTGCAATTAGCTTGGACTGTATACAGCCCTTGGAGCCATAGCTGTCTCTGTAGCTTGTTTTTTCTGGCTTTTGCATTTTTGATGCTCTTGCCTTGCCTTTTTGTCTTTTATTCCCATATAATTAATCGTTGTTAGGCTTTGTGTTTTCTAGTTACTACTCGTATTGGTTTTCTGCTCATGTTGCTCTTACTTTAATTTTTCTGACAGATTGGCAAAGGAACTGGGCCACCATCTCCCACCAAGGACAGAAAGAAAGATGTCTCCTCCCCACAAAGAGGTCAGGCCAGCCCCCATCGGCGCAACAGCCGCGGGGACCGACGGTGAGTGGGGCTGCTGGGCAGGAGACCTATCTAGAGCATCTCTGTTTTACTCACAGACTCCACCTCGCTGTCTGATTTTGGATCCTTCTGTTGTCTTACTGGGGTTCTTTATAAGAGGGGATACTTCTCTGACCTGCAGTAGCATTCTTCCCTAGTCTGTGCCTTTGTGAGTTTATCATTGCTTGGGGAGTGGGGGGACAGCTGGTTTTTTTTTTGTTTTGGCAGGGAGGAGGAAGGCAGCTCAAACAGACAGTGATCTTGGTAGCTGATACTTAACTTTACGCAGGGGTCTGAGCTCTGGTGTCTCACAGACCTGTGCCCCAAAGAGATTCCAAAAATTACACTGCTGTCAGTGAGATTGTTTTCCTGAAACTGAGCTGGGGTACCAGAGTGGACTTCCTACTTTTCCTAACCTGCATTCTCTTCTGTGGAGATTGTTGGGAGAGTTACTGGAGGTTGCAGAATAATCCTGCCCTCAATAGTGTAGGATAAGTCTGAAGCTTTCCTGTACCTTTTCCGGTGCTGCCATTGCTATGTGCAGCACCTCCTGACTGAAAAAACAGTTTCTGAATAGTTCTTACCCTCTTTGCTCACAGGCCATCTGGTGAGAAGAAGCCTGCCGATTCCAAAGCCATGCCAGACCTCAATGGGTACCAGATCCGGGTGTGAAGAGAGCTGTGCCTTGTGTGCCTGGCTCCACAGACTTCTTGCTGGCCACAACTGGGACCTGGATCCACCTGCAGTGATTCTGACAAAGGGGACAGGGGAGTGGGAGCGGAACAGAGTGCTGATCTTCCCAGGTACTTCCTAGTGGGCCAGTCCCAGAGCTGGATCCCATGGGTCCCAGAGGATTCACCTGCCTGTTTCTGGGAGAGGTGTCCATCTTAATTCACTGAAACAAGTATTTTAAAAAAAAAAAAAAAAGGTCTGTACGTTGGTGGGAGTTTGCTGCAGGAAGAATATGAAGTGAGTGGGGTCAGCAGACTTGCTATCAATTTTTTTGTGTTGACAGCAAGTCGATGAAGCATCTTGTCGACAGTACTTCTTCCCTGTGTGCACAGAAGACTTCAACCCATGCAACTCCTGCAGGGCTGAGGGAGAAGTAATACTGGAATAGGATGGCCCCTGCATCTTGTGCAAAAACTCCTGGTTTTGTCATTATGAACACTTTGTTTAGCATTGCTCTTGTGAGAGATAGGGCTGAATTTGCTCAGCCTGATTTATTGATCATACAAGGGCCTCTCATCCAGAGAAACCACATCTTGTGTGTTTAGTCCTGCCTATTTCAAAGCATTTCATTGTCTCTGAGGGGGTACACAGTGGGATGATGATCCTCTTTACCCACTGCAAAGCTGGTGAGCTGTTGCTGTAAGTCCTTCTGTGGTTGAGTGGGTCAGGATATGCCTATGCCATTGCCGTATGAAAACAGGCACAGAGACCTCAATCGTCCCAGCAGTGGAGGCAGGGGCAGGCAGGGGCTGGTGGGAAGCCTGAACTTTGAGTCATCTCTTCATCAGCCTTCTCTCTATTAACTTCTAGTGACTGCTACTGTGAAAGCTTGCGGAAGGCACTTCAGTCACTGAGGTACGCGTTTTAAGAGTAAATAGTTAAAGAAGGATTTAATGATGTGAACAGGTTTTACAAGCATTTTTCCTTTCCACAAGGGTCTTGCTCCTTCCTCACTGTAGTGTTAGTGCTAGAGTTACAGACACCTGTTGGTGGGAAGCCCTGCTCGAGGAGATTGCAGCTGCTTTCCTGACAGCTCAGCCTGGAGCCTCCTGAAAGTAGTTCCCCACCCCAGTCCCAGAGCTGTGCTTGTGTTTTGGCTCTTTGGATAGCTGCAGTATTAAACAGCACCACTTACGCTAGCCTTCCCCAAAGGGCTGGGCCTTTCTGCCCACTTACAGCCTTGACTCTTCCTACACTTCTTTTCAGGGCAGTGTTGTACTACCGATTAAGCAGTGTAATGCTTGTCAGAAATCTGGAGTGTTGTCAGACCTCTCTTTGAGGCCTAGGGCCTGGAAACAGTGGGGTTGCCAGAAGTCAGAACAGCATGGCCTTGAAGTGATCTGGATGTGTGGATCTAGGGGATGCAAAAATGTGAGCATGGGAGAATCCTTGAGAGAAACTGAGTCTTGTTTTATCACAGCACTACAAGGAGCTAAACTTTCTGAAATACTACATATTTAATTTTGTTAGAACTGGGCTTATTCTTTCCTGTGAACTTGTTAGAAACATGATGGAGCTTAGCTCTACCAGGTTTTTTGTTGCAGTATTGCTGTGCTGCACCCTCACATAAGCAGTGCTATTTTGGTGGCAGAGAATGGATTCTTATCCCCAAAGAAATCAGCTCTTCTGTCAAGTTAAAGCAGTGTTAATCCTTGAAGCACCACCCACAAGCGATTTAACTCGGGCCTTACAGGTTCCTAATTGTACATCCCTAACTGTGATGTAACTTGTAAGGCGCTATATCCATAACCTCTGCAGTCTGTCCTTCCAAACTCTCTTTGTAGTGTGTACTTTTCTGCTATGCTGTACGACCAGGACAATCCATAGGGAGGTGGCAGAAACTTGCTGCTGATCCAAGATAAGGTTAATCCAGAAGAGGATGCCAGTTTCCACAGTGCAGTGCAACACCTGTCCCCTCCCTTACACTCCAGCTACGTGCAACAATCTGAAATTAGACAGCAGTAGCAAGCCAAGCACCCATTTGAATGTGTCCTCTGGTCAATTTTGTGTGGCTGTAAATTAACGTATTTAGTGTCTGGATGCTAACGATGATGTTAGCTGTAAAGGTACCACAGTTACCTGTAAATAATATGGGTCACTTGGAAGCCACGAACTGCCTTTGCATAATGTTTGCTATGCAGCGGACTGAAAGTTCAGGTGCCACTGTGAATCATACGATACATACAAGCAGCAGTCAGCAAGGGACACTGAATGTCAGGTTTTATTAAAGTGGATGAAATCCAGAAAAAAAATTATAAAAGCCACTTAGATAAAACTAGGGTGCATCCTCATCATGAATTTGGTTGGTTGGTTAGTTAATTCAGAGTAACTGGAAAGCTCCTGAGAATAATTAGTAGCTTCATACAGAGCACATTCAATAGCTGGACAGACTTGAGCCTTTTTAGATGGAAAGGAGGGGAAATGTGTTGCGGGGAGGAAGACTTCAAAACAGATGGGGCAAGTGAGGGGTCAGCTGCAAGCTATCGATGCTTTCTTGAGAGCAGGGCAAAAGGGATGCTCAGCAGTGTTAGATCACCAGGGCAGAATGGCTTAAAACAAAATGCTTTGTTTGACCTGGTAATTAGGTGCTTTTCTGCAGGATGTAACTGAGGCCAATAGCTTTGAAAACCAAAGGAAGTGGATGTTTAAGGAATGAGTAACAGGTAGAGTTCAAGGTCTTTTAATCCTCAGCTGTAGCCAGACAAGAATATCCTCTTTCAAGATTTAGTTGCACAATTATGTACGTTAGGAGGCATTTAATTCTTCTTATGTATCTAATGTTGATGACTTCTCAAGATGGACACAGGAGCAGACATAAGCCCTCTACTAGGGTTACTATTTCAAGCCTTCTACTATGTTTCTCTATGTGGTAGAATTCCTGCCCCTTACTGTTTCTGTATCTCCAGTTTAGCAGATGGTGCAAGAAACTGGAAAATGATCAAACAATTCCACCCTTCTTGCTCTTGCTCCCCCCATCTTTGTAACAGGATGAATCACTACAATACAAAGCTTAGCTTCCTTGCTAACAAACAAGACAGCATCCCCCTGTGACAGAGAAGATTAGTGCAATCCAGTTTTATGCCGTAAGAAACCTGGGGGTACAATGAAAGACAAACTTTTGCACTTCCACTTCTTTCCTCCCCCATCCACCTGCTCTGGCTTCTGGTCTGTCTGCCTTTAACCATAAGGAAAAAAAGGCTGGAGATGAGTCTTTTTCACTTCTGCAGTCTTTAGAGCTACAGAGAAGGAATGAAAATAAGGAACTAGACTGTAACTTGTACTTCTTAGTGCCTGCAGAACAAAAAAATGGATCTTGAGGAGTCCTATTAATTATTGTTAAATATTAATATGATCACTCATGTAGCTCTGGGGTGTAAATTTCACTGTTCGGTAGGTCTCATCTGACATCTGTTCTGCAGTACAAGTCCTTCTGAACTCCATGGAAGGGAACCACATCCATACACTAGGAATGGATAGACACTGCCTATGTTGTACGTGAAGCCTAGGTGAGCTTTGAAAGACTTGAACAAATAGCAAAACTATTTTAAATGTAATGCAAACCTTGAAATAAGAGTTCCTCTTTATACTTTTATGTAGACAAGTTCCTTGATACCTGGCCAACTGCAATTTTTTTAATGGATGAATGGATTAGTGAGCAAAACTTTCTGCTACAGTGTCACTCTGATATAAATTTCATATACTAAAGAGCGGGGTTGGGTGTCCATCAGTCTGTGACACCCTAGCCTTTTTTTTAACTCTGATATGATAAACTAAATAAGTCTTTAGGAACTTAAGGTATGTTAGCAAGTGTTTTAGCTGGGAGCAGAGTGCTTTTTTTCAGTTGACTATTCTACCTGTGTGCCACTGTATGGGTCAGTACATAGTATGCTTGGATCTACCAGAATAAATGACTCCAGAACTGTGGTTGAAACATAGTTTCTGTTCATGCAGTAGCTGTATTGCTGTTACCAGATCTGCTTAACATGAAGAATTTTTTTTTAAGTATTTCAGGTGAAAGCCTTAATCAGGTGCCTGCCCCTTAAGGTAGGCTCACATGTGGTGTTGTATAGACTGAAACATGACTGTCCTTAAAATTGCGAAGTTTAAGAAACCATAATGAACAGAAGAATGCTCCTGTTGCCAAAGGGCAAAAGTCTGGATTAGATGGGCTTGACCTTGCTCCAGTGGCTCTGGCTCATCACTTCAGGTGGTTGCTTTAGCCACGTGCTCCTGCTAAGTGAAGTATTTCAAGTGGTCCTGATGATCAGGCACTAGATATAAACAGGAGGTGCTCTGTGTCCCACGCATGCTGTGTGTGCAAGTCTGGCTGAAATAACACCGCATATTCCAGTGGTCTTGCACTGTTGTCCTGTCAACATTAAGACCTGCATTATGGATTTATAACTTAACCGAAGAAAGCAAGTGCTATTCTGGCTTGGTGTTTGCTCTGCCAGAGCAAGGTGGAGATGGTCCCTCTGCAGCCAAGCTGAACTTCTTAGGGAATTTAATATTTTTGTCCGTTTTCTGAGCAGGTGTTTACTTGTATCACAACCACTCTCCTTCAGTGGTGCCCTGGCCCTGTCTGCTCAAGAGCAACTCAACTTAGGCCCAGAAGGCTACTGAATCCTCTGTAATCTCTGCAAAGCAGAGTTTCCCTCCAGGTCAGGGTTGAGATGGTGCTAGTGGGAACAGAGTGGTTCCCCTTCCGTGCACTTCAGTATTCTACTCTAGCACTGATAGGGTGCTCCAAAACCATTTACATCTTTATCACTGGTACAGCTCAGAACTAAGAAATGGAAGGTTTCTTTAAGAACAATATCATGTATGTCTTTTTGTAATTAATCAGTGTGGTTCTGTGTTCTTAGGTAGCCAACGCAGAACTTGTATCTAGATTTAGTTCTTACTGCACTTCCCATAGCCCTCATGTTGATACTTCTTCCTGCTTCCTTTGACACTTAGACAATAAAATCCCCTCTGTACTGCTCTCAGCCTGTGCAGAGAAAACAAGATGTCTGTACTGTCCTTCTTTCCAATTTAAACTTTCCCACTGTCAGTCAGCTGAGAAGTCAAAGGCATAGCCTTGAGTGATGGTATCAGACAGATTATGTACAGATGCCCTGTGCTTGCAACACTATGGACACAGAAGTACCCTCATTCTCCTTCAATCGTCTGAAAAGGTGAGTATGTCTGCACACACAGAGGCAGCTGCCAGAGAGTAAGAAGTATGTATCTGGCTGCGTAGCAAAGGCTAAAACTCATCTTTTCCTCTTGAACTGCCATTATTCAGGCTGGATGGAAAAAAAAAGTCAGTGGATACAGCAACAGAAATTTCAGTCTTGAAACAATACTGTAAGGGTTAACACAAGCCTCTGCTTGCACTGCTCTACTCTTCAACATATGATCAGTCTCCCTTCCTGGCCTGAAAAGCAATTCTGCTTAAGGTCTGTAGTTTAGTGGCCTTCCAGACTAATGACTTCACCAGGACTTCAAGACAAATGCTGGGTTAATAAAGGACAGTCAGCTGCAAGATTCAGTGCATTTCCCCAGCAAGGGGGATCCAACTTTATTCAGGCTATCATCTTTCAGGCATAACATACCCCTTCTCTCTAGGGAAATGACTAATAGCTGGGACCAGGGCCAGGATGTAGGCAAGCCTACAGCGTGTAGAGGAAAGGAATAAACATCCCCTAACCTGTTACTCCAAAGAGAATGGCACATGCAATAGTCCCTCTTAGCTAAGTTAATTATATGAACAACTTCTGCCATGAGGGGAAGTAATTGCACAGCACGTAGTAGATGGTATGAAGACACAAAAGAAGAAAGTAACCACTTCATAAGACTGCATGGCCTGTGCTTAAGCCCAGGAGTTGACAATAGACTTCAGCAACAGTTGAAGGCTTCTTGCTCCCCTATTAAATACTTAAAGATTAATAATATTAGCAAAAAAACCCTAAAATGCTGTGACTTCTATAAACCTCTACTTCAGATGCTTTCTTGAAAATACCCTCTGCCCCATGTTTTACAGATTTTGCTAAAAATCAGGTAACTCCTAAACCCTCTATAGATGTATAGGTCAGGGTGATTGCTAGAAAATGGGGTGAGAACGGCAAAACAGTGACTTGGCCACAGCTGAGATTAAAAATAAGACTTTCTGCTCCCTCTTAGATCAGGCTTTCCCCCTGCTACTGATAGTTCCTGCAGTTCTAGGTTTTTAAGTCAGTTAGAGATTACGTGACTTGGACCTTAGCAAAAAACCTTTATTGTGGAAAGGATACACAACTCAGCGAAGCAGTAATTAAAAAAAAATTAAGAAAAAGAAACCCAGTCAGCTACTACACTGAGAAGCCCAAGACTGCAAAACTTAAGGCTCTCACATGCCTAAAARCATATAGAAATCCATTCATGAGAGAGTGAGACTGAGCCTTAAGAGCACCACTCGTGCAGAGACTGCAGGATTATTGGAAGGCAAAGGTGTATGACATGCTGTGGATAGCACGCCATTACAGACTTAAGTTAACTCAGCTGAGTTGGCTTTCCTAGATTATATTTTTACATAAGGAAGAGTGACTGCCATCCTACCTCCAACCTCACTCTGGGGGAGGAAGGGAGGAGAGGAATAGCTTTAGAATAACTACTGCTTTCACCTACCCCCAGTTCAGGAGCAGCTCCTGAAAGTGGCCAATAACTGAATAAACTTAAGACTGCTGTAGAAGGCTTTCCATCCAGAAAGAAAAGACTAAAAAACTAAATAACATTGCTAAGGCTTGAAGTCAAGTCTTTTTTGTGTATAAAAGGAAAGACTGGATGGAACAAATGCATCTTTTGTTGTAGCACATGCCAGCATCTAGTCTAGTCCTTCTCCCATTTGCCACCTCAGCACCTTGAAAGCTGCCGCGTTCGTCTAACCAAAGTTACGAAAAATTTTCCAGCTCTACTATACAGCATTCCTATTCCCTTAGAGCACATGAATATGCAGTCTAGATCTGAAATAAAACAAATTTAAAAATAAATAAAAGGAAAAAGAGCTTCAAGACTAGAATGACATTTTCAGTGGAAGTTGGAGGATAACTTGCCTTGACAGGAGAAGCCAAACTTGTTCAGCTGACAAAAGGAAGGAGCTTGAGGCATGTCAGCTGTTAAAACAGTCATCTTGGTTATCATTATAGCAGGTGAGTTCTCTACAGAAACTCAGTATCTTACTTTGAAACACGGTGCAGTACGTTCAACGGCAGTGATCACGCTTTCAACGGCAGTGATCACGCAGCTTGCGCATTTCAGTGTGACGGCACTATGGAAAGGACTACAGGCCAGGCAATAGTGGTAAGGAGCAGGTCACAGCCAGCAATTCAATTAACTTGCACAACAGGAAGCCTACTTAAAGGAGATGGTATCCCACTAAGGCTTGTGTGCTCCTCCTTTTAGAGGAGCCACAAAAGGCTTCATCTGCATTTGGATGAACCATGGATAGGTCTGCAAATTCCTAACAGTACATTAATACTGTACGTCAATAAACGTTCATTAGTGAGGGGGTGGCAATGGGAGGAGAAATTGCACTGTAGCAACACCCTGCTTTGCAGACTGCCAACAGCACTCTCAAATATCATTAGAAGCAGGACACATACCTTGATCTGCTCTTAAAAGAGATTCTCTCTGAGATGCTGAACTGTTCTTAGAGCCTCTAAGAGACTCCTCAGAGAAGAGGAACTAAGGTCAAGTATATTTCAGAGTTCTCCTGTGTTTCACAAAGCAGGTGGCATACAGGGCACTAATGATAAATCTTAAACTTTTTTGTTGTTTTATATAACGAGAGTTATTCCCATCTGTCTTGGTTTCAGAGCTCCCACCCCTCCCACTTAACTCTTCAGGGGTGAGGGAACCCGCTATCTTATGGCTTGATGCTATTTAAATGTTGAGTTTATAATAAAGACTTAGCCCTAAAGAATTCCACCCATAGCTTTTAACTGAAGAAATACAGCTGCAGAAAAAAAATAAACATCAGTAACTCAGAAAGATAACTGGATATGGCAGTCCTGGGAAAACAGCTGCTGGGGAGATACCTCGTAAGGAAAAGGCATGGAGAAAAAAGACCTCAAGCAGCAGCCAAGTTTCATTTATTAAGAAAAGGAAAGAAACTAGAGCAATTATATTGTTTACCACTCCTCCCATCCCAGGTAATTGGGAAAACTGATTATAAAGGGCATCCTCCTGAAGTGATGAACTTAAAACTCTGAGAAAGTGAAGGAAGTCCAACTTCTATCTAAATAGCACAACTAAATGCAGCCTAGCAGCTGTGGTGCACTCTAAGCTGTTGTCTAGCAAAGACACTTTGTCAAATGTGTGTTTGCCTCTACAGCTGCATGCTCCTGCAGCTTAGGAGACTGATAACAGGGTATGTATACACACTGCCAGTGGTCTCTGGCATCCCTTCCCCTAAGTACCAGTCTCCCTGAGCTCTACATCACTACTAAGATGATGTAGATGATCCTACCTCTATGATACCTTCCCTTTCTGAGTATGGCAGATATTCCTGTTGTTCCACTTTCATAACCATTTACATACCCCTCCGTAATTCATCAGAAAGCTGTGCTAATGACAACTAGTCATGCATTTAGGTCAGGAAACAGTGTTAAGAGCTACATCTGGAATCTTAGTTCTGCGTCCCACCACGAGCTGCTCATTACCACAGCCTCTTATTATATCACTGTGTGCTATTCTGAAAGCATCACAGAACACATTATTTTCTCCCTACAACTATATACTAGTTGCTATTTTAGAGGTAGGGACTCTTTCCACCCACCCCACCTCCAAACTTCTCCTATAGTCCCCCTCAGCCAAAGGCATTCACAGGTCTCCAGATCCATTTGATGTTAACTCCAAATTGCTCTAGAACACAGGTTTTTTCCTTTCATGAAACAGGCCAAGTCTGTAGGGGTCTATACCAGAGCTTCAGTGACAGTGGTCAAAACAACCACAGCAATCAACTCTTCAGTGCTGCCTTTGTGTGTCTGTATGCAGTCACTAGCAATGGTCCTGCATTTCTGCAATAGTTTCACCTAGGAATGCCCAAGGAAGCACGTGTGAGCCAGGGCTTTGGGAGCTGCAGGTCCCTCTGGGAGCTTTCTAACCTTCAGAAAGATGAATCAGAGGACTTGCACACATTGTCCTGGGGTTTCTCAGCACATGACTCCATATCCAGTGTTCAACTTCCAAGTTCATACCATACTATTTCATGTATCGAAAGAGAAAGCATTAGCTGGACCTGTGGAACATTAGATTTTCCAACAAAATATAGCTGGAACCTTAAAACCTCCTTGAGAGATGCCTTCATGCAAGTTACCCAAAAGAAAAGTCAAGTCTTTGGTTTAAATAAAATGGAAGAAGCACTTGTGATGTTGAAGCACAGCTCCTACGCCTCAGTTACATAACAGGATGGCAGGGTGCTTTGGCCAGTGCAGGGGCAACCAGTCATCTGATGGTGTACAGTGTACACCTTATGGGTCTCAATAGGTGCAGCAGGAGGGCTGCTTTCACACAAACACACACTCCACTCATCAACTGACCATCAGACCTAGCCAGCAATTACAACTGAAGCAGATAGCAAAAGTTGTAAGTGCCAACACTATGCGTCACAGTGGTTTTTGTTTTGCTTTTGTTTGGTTGTTTTTAAACCTTCAGTGTCTTCCAAGTTTCCTATTACAATGTTACCAGCTGGTGGGAGTTATCTGCAACCAGGCTGCTTTCTGGCAACCTCTTTCCAAGCCTGGCAGAAAATAAAGCTCTCAGTTCACCAATTTCCCTTTCCTCCCCTCCCTTTACAAATACAACCAATTACAAAATCAGAATAAGAGTACTTGCAGAAATTAGTGCAACTGTCAGATAAACAGAGCCATAGAAATACACAGCTCTGCATCCCTCCCCATATACAAATACCAGTGCCATGCCAGAACCATGAAACTAAGGGCAAACAAAGCTGCAAACTCATTTATCCCCAGATTGCTGTTCACTTATACAGACTCCTACATGTTATCCCAACTGGGGTAGCAAAAGCCATCCACACATCACCAGGCAAATACCACACCATCTGGCAGGGGCAAGAAGGGAATATGCAGTCCTTACACAATCACATGGGCATAGAACGGAATCCCACCCACACACCCCTTGTTTCTGTACAGTTTACAGAAGTGAGCTGTAAAACATCAGTAGTACTTGCTTTTTTTGGGAGGAGGGGAAGGGTTCCTGAATGCAAACCATTTTGCAAGACAAACCCGATGCCAAATAAACCACCTCTGGGATTTGGGGATGTGCTGGGAGACAACAGCTAGGTCCACTTCTTCCCTCTCTTCAACCCTCATTACTACTATCTTGTGTAGCTGATTTGTCCTCTCCTCTTTCACACCCCAGCCAGCAAAGCCTTGTTGAGCAAGTCCTCAGAGGGTTCAGCTGCCAGCAGCATAAGGTGCTGCAGTTACTTTGTGGTTTTTTCTCAGATTAGAAAAAATTTATTTTTCAATAAAGAAAGTAATATTTAAAATATGAAAGTCCCCCAATATAACCCAGGAAGAGAGAACAATATTTCGAGTCTCCTTGTACCTTCCCACAAAAACCTGAGGTGGGACCAGATTTCCCTGCTGCATTTGTGAACAGAATATTGATAATGTTTCTGCCAATATTGCTCTCATCTCTCATGGAAAAACTGAGCACCAAATGTCAGGCTGAACTGGGGACTCTGCCCTAGGAACAGGTACAGTTCTATTGTTTTTGTACTGGCCAAGCCACTGCTGACAGAAGTACACTGATAGGACACAAAAGGTACACTGGGATCCAAGCGATTGACAATCTGGCTCCAAGTTACACAGCCTTCCCCTCCCTCCCTACGCCTGTCAAGAGACAGGAGTTAGTCCTACAGGTTCTACCTACCTAAACATGGCTGGCTCCAGAAAAAGGCAGTAGCATGAACTTCAGTCTGGCGGAGGTGGATGCTACAGGTTGGCTACCTGACCCCTGGCAGGCTGAATGGAATAGGGAGGGCACAGAGAAAGAGTAGGGCAAGTGACAAGTATCAGCTCTTCCATCTGATGGCCCTGCTGTCTCTCACATGCCTTCCATTTTCATCTCTCTTTTGGGACCTCCCAGAGCTATAGCCTCCTGGGGGTGTCATGCCTTACAGGACGATTTTTTCCACCTGATATTCACTGGGAGGATTGTAAATATTTTTCCTACAAGTGCCAAACCGTTCTGAGACTGCTAGAAAGGAAGAGAGCCTTCCCCAAGGCCTCTAGTCTTTTGCTGCAGTTCTAGAGCTCCTGCAGGTGGCTCTGTAGAACCCCTGGCTCCATTCTTGGCAATCCCATTCCCTGGTGCATTAGTCACAGCAGGCAGCTTCTTGTAGAAACTGTTCAACTACACAAACCCTTCTGCCAGCAAGGCAGCCCTTACACATTATTAAGTAAAAGCCATTTCCAAGCAGTTAGCAGAGCCAACACTCTCAAAGGCAACACGACAACTAGTCCTGGAAGGACCATACTTCATAAACTATCACTGAGAAGTTAAAAGAACCATTGTTTTGGTGTGAAAGAATATTGGTGTATACATCCCCTGCTCCTTGGTAGCAATTAACTAACCAGAAGTAGGCAGCATTGCCCCTCTCTTTCCCAGCTCCTTGAAGTTCTCACACAGGGACAAATAAACATGGGAGTTATGTTGGTTCCTGCAGCACTAAAACATCTGCTAAACAAAGCAGTGGAACAAGGATCCCTTTAAGAGATGGTAATGCCTGAATACAACTGGAAGCCCACTGGGAACACAGCTCAGGTTTGCAGAGACCCACAAAATACCAATGCAAAAAGCACTCCAACTCTCCCATCCCTGCTTTTTGTGAGGGTGTGAGGGGAGAAAGGGACTTTCAGGGCATGACAAGGAAAAGAGTTTTCTTGCAAGCAGGTTGTGCAATCCAGAGCCTCAACTGCTGTATTCAGAACAGCTTTTCTTTAGGGAAAGGGAACCAACACTAACCCTCTCTGAGGCTGGAGATCTCCAAGCCAAAGCTAGCCAGCAGGCAGAGATGATCAGATGAACAAAAAGGATTTGGTAAGCCATTTGCCAGCAACAGGACATCTTCAGAGAGAAGGGAAAGGCGGCCAAGCAGCTTCAGGGCTCCATCCTGGTACAGCCTGCGACCTGACAAAGAAAATGGAAAGAAACATCAGCCAGAGACTGGTGCTATAGATTAACTCTATACACTCACAGAGGGATTGTCAATGCTTTCCTGTTCTTTCCCTGATGAAGGAAGACAGCCTGCACAAACACTGCATGCACCTTTGAGCCTATATGTGAAAGCAGTGAACAGCCTATAATACTGCTGTTCAATAGTTTCATATACTTGCAGGCACAGGAATCAAGTATATACTAAATTCACCAGGCAGTTGCTTACACAGGAAGTTCCTTTCATGGTACTAAGTCCTAGCAATAGCTTCAGATTCTCTCCTGAGGAGGAATTCATCTCTTCATTCATAACCTCCTCCCCAAAGTTGATTCTGACATGATCCAAACCAGCTCAGTGACAGTTCCTGGATGCATTTACATGCAGTCTTTCATCAACGTAACTCCTGTTTCAGGTAGCAGAGAGGTGGTGCCATTGTAAGGTAACCAGAGTCACCACCTTCTAAGGCCAGTGTGTGGTCTCAGTCAGACCAGAAGCCCAAGCCTTGAACTTAGGACCCAGCACTGCCTGTTACCAGGAGCCCAAGTAAGAGACTTACACAAAAGAACAGATCCATTCTGTTATAGCTTCCCCAAAAGCCTACAGGAACCTAAGCCAAGCAGCTTCAGTTTTTCCACAGCTGTCCTGGTTTCGGCTGGGATAGAGTTAATTTTCTTCCTAGTAGCTGGTATAGTGCTGTGTTTTGGATTTAGTATGAGAAGAATGTTGATAAACACACTGATGTTTTAGTTGTTGCTAAGTAGTGCTTACACTAGTCAAGGACTTTTCAGCTTCCCATGCCCTGTCAGTGAGAAGCTGGGAGGGGGCACAGCCAGGACAACTGACCCAAATTGGCCAAAGGGATATTCCATACCATATGATGTCATGCTCAGTATATAAACTGGGGGGAGTTGGCGGGGGGGTGGCAACCACTGCTCAGGAACTGGCTGGGCATCGGTCGGCAGCTGGTGAGCAATTGCATTGTGCATCACTTCTTTTGTATATTCTTTCATCATCATTACTTTTATTATTATTTTCCCTTCCTTCTCTGTCCTATTAAACTGTTATCTCAACCCATGAATTTTACTTTTTTTTCCTGATTCTCTCCCCCATTCCACTGGGGCGGAGAGGAGTGAGCAAACGGCTGTGTGGTGTTTAGCTGCCTGCCGGGTTAAACCACAACAACAGCAAAGATAAACAGTGTCTTCTCATGATACCTGAGCAAATGTTTTGTGCATCATTTCAGTCAAAATCACACCCTGTAGATCCACCCCAGCTTAACGAAATGCACTGCCCAACACCAAGCTGCATTCTGGCATGCCTCACAGCCCTCTCCCCAATGTCACAGAGATAAGCCCCACGCTGCCACACTCACCCCCCCTGTTCCCATTCTCCACAGGCTCTGCCGAGTAGAAGATATAATCAACAGTGGCTCCAAGCCCCATGGGCATCGTTGTGACCTCCGGGCGTCCCCTCTGTGGCAGGAAGTGGCTGTAGACAGAGGTCAGGTTGAGGCTATGCTGGATAACACCTGAAGACCTGCACATGAACAGCCACCATTTACCAAGGAAGGAAAGAGAATGATGCAGTGTTCAGTACTGCAGTCACAGCTGAAGTTCGATGTTCCCTCGCTGATGCAACTGCCCAAACTATTTCTACTTTGTGAACACATAAAAAACAGTCTTTCAGAATTATTCACTCCACTTACACCAAAGTGGACTATGAACTTCCTTTGTCTCCACTACCCTGTCCTGTCTATGCCCTTCATTCTCAACCTCACCAACACAATGCTGACAGAACAGCACCCAGCTGCTGGGACAACCCTGGGTGGATCTGGCTCTTTCAGACAGCCCTCCTTACTCTCTTCCACCCTCACATTTATTTCAGTCTTTATTCAGCCAGATTTGCAGTGCTCAGGAAAACGAGACCGGGCTTGAAGACCAGTGAAGGTACACCAAATTACCTTGGGATGAATGGCTGGGGATCAGGGTCTTTCACCACAGCAGCAGGCTTGGGCCAGTGTGCAGGGCGGTCTGCAAAGAAGCAAAGAGATTCTAGCCAGACCTACATAGATCCTGGAACAGGCTGCTCATCCCAAGTCTGAGAAGCTTCTCCTGAGACCAAACAAATCTTTTTGCCCAAGAAGAGCAGATAGCTTCCAGTCACAGGCACCTTAAAGAAAAGTATTCAAAGGAAACCCCAGCTCTAAGACTAATGGGAACATCCTGAGAGCAGATCAGTGCAAACAACTGAGAAGTCATATTCTGTCCTGCTAAGGACATGTCCTTAAAGCATTTAATATTATCAAAGCTCAGAGTACTTCAACCTTTGCTCTCAAAGAAAGTTCATTTGCCTTAGCCTACAGCTTACTCAAAGGGTGTCTAGAAAGGCAGAACAGAAATGGAGGGAGTAGAACCAGCCATGCCACAAGGCCCAGAGGTGGGGCAGCGTCTAGTGGGTACCAGCATCCAGAGACACCTACGTTGTGGCCATTGCGACATTACAGTCTTCAGGTTTGTTCTCCCCCATCAAAAATCTTGAAGCAGAAAAAAAGAAATATATATATATTTCCCTTTATAAGAGACAGCCTCCAAAAGAGGCTGAATCTCAATGCATCTCAAGGAACACAGTCAGCGTGTATGAGGGTGGTAAGATTGTACTCCTCTGAGCTCTCATGGAATCCATTAGTAATCACACAGCCACAGAAGGCATCCTTCTGCCTTCTTTTCTCACCAGGCATTACCTCCACCTAACGTTTTCATTAAAATTGAGCTATGAGAGTCACAAGCTGAAAAATCTCCCATTAATACCTGGTTTAGCATCTGTCACACCTTCCAAGAGGACCAGCTGCAGTGGTCGTTCACAGGCAACATCACAAAAATGAAACTGGAGCAGGAAGTCCCGGCTGTACTTACGTCTGCCTGCAGAGAAAAATACAAGTTAAAAGAAGAAAATAACTGCAGCAAAGTCACACCTACAGGGAACATCTGCATACTCTTTAGACCTCTCTAGTTTGAGAGGGGTTTTTGTGCCCAAGCAGTCTGATACCATGAGAATGGGAATCACTTAATAACATAAATGTAGAACAGAACAGATGCGTAAATGTAGAAGAACAGAGCACAGTTATTGCTATCCCTTTAGCTAATGCAACAGTCGTGGTCAGCACCTTGATGAAACAAATTAAGAATGTCCCCTCTGAGACACCACAAGTTCAAGGGACTTTTAAGCAGATCAGTTAGTGTGCAACTCAAGGAAATGTCTGCCGAAAAAGAAAAAACAGTTCTGGAGATCAGGTTGAATACAAGTTCTACATTCAAGATTCCAACAAAAGCTATTTAGTGTGGGCTCCTTCTTTTTTGTAGTCCTCTCCAAGGACAGTAGGGAACAGTCATGATTGTAACTGGGCTCTTAGGTATGATTTCCTAATAGTGGTGTGCAAATACTGCCCAAAACTGCTCCCACAAACACCTGCAGCTGAAAGCTGTGGCTGCTGAACATGGTTTACAACTGCACAAAAGCATAAGTCTGGGAATATGAGAGAGATACATAGAGCAATGGTTACTGGTAGGGGAACATTCAGCTCCTGAGTAGAGAAAGAAAATGGCAAAAATTGGGCTACAGCAATAGACTCCAGAAAAATTAAATTTAATTCATATACTAAAGGAAATCGATAGAAGAGACTCTTTGCTGAGTGCCTCATGCAACATGTGCCCGAGCTACTCAGAGAGACAGCAAGGCCCACAAACTGTCCATCCTCAGCAAACTCATGTTCTCAGTGCACACTGGAGCTCACCTAGTTTCTTTGGCTGGCACAGGGTGACATATTGGCAGTTGTCTGTTACACCCAGTGAGCTCGGCCACAGTGGGGCCAGCAGTTTCCGTGAATACAACTGTTGGGAAAAGTCTTCCTGACCAGACACCTGCAAGGAGGCCAGAAACAGGAGAGGAAACATCAGCAACACAGAGCAGAACTTTTGCAAGCTATAGACAATGTACATATATACACTTGCCAAGAGCAAGACAGAAGAATGCCCTCATAGAAAGATATGAGCTAAGCTATTCAGAATATGGTGCAGATATAATAAACCTTCAGCTGTGGGGGACAGATACAATTAGCTAAAAGTCACCTGACAAGATACTTTGCAGGCATGTATTATTGAACTGATGATTTAGCTTGAAAGCCAATTATGTATTTGATCATGGATACACAGTAACAGGTAACCACAAGAGACTCTAGCATAAGTGCCCATTTCAAACTGTTTTCAGATCCAACATCCATATAAAATTTCAGTAAGTCTTGGTGGAATTGTACTCCCCTACATTTCCAGTCACCCAGGCACAAAAATCCCATAGCAAGGGAGAACCAGGACCTCAAATTAAGTGGTCTGTTATCACTGGTATTCCTCAAGAGAAACCAAAAGAGCAGTGGTGGAAACAACACGCACTCATTTGTCCACTTCTTTCTCCAGCAGTGCTGGAGGCATTGGGGAAGACTGCTGAATGACTGAATTCAATATTCGGACTATTTCGTCATGAGAGAAAGAATGCAGCCATGCATTTCTCTAGCAGCATGCAATAAAGAGCTACCCAATCCCAGTTCTGGCTGGCACCTACCTTCCAGGCTGGCATCCCATGGTAGGAAAGTTCACCGTTCCGGATGAATTTGTAGAGTGGAGAATCAGGTACAGAGTTTAGGTCTCCGCACAAGATGACAGGATAGTAGCTGCCTTCAGTAGTTTTTGCAATCTTGTCGATCTCTGCTAGAAGCAAGGCCATCTGGGCCAGTTTGATATCTCCCCGCCGGGGATTGAACAACACATGAGTGTTGGCCACACACAAAGGACGGACTGCCTTCACATCTAGGCCCTCCGGGAGCAGAGGCTGTAGCAGCAGCACCAAGCCCACATTATCCCGATTGAGGACGTCCAGGCCAGGCCGGAAGTATTCTACAGGGCTGAGGCTAATCAGCTGGAACCTGCTGTGTTTATAGCACACTGCACAGCCATCTGTCTTCGTCCCGGTCCTCCGTTTATAGAAGCATGCAAAGCCTGAAAAGAAACCATCACCTGTTAAAAGGTTTATCCAGTCACTACCTCAGGCTCCCCCCATCAGCTGGGGAGTTCAGCAAGTCTGTGTAGCAGAAGAGGTTCCTACTACATTTGGGTACAGCATTATACCCAATTCTCTTCCAATAATCACAGTTTATCATTTATCATTGAGGGTATTTTCTCTCTCCTTGTCCTTCTAGGACCCTCTCCGTTTTGTTACTCTGATCTGTCAACTCTGAGAAAGATCAATTACAAAAGAAAGGGTAAAGGTCTAGGCAGACAGTTCAGAAGTAGGGCCAGCAGCCACCCGACAAACAGGAAGAGCTCTCTCAAGACCAAGTGCTTTGAAGACGTTAAGCAGGAAGCACTGCTTGGCCAGTCCCATGAGCTGGAGGTACAGACACACAAAAGCAGGACATACCCATCTCCTTGAACATTGGTTCCAGCTGCTCCCAGTAATGGTTTTCTTGCACCTCCTGGAGACACAGAACCTGGAAGGAAGGCAGAGACCTCACTCGCTCCACCAGTATTTGCTAGTTACCTTGTTTTGGGGAAGGAAGAAAGTGGAAAAGTGCACTCATATACCAACCCTGCAACCAGAAAGGTCATCACTGCAACTCTGTCCTATACTTTCCAGATAGAGAGCAATAACCTTCTGGGTCACATTAGCTTATCATTCAGTTTTGCAGTGATGAGGCAGAAGATCCTTCATCACACAAAGAGGACTCACAGAATAGACAAAGTCATAAAGTCCTCTTCTACGCAGGCTTCCCCTCCTGTGCTGCCTTATAAACCTGGTCCTTTCCTCCCCAAACACACATTATCTCTTCTTCCTCTACTTTTGCTGTTTAAAGAAGTTAAGCCCTGCTATCAAAGTATGACTAGTTTCTACAGTAACACAATCAAAGCAAGATAGACACCCAAAAAACGTATGCACAAGGCCTCAAACACTCTCAGAGGAATCAGTGTTCAGTCACCAAGCAGGCAGTATCTTCCCAGGACTTCCCCCCCGATCTTTTTTTTTTTTTTTTTTTGATGCTGTTAGATCAAACAAGGAATTCAAATTCTGGTGTCACTGATGTGAGAAAGGCTCAGTCATACTCACATCGGGATCCCAGTGCTGGATCTCCTGCAAAAGGTTTGGAAGGCGGTAGTTCCAGTTCAGGATGTCTGGATGACAGTGTAGATAGAGATCAAGGCCCTGCTCCACCAGGTCCTGGGCAAGGATGTTGTAAGACATGACTCGAAATTCAAAGAGAGGAGTGTTTTTCGAGACCTGCTCTAGCACACAGGACTGGACAGAAAGATCCTCCCAGTCTCTCCATAAAATCTCTACAAGCAAGAGACAAAAAGCCAAGTTACAGTCATGCTGGGTACCCTGCTGATACTTTTGTTCCCCTGGGACCCAGAAAATAGCCATTCTCATTCTCCACGCTAGGGTGTTCTAGCCTCTGAGCAAACCCTCATCCACTCTGGTTTTCAGGTGCTCTTTTTGGATGCCTTTGAATAGTTGTCAATGGTGATGGCGTAACAGAAGACCAGAGTCAAGTATACTGAAACACTCAACCAGCTTTTGGGTGCTTTTTATATTACAAAGCCAGGACTTGGGAACAGTTCCTGAGAAATGAGCATATATTGATGTTCAGACCAGACGGTCTAATAGCACAGAGACTACTAACTGTGACCAGCCCTCCCTCAGCAAAAACTCACTTTATAGTTTTCACTAGCAGATCCTGTCAGTTCTGCATGGACAGATACAATCAATGTCTTACTGACAGCAAGCCCAGACACAATAACCTGACCACATTCACTACAAATGCAAATCCCAAACCGAACATTAGATTCAGAGCTGTTACTACTGACCATGGTAGGGTACCTCTGTCGGGAGAGGACAGAATTGTACCGTATCCTGAATGGACCAGGCTGCGGGCTCTGTTGGCACTGTCTCGGCGTCACGTGCTAAACTCCAGGCCAGCACAGCTGGGTCTTCATTCTGCACTTCTACATCGATAGCAGCACAGCCAGCTATCTGGTGATCCGTCTGTGGCACCACAACTGCCCAAGGGGCACTGCCTGCTACAGCCACTGTTTCCTCTGCTGGTAATTTTGCCAGTTCAGTCACTGCATGATCTTGCGGTTCTGAAGAAGCCAAGGCGTGTAGCTCTGCAAGCTGCTGACCAGCACACCGGCTGACTTCTGGAGCTGAATTCAGGTCACTGAGGCTAGTCATCAATAGCTCTGAACCTTCTAACCAGTCACCAGTGAGCGTAACTGATACTTTCCCCACTGCTGGAACACTCTCACTGGCTGGCAAATTCCCTGCTCCTTCCTCCAGCCACTGCTGGAGAAGAGCTTCTTGCTCTTCTGGGACCGACCTTCCTCTGGTTGCAGCAAAGACGCCTTCTATCTGGGTGGACGTGCTCTTCGCCAGAAGCACATTCTTTCGACAGGTAAAGAAAGCATCTGCCATTTAAAAAGAAACAAAACCAACATAAGACAGATGGAAATCCTTTCTCACTCACTCTTTTCTTTTTCCTATGCATTTGCTGTAGCTCTGTGCAATACAACCATTCAGCATATCAACCCAAATAAATGACTTCTCTGAAGAAAAACAGTTACAGTCTGAATAACTTACCCTGCTTCTTCCTGAATGCTAGGCCACAGTCCAATTTTAGTTATGTTAGTCAAAGACACTGAAACTGTACAGGATGGCAATGGCTTTACCAACTCTAGGAAATGCAGTTCTAATTTACGCAGGGCCACAGCCAGTCAGCCAAGCTAAAAGGCCTTATGGAAACCATCAGCTCTCAGCAACACATGTAAAGGCACAGTCTGTAGAAGTTAGCTGATGGGGTGCATGGGCTAAGAAGCCAAGCTCTTGTAGATGACCACTTGGAGCAAGCTTCTTTCCAGGGATTGAGTAAGACAGTAGTGCTCAGCTAAGAGGATCAAACATATCACAAGAATGCGTTGTAGAAGAAAAACTGTTCTGTTATTAAGAGATTAAAACTAAAGACACAGAGGGACCAATGTGCAGTTAAAAGCCTTATTAGAGAGAATATACGCACAGAAGTAGTCCTGGTAAGAATTACAGATCACCTGATGACTGACATCTGTGGTAAAAAATTTAAAAAACCCTGCAGTTAATGTAACACTTGAATATACTAATATTGGTGGGGTAAAGTAGAAAAAGACAGGAACTCTCACTAGTATCTATATAAGAGATGACAGCATTTATGTTTTGCTATGAATTCTGCACAGACACTAGTCCCTACTGTTGACTAGCAATTTCTGTTGTCTACAAATCACTTTTTCTCTGCTGTATCCCTGTGACGGTCAGTCAGCCAGAGCAGTGACATACAGGAGTCAGCAACATCTGTATATGCTTTTACTGTATCTTTCATGTCAAAGCTTTCTGTATGTGTCCGAAATGGAGCTTTAAGAACCATACTCCTCTCTGTAGTTTTGTAATGAAGTTCATGAAAGTCAGAAACACCAATGCACCAAGGTAGTATTTTTGCACACCGCTAGCCAGGCACGGCTGTTACAACAGCTTGTTACTACAGGATAGGAGCTGAATTTGAGAGGAGTCACCTAGCTGCTCACTATGACCACAGTGTGCCAGTGGCTGCTACAGGCCTGGGGGCAGGTTCAGGCAGGAGTGGCTTTACATCAGCCCAGTCAGCAGGGACTGTGAAGTTGCAGCAGATCTAGGAAACTAAGTGAAATATTGATGCACGCAAAGCAAGAGTCCATCCATGAGTCACCCGCAGGTCCTTGGGGAGTCAGAGACCTCAGAGCAGCCCATCTCCAAAGATCTTCCCAAACCTGCAGCGCAGGTACGGGGCAGGAGGCTCGGGCCTCCACGCAGACTGCAATCTGCCACTGCAACACAACAGTCGGCAAGTGTTTCCTCCAAAAACCCTGCCCCCCGCGCCGCCCCGGGGGTGAGCAGCCCCGGCCCGGCACAAGTGCCCACACCACCTCGGGCAGCAGCCCCAGGCCCCGACCTGCCCGCCTCCCCTGCTGCCCAGGGCGAGGGACTCGGGGAGCTACGGGACAGACCCTGGCCCCCAGCCGCCGAGGCCCTCCGGTCGCACCCCCCCTCAGGCCGGGGCGGGGGGAAGCGAGGGGCACCCGCACCCCGCCCCTCCGAGCCCCCGCCGCCGGCTCCCCCGGCCCCCGCCGACGCCCGCCGGGGGGCGGGTTACCTCGGAGGGCCCGGAGGAGCCGCGCCGCCGGCAGCAGCACGTAGCAGAGCACGGTGCCGATCATACCGCCCGGCGCGGCCCGGCCCGCACCGCCCCCGGCCCGGCCCCAGCGAGGCGACGCGACGCGCCGGCCCCGCCTCAGCAACGCCGGCGGGTGGGACGGCCCCAGCTGGGCGGCCCCGGCGGGGTGGGGCCGTGCCCGCCCCGCTGTGGGGCAGGAGCGCAGCCGGGGCCCAGGCCCGGCCCCGCCCCCGGCCAGTCCCTGCGGCGGGGCCCGGCAGCACTGCTGTGCCCGGGGGGTCAGGGGTTGTGACGTTAAGCAGGGCGACGGCAGCTTTCTGGCCGCGCCACCCTGAAATTTGTGTTTTCAAACAAAAGTTTACACATCCCGTTGTCCAGAAATCCAAACAGAAAGGAAAATTTCCAGGATTTTTTTTTCCCGTGGAAAGCCACTGAGCAAATAAAGTCCCATCTGCTCTAGATGAGTTAATAATTACACAGGCTTTGCAAACACAGTTGATGATAGCCAAGGTTTTGCAGAGCGCAATCTCTATGTGGACAAACGCCATTGGGGATGAGTGAAATACCGGTGCAGGAGCGTGCTCTCCCTCGGTGTGCTGCGCACAGGTCATCACAGCTGTGCAAAATTTGGCTGTGAGCACAGTGGCCTTTGCAAGTTGAGACTCATCACATGTTGAAACTAGACAGTTTCATATGAAAAGAGAAGTCCTGGTTGAAGTCCACGTTTTTCATGTTTTGCTTTGTTTCACATTTGAATGTGTACAACATCTAAAGGCAAACAGATTGAAYTGAGCACCGCTACGGCTTTTTACATCAAATACACACTTCTAATGTGTCATCTCGGTAGCCTTCTTCCAAACTCTCTTTAAGATGGGCACTTGCGATGAAGTCAAGACTCATGTCGTCCCTGCCTTTTGCGCTGACGAGTGCTGCCAAACTGCTCCCTTGATGGTGACCAGATGCTGTCTCATGGGTTATACTTAGACAAAACACTTTTTGAGGGACAACCTGCCTCTTACCCTATTTGTGTATGGTGATTAGCACAATGGGTGTCCACAGCTAGGATCTGAGCTGATGTTATAATGTGTATAAATAATAATCCCACCAGTCTCATTTTCAAATCTCCAGTTATAAAACACCATGGACCACAGACGCAGTGACTTGTCTCAAATCCCACAGATGTCTCTGGCAAAGCACAGAACTGGACTGTGGTCTCCCATCTCCTGCTGCAGTAAGCAAACCTCTGGAACCATCATTGGTTTCTAGTGAGAAAATGGAGGGTGTTCTCCAGAGGAAGGATCTGCAACATTAAAGGCTGACGACTGGGGCATTTAAAACAAGGCTGTTCTTCAAAAGGAAAGATCTAAGAAAGTATATTCAGACCCAACCCACATCAGGATAATCAGACTGAAATTGGAGAAGAATGTTAGCCGGTGCCACAAACAAGCAAGTATCCAGACAGCCACAGCTGTTTTGCCTACACTAGAAAAAATATTTACAAACTTTGGCAATAAAATCAAAGCTGACAATGGTCATATGCTTCAGGGTCAAACCTTCCACTGCCTTTTGCGGCATTTTGTTCTACATCCAAATATAACCCTACCATGAACTCTAATGACTGGACTACTTGAGAAGTTTATGTAGAACCTAGGGGAATAAAACTGCTAAAAATACCCTATCCTTGGCGAAATGGACTTTTTCTTCCTCTCTGTATAGCCCATATTACTACTGTGTAAGCTACATAAACTTCAAAATCTGTACGAGAGATTATGTTCACTGAGCATCGGCCATAATGGAAAGATTTCTAAGTGTATGTATTAGTTCTGCTCAACATTTATCAGAAAGCCTCTTCTGTTACAGTTTTGGTTTTAGCCCCTTAGGAAAGGTTACAGAGTCCTCAGTATAGATGATGTCAAATAATAAGTACTGAACCAATTTTGGCACCAACTGTAGTTGGTGGGTTGAATGAGTACTTGATCTGAGGCCCCATTAAGTGCCGACAGGTTTACAAGCCACACTTCATTACTGAACGGATGGGAAATTTGGCAGTAGAGAAGTCTGAATCTGTTCAAGACCAGTAAGGCGAATAGACTCCTTTAATTCTCATCTCCTTTAAGACTATAACTGCTGCAGTCTGGCTTTCTCATGAAATTGTACAAACTGGAATACCAACTCAAAGGAGAGGAGAACTCTTACCAGCAGCCTGGCACGACTCTCTGATACGTCTCTGGGGGTCCCACAGCCAAAACCTCATCTGTTCTCTGGGAGTCGATGGGATCCCAGAGCAACGGGGTTTCCAGCACTCGGAGTCAGAAGGTACAGGCGAGGTCACAGAAGGGTGGCGGTGGCAGGACGGGGGGATGGGGTGGCCGCAGGCTTCGTGACACCCAGCCAGCCCCTGTAGCGGGATTCTCCTGTTCACAAGCAGTATAAATCAGGAACACAGATCTTACAAGTGGCACCATTCCTCCTGGAGATTTTTTAATTGTAGCTGAGTGGCTGCGCTTTTTGTTTGTAGGTGTGAGGAACTTACAGGGTCTACGAGATGGCTGTGAACTCTTCATTTACAGAAGAGAAAAAGCAAATGAACCCGCTGCTCGCTGGTGGTGACATGGAGAACGAGTCTGAGAAGGACGCAGGTGCAGTGTTTAGTTACTAGCAAACTCACTTCAGAAATAGTCAGAAATGGCCAAAGGAAAATCTCCAGCACTCAAGAGGGACTGAGGTTGCTGCAGGCTGATCTCCAGGTGGGAAGGCTTCCTTTCCCCAGGCCAGGCAGCCATGAGGAGAAATGGGGTGCCAGTGCCCTGAGACGGGACCTGCCATCCAGGAGCAGCTCAGAAAAAGTAAAATGCGTCAGGAGAGGGCTTGCCAGTACCAGCTTCCAGGCAACTCCACCCAGCTGCCCCTAATTCTCACAGGAGATGTTGGAGCACAGCACCTTGTGAGACCAGATCCTGTTTGATCCCTCCATCTCCCAGAAGGACAGGCAGGGCGTGAGGGGCAGAAGAGTTTTCTGAACCTGCTGCTGTCAGGCTGCTTGTACACAGCAGAGTCAGGCTCCGGGTCTGCTCACAGCATTTTGGCCTGACTTCCTAGCTTAGTGTAATGGTTTCTCTCAAAGTTCAAAGCCTCCTTTGGCCTGTCACTTAGTCATTACAAATCAATTTCTTATTTTCCTTCATAATGCAATTACTGTAAGGTAGTCAGATATGTGGGACAAATTCTCTCTTTGAGAGAAGGTTCTTGTTTTTCTGTATTTAAATAAAGTATAATGCAATTTATGAAGTGCTACATAATAATTTTCCCTAATGGATGTTCTAAAAGATGAGATCCTTTATCAGAATATTTTCTATTGTTTCAAAATGACATTTGTCTAAATATCCTTTCTTATTTTTCTGTAAAGGTAGCTCTGGGTTTTTTTTTGATCCAGCGATAATAACTTATTGCCTATTTGGGAGTAGTCCCTTTTAGATAGCTTTTCCGCACATATTTTTTCTGTTCTTGGCTATGAACTCCTGAAACTTTCACTCCTTAAGTAGGATCTGACATAATTAATTACCTGCTATCAAGCCCAAACAATTATATTAAAATTAGCATTTCTCATGGGTTTTTGACAGTATTAACTTCAAAAACATTATAACTAGGAAATACCTGGTCAGTTAATAGTTGGTTGCCATTTTCCCTTACATCCTGGATTAAATAATTGTGGGTAAAATGCTGCCTGAATTTGACTGACAGTAGCAGCGAGGAGAATGGTATAATTGTTAATCCTACCCTATTCCAGAGGCAAAATGTTGTCAAAATGTCTGGTTGTTTTGCTTTTTTCTTGGTCTAAATTATTTATATTAGAAGGGAGAAAAAAGATCTATATTTTATTTATTTTTTCCACAAATATCTAACATTTGTTTATAATTTCCCTAGAAGTCTTTTGATATCCACAGTGGCATGACTTAAAATAGGAGACAAAAACTTGATACTCTTGACCAAGCTAAAGCACACACAGTTTTTCCCAAACCACAATAAACTTAATTTCTCGATTTTTCAATAAATGCCAACATTTAGGATATTAATTCCTAAATAATTTGCTTAGACTTTGCTTAGATACAAAATCACGTGTCTCGTAGCTGTTTCCTCATAGATTCCTTCAACACTTAATACTCCCAAGTTAGTATAATCATATAGTTTGACACATCACTGAAATAACTGATTCCTTACAGACTGTAAAAAGATGCTTATATCTGAGCATTTGCATTGGTATCATTTTGTCTGCATACTGCAAAATGCTATGTTCCATTTTATGAGTTGCCCCAGTTGAGCTGTTATTCTGATGTATTTCTTATGCCAGACATTGAGAATGAAAGAAGTGAGGACAACCTTGGTGGCTTTTTTTCACAGCTGAAATTCCTTAGTATATATCAGTTAGATTTTATTCTGGCAGAGAACAAGAACAATTTATTAAAATATTCATCTGACCTTTATGTCTATCACTATTAGTAGTGATTCTAAGAAAGAACACTCATTAGTTTAGCGGCACAAACTAGGACCTTGTTGCAATGCAAGATGATAAACATTTTCGCTACTCACAGAGCTACTGAAGTATAAATTGATAGTATGATTTATTGAATATTTGTACAACACAAATGAGGGGACAGCATAAAGCAAAGTACCCAGAGAACAGGTATTGTTAACCTAGCACGAGAGAAGGGATTTGCAGTTATCTGGATGCATCCCTCCTAAGTCACACGTCAAACCATGGAGTGAACTCGCCTCCTAGCTCCTGCTTCGTGACTGGTACAAGCTGTGCATGGGTCAGGCTCACCAGAAAGCTGTGTCTGCAGCCCCAACACCTGAGGAAAGGAGAGGGTGATAAAGGAGTCTCCAGACCCATCACTTTCCACTACATTGGTTTCAACAGCAATAATCATGATTCAGCGCTTTTCAAATTTCTGCTTGAATAACAGTATTATTTTCTGTATCAGTGCCAACTTCTACAGCTCCACAGGGGTGCAGGGACCACTTTTGGATCTACCTCAGAAGGCTCAATGCACACACTGCAGGATGGCTGATGTACTGGGCATATGACAGCCACGTTATCAGGAGATAATGCAGTCTGGATGGGTTTTGTATAGCATAGACAGTCTGTTCCCCAGAGTGGGAAGTTTATTTTTATCAGGATGTCCAGCATTGTAGGGCCATTAAGCAAAGAGGATCAGTGGGTACTATCATAATGTCCCAAATCTTTGGTTCTACTTGTCTCGTGAGCTCTTTACATGGGATTTAGACCTATTTTTACCCTTTCTTTTGTCTTTCTTGCACTAAAGTAATCCAAGTAAACCCATCATTTGAACAAATAAAGTCTGGCAGAAGGAAACGATCTTAATGAAGGATCTGCAGCTGCAGGGCTGGTTGAAATGTGGTGATGTGGGTGCCAGCTGGCCAGTCTTTCCCTCATGCAAGCTCCACGTCACACATCAATGCTAAGTGACATTCAAGAAGGGTACAAAATTACAGGTCAATAGCCTGGAGCTCTAAAGGGAAATAAGGAGTAAGAGAAGAAGGTAGTAAAAGCAATGACAGGGAATGAAAAGAAAGATTAAGAGTTGGAAAAAAGTATGTATTTCATTATTAGCCAGAAATTATTTTGGCAAAATTACTCTTCATTATTTTTGTATGCATTTATTCCTCTTAAAAAGGAATTTTCCAAATTCTCCTCTCTAACTATAAAATAAATTCTGAATTGTAGGCAAGAGAAGCTGTATCACTTCCAGTGGGTCTGGTTACACTCAGTCCCAATGTACAGTAGCATCCAAATGCTTTATCTTCTGCCATGCTTGAAGAGTACTACAAAGCATTCCCAGGCTGATAGCAGAGTCAGCCAACTGTGTCCTGCCCGTGTCTGGGGAAGTGTGAGTCAGTTCAGGACAGCTAGGAGGAACTGGCATGGGTTTGGCTTGTAGGTTTGTGGGGAACTGGGATGGAGAGGGGAAACTTGCTGTTGCCTGGTGGGCTCAGAAATTGAGGAAGGGGAGAGCGGCAGCTCATGAGGAACGAAGACCTAATGCAGGAGAACTGTGAGTCCCCTGCACATGGGCTGCATGCTGAATTTGGGGAGGGCTCTTTCCAAAAGCTGCCAAGCCATGGCCAGTCTGCAGATCTGCAGCCCCAGAGTGAGCCCATCCCCACACCAAGGCCAGCACCACATGTGTACGATGCACAGGCAGCGGTGGGCACGAAGCGGGGCTGGGGAAGGAGTGCATCTGCAGCATGTTGAAGAGGGGCGCAGGCTTCAGTGAGAGTGATGGGAGGTCTGTCACATCCAGGGAGTCACATTTGTGCTGGGCTTGCATTGACAAAATGGATCTGTTTGATTTCATGGCAGACCAGAATGAAGAGACATCCAATACCAGTGAATCTCTGGAGTCTGTGTCGCTGGCTGACGCCTCAGCAGAGAAGCACACACTAGGCTCTGACACTGACCTAGAGGTTGAAGGTGAATGTTTTCTGACCATCTGCCCCCACTATCTTTTCCCCTTACAGAGCTGTACCTACCAACTGGTATGTATCCAAAATGGAGACCAAGGACACAACCCTGCCAGAGTCCTGACAACCACACCTAATCTGGCAGTTGATAAAGGCAGGGGGGATGAATTTCCCTCTAAGAGCTCTCCCTTTGACATCAAGCATCTTCCTTCAAATGCTCTCTATACACCATGACTATTCCTTTGTTCCTTCTTCTCTTCTCTAGTCCTTAGTAACCAACATTACCATACCAGCCCACTGCCTGGGCAGCAGGAGCAGCTAGCTGAAGTCAGGGATGGAACTCAGGCCCTGTTTGTGCGTTCCTGATGAAACACTGCATAGCAATTGTGGTCTGCATGCCATAGGTTTGCCACAACTGTCCTAGACTTTTCTGGTGGCTCTCTTCCTATCTGCTGCCTAGTGAAGTCGGTCCTCTAGCTAAACAACTCTTGCACTCATTTTTTTAACAGTGGGATTTGTCCATAATTTAGGATGAGAGCTTTTTAACTTTTTATAAGTGGAAGGAAAATAAAAACCCATAAGAATGCAAGAAAAAAGACTTTTTTGTTAGAGGCCTCAGATTGAACTGGAAAATGTCTTTGACGAGAGGGGAATTTGTCTTGAGGTCAGACCATTGAATGCATATAACAACATGGAGAAATACGAGCTCTAAGTATGGGGTTTGATGAAGGAATTCCAAATGACAGGTTTTTGTGGAAATACAGCCGCCAGCTGCACTGATATGTCTCACTGCAGCTGTGTCAACAACACCCAATGGCCAAGATGAGAATGCTGGGATTCTTTCTGCTGGTTGTAAGCCAAAATGTTCTGAGCTGCCCTAGCTCTGCTGGCAATATCAGCTGCGTGCTTCAATTAAGATTTTAAAGAAAAAAAAGAAAGATGAAAATGTTTTTGCCTGATGTCAAGAATTCTCAGTTACACCAAGAAAGGTTTAGTCACATTGCAGACTGGTGAGAAGCTACAGCACGTCACTGGATGCCAGATGGAGAAGCAAGGAGGATACATTAACTCTTGGAGGTCTGGGATAAAGGGATGGGGAGAACCAGAGAACGATAATCCTTTAAGAGCAAAACCCTACTGTTGTTGCTTAGTGTTACTTAATTTTATTAAGTTAATTTATTTATTTAAAAGAGGAGGGAGGACACTGAATGCACCACTCATCAATATACTTTTTCTCTGTAGATCCTGAGAAGGCCTTTGCAGGCATTACAGGTGCAGAGCTGTACTTGGAAGCATGCAGGCTGATGGAGGTGGTGCCTGTCTCACACTTTATTCAGAACTTGGCCAAGCCTTATATAAACCTGAACCACCATGGTCTAGGACCCAAAGGTGTCAAAGCCATTGCTATTGCTCTGGTGGTGAGTAGCCAGTAAGTGGGGCCACTGTTCGCAAGAACAATAGGCATTTTAGGCCTCTCTCAGGCCTGGAAGCCATCACTAAGTACACAGTGTGGGAGAAAAAGTCATGTATCTTCCCCATAGGAGCTCTGAGCATCCCTAATGTTTCCAATCCCCAGCACAGGCAAGTCTTGTGTGCTGACCTTTGCTAGAGTTACCCCCAAGAGCAAACTGATGCTCTTCCGTGGAATACAAGTCCCCAGTGCTCCTAACCCCTACAGGGCCACAGGTAGGGCTGGAGGGATTGGTATTCCCCACTCTGGGTCCTGCACAGGGATGTGCTACACTCACCAATGGGCAGGCCCAGGATGCCTGAATTGGAGCTGGGATCTGAACCTGGGTCTCCAGTCTGGCAGAAAGCAATGGAAAGTCCTACCCACTCAAAACCTCTCCAAAAAAGCATCTCTTTTGTATGCCAACTCCCACTGCCATGGCTCTGCCACGTCCCCTGATCACTGTCCTGCTCAGGACCTGCAATGCTTTCTGAGGTTTGGAAGAAATGTCCAGTGTCTGTTGAACCGAGGAAACTACCCCTTTCATTAACTTTTCAGCAGTTTTTTGTGTGTCTTTCTTTGCTTACCTTTGTGTCTTCCCAGTCCAACGCAACTGTCACCCATCTAGAGTTGGAAGACAACTGCATTCTGGCAGAAGGAGCCATATGCATAGCAGAGATGCTACGAGAGAATTCCTCCCTTCAAGAACTGGTACCCAATCTGACGTAGTTTGTAGCCAAAATTATTGCTCACCAAGTTCAATCATCTGAAAGCAAACCAATTCATTCCATTACAATTTTAACCAAATAACTGTTGTTCCCATGCAAAAATATTCACATATTCATTCTGAAAGTCATGATATTTTATGCTGCTCTACTTTTAAAAAGTACAAGCTTCTGAAAAGCAGAAGTGTGCATGTGATGGCAGTCTGGTGAGTCTGGAACTGTTCTCTTCATTAGCAGATGTGACAATTGTTCTCTTCATTAGCAGATGTGACAATAATTACCATAACTAAGTCTTTCTAGTTCATGCTTAGCCAACGGAAAAAATGTTTTGGTCAGGAACTTTCATTCTCCAATATGATATGGGGAAACTTTTCTAAATAGATTAAGGGAATAATGCAAAACTTACAGATATGAACTGGTAGGAATGTTCCTTTGATCTGAAACTGGGGTATACAAAATGCATTTTGATAGGCTATGGGATCTGTGTTACACTGGAAGAAAAGATTCTTGGCCAAATGCCTCTTGGTTCACTGAAGACAAAGACCCATGTGAAACTGATGGCTGTAGGGCTTTATTCCCATTAGGAAGGATACAGGGTTAAACACACCTATAACTCACATGTTAATTACTGTCTGGCTGACATTTCTCATATTGCTCATCTTGCATTATTCGCTTGATATCTTGGGCATTGAGAAGACAATAAAGCTAATTCATTCTTTGGACTCATCCTTCTTATCCTCCCTTCTTTCCTTCCAGAACATCTCCAATAATCACCTAGACACTGCAGGAGCTGAAGCCATTGCCAGTTTGCTTTTGGATAACATGTCCTACCTCCATGCTCTTCAGCTCTCAGGTGGGCTGTATGCACCCAAACAGTGATGGCAGTGGAAGTGAAATAACATGTGTTTCATTCCAGTCTCTCATTCTGAGAATATTAGTCAGACTATGGGCAAAATCAATCTCTCAGCTATGTCTCTGACAGGAACCCAGAGTAACAGTGGAAATCTAGATTTATAGTGATGTGATTAAATATTTGGCCTGCTCAACATCCAGCACCTCTGAAAACCAGCCCCTTACGAGAAACTTAGATAATTGCTGGAGTGTCTCCCACATCTTGGAGTAATTCTACTCTATGGAGCGAAGTGGAATATTGACTAACTTCTTACAGCCTGATATGGGCCATGATTAACTGGAGGTTCCACCTAAAAGCACAGCTTCCTGCAGCACAGCACCAAGGGAGAGATCGGCACATTGTTAACGTACTTCTCCTCCCCAGGAAACAACTTTGGAGAGGAGACTGCACCATACTTTGCTGAGGCATTAATGGTGAGTTACCTGAAATCCAAGGTCATTTGCAGCCCTGGCTGTGTAACAGACTCTCCTCATCTTGAAACTGCTGCTTACTTGGCATGATTTCACTTGGCAATGCCCATATGATTTCCTGGCATAATTCCACTAAGTGCCTCTTGCTTACTTCAGAAATGAGAGAGGCTGGGAGGACACAGAGCAGGATGGACTGCGTTAACATTTTCTCAGGACAGCCGTGTGAGTCTGGCTGAGAAACAAACCTTCAGGACTCTGTAACAGAACAACAGAACGACATCTGGGTGACAAAAAATTTTCAAGAAGCATAAGTAACCCAACTTCATATCATTTTGCAATTCTCCAGTAAAAAGAAGACGCTTGACTTCTCTGGTTAGTTCCTGTCTCAAAGCCTCTGCATCATTTGGCACCACCAGGAGCTGCCCTGAAGCAAGGCCTTGACCTGATACCAGAAAGTGCTCTTGGTCAGGGTGCAATGGTGGGAGTGAAACAGGGGCAGGAACAGAATTGCAGGATGTGTTGCAGGCCAGACATGAGCTGTGTGAGGGAAGTTTGCACAACACAAAGTCCCATTGCTTTTGCTGTTTTGGGAGGATAATCACTGTGATGTTGTATGCCTGACAAAGCTTTGTTTTGGGACATGCAGTGCTGCAATCTCTGTGCTGATGATCACCCATGCACTGAAGATTTCGGTGTGTCTGACATCCCTGTGTTTCATCCTCATGTAGGGGCCCTGGCATGGCAGCTGGTTGCAGCTCATTGTCTCTGCACATTCGTCTCTCTGCAGGGCAATTACCAAGTAAAGGAGCTGGATCTCAGCCACAATGAGTTCTATGAGAAGGGAGGACAGCTCCTGGGACAGATGCTCGGTAACTTAATTTATTACTCCCGCAAAGCCAGGAGTACAGGCACTGGGGGACTTGATGGCGTCAGCACAGTGAACATGTATTTCATTCTCCAGCAAAAACGCCCCATGACCTGGTGGGTAGTACAAAAGACAGGGCGCCCAGATTTAGAGCTTCCTGCCTGGTCCACAGGCTCACCCTCATCACCACAGGTGACTCTAGCAACTATGACTAATGTATCAGAACACAAATGCAGAATGAGAAACCACAGTAACAGAGCAGTCTGTGTCAGAGAGAAAAGAGCTGAAAGAGAGTATAAAGCAGAAAATTGCATTTTACTAAAATCTAGTAAGATCAGAACTGTTGTTTGTTTTAAGCTTTCAATTACAAAGTTCAGGAGTGATTTCAATTCTTCTTAAGTAGCCCAAACCCTAATGGTTTGAGCCATTGCACAGCAAGCAGCAAGGGAAACAGATTAGGAATAAATAAAATTAAGCTGCCTAATTTATCTGTTTAGACAAAGTGAGATCCAGAGTATGCTAGTAGCCCTGGAGAGGGCAAGCAAACAAAACAGTTACAGTCCTTCAGTAATCTCAGGTGCTATTAGTGCACTGGGAAAGACTTGCACGAATATCTGACGGCTCTTCTTCCCTCAGTATGTCCAACACGCCTGCTACCATAACGGCCACAAGCCTGTGCTGTGAGCATCCAGTGTTCCTTGAGCATTTCAGTAACACAATGGCTTCAGTTTAATTAATGCTTTCCTTCTCCTGGTTCAGTATTTCCACTGATACGAACCTCTTTCTAATTACAGTCCATGTCTTTAAAAGATGGATCAATTAAAATTGCAGTGAGGGACAAGACACTGTGCCCCTGCCTTGGACAAGCCTGCAGGCAACACAGAGATCAGTACTAAAACTTGAGACCTTCCTAGCCCAGAAAAATGCCTCTCCAAACTTAAAGGTCTTACAGCTCTTCTCTCCTTCCAGCTCATTTGAGGCAGGAGCAGCAGAGATTACCGCAGAATCTGTTACTTCTCTGTTTTGTTTCTTAAAGGAATATTTTAAAGTCAGCTAAACTCACCATCTGCCTCCATCCAACCTCCCATCCATGGAAAATCTGGATAAGAAATTCTCTCTGAGAATGAGAAACAAGTGTTGGCAGCAAGTCCTACCCCTCCCAGTGTCGCAGTAGGCACAAATGAATGCACACATACCCTGCTCTAAGTAGAACTTACCCGGTGAGGTGTGCTATGCATGTGAATTGGCACTGGCACATATACAGCTGGGCACAGCTACCATATGAAGCTGAATTCCTCTCTTCTGCTAGTCAAACACACGCAGAGTGAGTCTTGATATTTTAGATGTGGCAAGGAGAATGCAGCCATTTTTCACAGTGAGAAATACAGACAGTGTCTATTAGTATAAGCAATCCTCCCTCTCCCTACCTTCCTCCTTCAAAACTTATTCTTTGATTAAGCCAGAAGAAAAACTGTGTTCCCTTTCTGCTTGTGATCAACAGCCCATTCTCTGTTCTTTGGGTGCTGTGGACAGCAAAGACTCTGTAGGTACAGGTTCCTCCTGCAATCAATGAAGGCTGTTGCTGAACCCCCAGCAAACTTTCTCTTAGTCCCTAAGTGTGGGTCAGCAGCTGTGTCCAGACCACTCTTCATGAGCTAACATCTCAGTTTCTCTCTCCTAGCCAGCAACACAACACTGGAGATTCTGGACCTGAGCTGGAACCACCTGAGGAGGAAGGGGACAGTAGCACTGGGCACAGGTCTCAGGGTAGGAATGCCCCTGTTTTGTGATACCCTTCACAGTGATTATTACCAGGAGCTGGTTGAAACACTGGTTGGGAACTCAAATCCCTGAGGTCTGAGCAGGATTCAGTAGCTCTAGCAAAGCTCATCCTACTGTCAGTGGCAGTCAGTGCCAGGAGAAAGACTAAAGCAGTGAGTAGGTCTGGTGACTTATGTGGATGGAGAGACCCTGGTGACATTGCAGAGATGTTGGATTCATTGGGGCTGCCTGGATGTGACTTGAAGGATACTCCTGTCTCAGCCAGGCAAGAAAGGGTAGAGTGGTACAGAAGATGGGCATGCAGTAGCTAAGATCTCTCTTCTCTCCCTGGAGGGCAATGGTGCACTGAAAATACTCAACCTTTCTTGGAATGGCATTGGCAACGAGGGAGCACTGGCCCTAGGAGACGCTCTCAAAGTCAATAACGTGCTGGTTCACCTGGACATCAGCAACAACCAGATCAACAATGAGGGAGTCAAGAAGCTCTGCAGGGGCCTTGAAGTCAATGGAAAACTCAAAATCTTGAAGGTAAAATAAAGCCCAGGCATGGCTGGAGGAATAAACAGAGGGAGTAGAAAAATCTGAGTCAGGAGGGACAGAAGACAGAGGTGAGCTGTCTGAGCTAGAACTGGAGGAAATGGGTATTGCTCTGGGTTAAAGGTGAGCAAATTCTATCCCATGAATTTTTTCCAGGCAACTGAATTGCACTGTTCCCTCAAAAAATCCCCCAGGGACTGGCTTGACATAACCCCACACCCTTTATCACCCCAAAGTGTTTGATTCCTGTCATGTCTAGTCTTAGTCAAGAGAGAATCTAGGCATTCAACAGGTCTGCATATATACATAAAATGTAGTTGTGAAGGTACATACGTACATGTAATATGCATTTCAACCTAAGGCAAAGGCTCACACTGAAGTTTGCAGGTGGGCAAGAGTGTGCCTTTCTCAGTGTGTTAATGATTTGCTAGAAATTTATTCAAACACAGGATAAACTGTCATTGCCGTGTCAGGGCAATGCCACAGCACTACCTAAAGGAGAGGAGTATTATCAAGTCCTGGAAAAATAAAGCCAAAACTGCCTTCTAGTAAGCTAGGGATCAATAATCCTGGAAAGGGCAAAACTGAATGACCAGCCAAGCTGGTTTCAGAGGTTAGGGTTGAGAGCTAACATGACATCTCAATCCAAGATCATTCTCTAGGAATTCAACTCAGAAAAGCCAGCTTGCTTACCAGCTGCATTCTCAGCTAGAACTAACATAACCATCCTGAGATGGCAGTATGGTGGTTGAGGGGCATCTTTAAAGCTGTTCATGTAGACCTGTCTTTGGACACGCCTATCCTTGTAAATCACTGCAACCACACCAGTCTTTGGGACTGCTGTTTTAGATTAGATAAATAAATGTGTTTGTCTGCCTTGCTCTTAACCTGGCTTGAGGTAAGGTCACTAACTCACACCAAGGCATTCCTCTCTCTATGTAGCTGCACAGATTGTCTTAGGAGCTGATAACACAAAGGACTTAAAGGAGGATATGTCTTCTGCTGAAAAATGTTAACCAAGAAAGTTTTCTTTCAAATAGCGGGAGTGGGGACTGCACATGAAGTCCAAGGTTGGGGAGAGGTGATGTTCACACACTAAGAGGTGCACATGGCAATGCCAACCCTGTAACACCAGATAGCTAGACCTTGTAGGCCAGAGGCAGCCGGTCAGCCTGAGCTCTGATCTGCTGTGCTGCCAAGAGGAGCCAAGGATATGGGAAATGTACCGAGGGGCATACCCCCATCCAGAGGGACCCTACTAGCAAGCACACATTCAAATGCAGCCCATTGCCTCAGCCTCTCCCCATCACATGGCTGAACATGATCTACATCACATACTCTTGTGTGACAGATGTAAGAGACCTGATATGTGGAATTTCACACAAGGAGACAGAGAGAAGCTGAGAAGGCAACTCCACTGGGAAGTTGCATTGCAGAGTTTTGTGGGACAGAGAGAAGAGATGGTGAGATAACAGACAAACTCATCAAAAGGGACCACAGTTATTCTACAGCCCTGCTGAAGAATGGGAAGAAAGGGTCATCCTTGAGGTTACAGCATGCCTTCTGCCAGGCATTAAATCCTCATTCTCACCACGTCTGGATCTATGTCTCTTCTTCCACAGATGGCAAATAATCCCCTGACCACGGAAGGTGCCACTGCACTAGTCACATCTGTCAGAAAGAACCCCAAATCCACAATGGAGGAGATCAACATCTCAGTAAGAGCTTATGTGCTGGAAAGCCTCCAGGACCATACACTACACATTTTTAGGAACTGGGTGGATCACAGAGCTGCCCCCTTCCAAAACTGTTTTGAGACTTGGTGTTTATTTCATTTATGCACAGCCATTAATAAAAAGAGGCTACTATTTGACAGCCCTTCTAGGAGCCATGTGGAAATTATAGGGCTTTGGTCTAGCTCTGGAGAGAGGTGCCTGTAGTATCACCACATTTCACTCCCTTCCATTTTGCAATAGCAGAACAAGAACAAGGAGTGAATTCCCACTGGAGGATGAATTCTCTCCATCCCCTGAGTTGTCTCCCCCCAGGGTAGCCTAAGATGCTAGATACTGTGAAGTGCTTTGATACCCTGTCAGTATGTATGATGAGTAGAAGATGGATGCTTCAAGGCATTGAAAGCAAAGCAATTTTATTTAAAAAACAAACACACAAACAAAAAAACCAAACATTAAAAGGCTGGTGTAGAAGTAAAAAAAAAAAATCAGAGAGGTCAAATCTTAGTATGCTACTCCGTAGCAAGTCGGGAGCATGACACATATTGTTGTAACCTCATGTGCTGCTTCTAAAATGGGAGACCCAGAAATGCTTCTGAGCTCCTGAGTTAGGGCAGGGGTTGCATTGCAGACCAACGCTGGGGAGAGACCTGGGCACGCATCAGTCCGCTCCTGGCCCTCCCATCCATGCCTTGGTGCTTCACGGGAGCAGTTACAGAAGGTGTCAAGGGCCTCAGGAGCCTCCATCCACCTTTGGGAGCACCGTGATTAAAGGAAAGAGCATTTTCACAAAGATTAGGTTTGGGACTTGGAACATAAATAATATGTTCACACTTGAAACAAGCCAAAAAAAAGTTCATGGGCAGTTTTGGAGACTCACATAATGGGTCGTATTTAAGTTACATCTGCACATGAAGGGAATGAATCACGGACTCCAGGGATAGTGCAGAGCGGAGACCTTTATTTACACAATTTCTTCTTATTTATATCTTCCCGATTGTTGCT
>JAYKAV010003318.1:59342-116832 GCA_035582835.1 Phoebastria nigripes
TTTGCAATCCTGTTCCTTGTTCTTTGACCTTCACTCTGTATCTGTGTTTATCAGCTCAAGGTAACTGGCATTTTGTTCCATCAGCTTTCCCATATGCACTTGTTTCTTTGTCCTGTGGTTACTGTATTAAAGAAAGACACTAAAACAAAGCAGAATAAGTAATACTCATCTATGGTCTTTCCTGAGAGTATCGAGGGCTTTCAACAGAGATTATCTGAAGAACAGGCATTCGTCTAGGGCAGACAATTTTTCCTGCATAAATTAAGATCAAAGAGAATTATTTGCCAAGTCTGCAAGGAGTCAGGCCTCATTCTGCAAAGGAAAACTAAAACGGGCTGTGTAGGGGTAAAGGACTTCATTACAGTATACGTGGTACTGCTAGTTTTATTACTAATAACCTAAACAATTCATACACTTGGAAAGAGTAATGTATTTTAGCTAAATCCTGAGAAATTAAAGAAATTATTGAAATGCATTTATTTAAAAGAAGGTACTCGAGAAATTTTGAGGCAAGGAGTTAATTAACATTAAGAATCTTCAATCCAACCTAAATCTCACTATGCATTTCTGCTTTTTAGGGTTAACAGATGCTCTCATCACCTCACCCTTCAAAAAGTCTAAATTACCTGGCATTTCACAAGATAAATGGTCAATGGCATAAATTTACAATGACATTTCAGTATCCAACTCAAATGCTTGTAGGCAAACATCTAATCTGCCTGACAGACTTTATTCCACCTGTGATGTAAGGAGTCTTGCATTTCAATTCACAGTATTTGCAAACATACAGCTCCAAAGATCTTATGCTGTCTTAAACCTTTAAGAAATTAATAAAGGTTTTAATCTTTTATAAGAAACTTAAGGGAAGACATAAACAAAAGCCTCTTCAGCCCCTTTTCCCAGTGATAAATGTTTATCTTGACTTTTAAAGAATGAATAATTAGTGTGTCTGTAAGAGGAATTTTGAATAAGGATCATATCTAGAAACCTTTGCATGGGTTTGACAGCACTAGCAAAGGTGAAGTAATAGAAAGGCACATTTTTAACAACAGTTTATTGCTTCTGACAACATTTCTAAGCATGAATGTTCCCCACGTTCTTTTCATAATCTACTCTTTATAGGGTTTCAGCTTGCAGATACTGACTATCAAACATTTAATAGAAGTCATGAATCAAAATAGCCAGCACATGCCCATCTTCACCATCACAGTACAAAAGAAAATACCATTGCTTTTCAGCTGTCCATATGTTGTTTTTCTGGACTGTGAACTGACTGCGTCAAAGACGCAGAAATGCACAAGCTGGCTCCCTCCAGGTGCCGCCTGACCCCAGCGCRGTTTGTTAGGCCAGACATGGTGCTTTGGCTATGCTGCTTCTGAGGCCGCACTGGCAGTCCACTGGCTTTCTCATGGGGTCAAGCCCAGGCTGGCAAGTCTTGGAGAGAGCTGGCAGCCAGCAGAGCCAGCTCGGGCTCTCCTGTGCTGTGTTCCCAGGACTAGGACACTCTGCTAGTGTGCATAGCGCAGGGATGTCTAAATGGCTTCTTCAGAGAGTCACTCTGCGTCCATAAAACCATTGGTGCTGAATGAAAGCTAGCAAACCCAGCCAGACCAGACTCGTTCAAGACTATCTTTGGGTAGTAACAGTCAAGAGCTCACTGCACGGTAGATCATAAGCTTCTAGATGGTTCTTAAGAATGGTAGATCTTAAGCTTCTAATAAAGAAGCTATAAGAATGCATTGGGAGACTTTCTAAATACAGTTTGGGAAAAAATATGGTGCTTGATGCCTTGAAAACCTCCCGCAATGACAGAAAACAGAAGCTTTCATGAATTTCCTGAACTGCCTTGAAATTTCCAACAATTAAATATATAGCTAACATAATACATGAACAATTTCTCTGCCATCATGGGTATGAACAAAATCATAATCATGGTTTCAAACAATCAGCCAAAGGCAAAGGCAAATTTGTCATAACTTAAATTTAGAAGAATAAATTATAGTGACATCAATAGTTGCATTGATAGTTTACTTTCTAGTATCACAAAACCCTAAATCAGGACACTGTGCTGCTGCCCATTCTGTAAGTACTAAACCAGAAAACTCACAGTGTGAGCTCTGAAACACTGAGCTGTCACTACCCTGTTTGAAATCCTTAGGAAAAAACAAACATCAGGTCTGGTACTGCTGACGGGAGCTTCCTATTAGGGTTACACAGTGAAATAGAGCTTTACCAAAAGTTCTTTTCATCTGGAGACACCCAGGCCCTTGCCACATAGATGCATCTTTCTTGTCTGGGCTATAAAGCTACATTGCTGGAGACACTAATCCGTTTAGGCCTTGGATGATTTTTTTTTTTTTTATTTTTGCAGAACTCTATGGCACATTTTGGCCATTAACTGTTCAGCTTGCAGTCTGCATCTTAACTGAATGGAGAGGAGACCCATGTAGAACTATCTCAGGGATGAACGGGAATCACTTGAATAACCTAACATAAGAGGTCTTCAGTGTAGACATTTACCTGATGAATATCTAGCTTACATTAAGTTAATTTCTACATAAATTAGTAGATCCTTTTCTGTCTCAGGCATAGGAAAAGAGAAAGAAGAACAATTGCTTAGGGTCAGGCCTCCATGGGTTTCCTGAAAGTGAAGAGTAGAGATAGGAGGATGCACCACCCTTAGGAGAGAATCATTAATGTTGACTTTATATGGATTTGTTAATACAAACAAGTCTTTGTTGTTCTTTGGGTGTCTGTGCTGACTGCACTCTTCTTCCTCYTATGTACCAGAATGTGTTGGTAAATGAAACTTTCATCAAGTTGCTGGATTTGGTGTGTCGAACACATCCTGAACTAGATGTCATCTATGGTGAGGTCGAAGGCTGTATTGCCAAGATCCCCAAGCAGCATCCAAATCCCATCAAAGTGATTCAGGTGAGCTACTGAATTTGGGTCCATAGCTCCCCTGTACACAGTACACATGCTCCAAGCACTTGGAGGGATGGAGGTTGGAAGGGGTAAGCTTTCTTCCAAGTGGGAAATTCAGCCAAGTTCCTTCAGAAAAGTATATTCACAACGACTGTCACAATGTTCACATATCTCAGTCCACGCAGACTGACTAAGCAAATCCTTTGATCTTCAGGAGAAGCTAATGCCTTGGGATCTGAGAGCACTGGGGGAAAAAAGCATCTGAACAGATGTTTGCTCTCTGTGTAAAACAAACTGATTGATTTCAGGTCTGATCCAAATGAGTGTCCATCCTCATCGCAAGCCTAGCTGACTTTCATAGAACCCTTCACTGACAGTTGTGCTTTAGCATCAAAATTAATGTGCTTCATAAAAGTAGGTTATAGTATTACAAGCAAATACTGCCCTAAATAGAAATTACTTAGCTTTTCAAGGTCTGTAATTTCTATGGATAGCAGCAGATGGTGCTGTCCTCCCTGCTGGAAGGCAATGCAAGCACTTGAGCATCACTGAGTTAAGTAACACTTTTGCACTACCAACTTCACTGTGTTTCTTAGCTGCTGTGCAGATTTTTAGCTAATTGGGTGAGACTTTTCTGTAGATATGGATTCAGATGAGCTTAAGCAAAAGCTTGGGCTGTTAGCTCACATCAAATAGTGCTGCTGTGCTTCAGAGCTAGTGACGCTCACACTAGCATGCTTTGCACTTTTTTAACAGCAGTTATGGTACTCAGATGTGTCCTCATTCAAACAGACGGGAATTCAGAGAAGAGCAACTAAAGTGATCAGAGATCTGGGGGAGAGGACTGTCTCTGGATTAGACAGCCTAGCCAAACAGTGGCTGCTGGGATGACGACCAAATAACCATATGCAATTATCAGAAGAAACAGGTTTACTACTAAGTCTCGTTTCAAGGTAGGGGGAGAAGGAGGTATAACCGAGAAGAACAGGATTAACCTGAACAGAATGATTTTGTTCTGACAATAGGGTAGCTGCACAAGGAGTTATGGACTCATATATCTCAGTGATAGGCTGACTAAAGGCAGGGTGACAGATGGAAGAATAAGGGGAGAGCTGGAGGCAGGTATCAGTGGCTGTTTCATGGTTATGCCCATGTTTTATCTCTGCTTCTCTTAGAACTACTTGAAAGAGCACAACCTACGACTCTGGGACTTTTTTAGGAATATTGACAAGGATGGAAACATGAAGATCCCTGTGGCAGCCTTCCGGAGAGCCATGATGCAGGTGTGCCTCTGAAAGCAGGGTCAGGATGCTCTTCTGGCAGGGTACTGCTCTGGGGAAACCCCTCTGCTGCAGCACAGCCACCAGCCAGCCTTGCTGGTGACATTGTTCAGACTAAAAGGCTAAATTCACCCATTGCAAAAGTTGAGCCCTGAACAAAAGTTGAGACCCAACAGAAATGCTATGACATCCAATAAATACTACAGATGGCATCAGTGATAATGGATCAACTTTAGAGTATCACAGGAGCCTTGTAAAATTACAGAGGTCAGCTGTTTGTATAGGATATACAGGATATTGATAGATAGTTATGTCTTACTGCTATGGGAAAGTGAAAAAGAGGCATTTAAACCTGTGCCTCTACACACTGAGTAGACAGTTCTCTTCCTGCCAAAACCACCATGGTGCTTGGGATCAGTAGCAATGGTCAGCAGCCATGATGCTATTTTACAGAAAAATGCAAAAAATTGTTATTTTAATCCTAAAAGAGTGAAATTGCCTCCCCAGCACCACTCTGTGGATTTTTTCCATCCCTTCTTCCATGCACCAGGCCATCTGCTCTCCTATTAAAAGATGATGGTCCCCAGTATGATATGGAGGACTTTTCTGCTTGAAAATTTGCTAACATTTATCTTACCCTCTTAGCAATCAAGCATCCCACTGGATCGAGTCCAAATTGGGGAACTAGTGCGCAAGTTAGACCAGAATCGGACAGGGGTTGTGGACTATAGGTGAGTGAGTGACTCCACTTACTGTCCTGGCTTGTCTTTCTTTTTTTAATTTGGCTCAACACCAAATAAACATATCTTTATTCACTTTAGAAGGTGAAGGGAGATATGTTTTTGGCTAGTCCATTACTTACCTAAGTAAAAGGTAGATGAAATAACACCTTGCATGCTTAGAAGCCCTGTTGAGTCAAACTAGAAGTCAGTCTTACTTTTCTGTTTGATAAACTTGCTGTGAGACTGCAGGGATCTCAGAGCTGAATGGCATTTTCATTCATGCTCATAAGCCTGTGTGAGAAGCATCAGCTCAACACTGTCCTCCCCCTGAAGCCAGGGTAAGATTTGCAAAGACAGCGTATCTGTGCCTTCAGACCTTTTCCTCCATCCTCTGGGACTCTTGTTTTTTTCCTTCTCTCTGATCCTTCTTCTTAGGAGACCTAGTTTTCCCTGGAAATCCACCTTCAAACTACAGAACTTTTCATTCTCTTGAAAGTGCCTCTTCCTTAGTGCCTGTAGCAATCATGTCCAAGTCCTGAGAGTCTGAGCAGTCAGCAGCAAACTCCTTGGAGGTTGTAGTCACTGCAGGCTAAACTGCTTGTCATTGGACCCAAAATTCCCCCTAGATTTCCTGTCAGTTCTGACATGTGACTCATCAGCTGAAAGCCCTATTAATCATGCCCAAATATTGCCATCCCTCAGTACATATTGATGGGTTTAAATTTATGCTGTAGTCTAGTTTTAAGGCTAGAAGCAATGGGTCAATTTTGCAAATCTCTTAACCTCTTAGCTTCCTAATGTTTTCAGAGAAGTGAATTACTTTGTTAGATCTGGTCTTTATTCTTTCGCATACATCGGTGCTTTACTAAAAGCACCCATGCTCAGACACTAGACAGGCCTTAGCCTGGTTAATCTTGAATCAGAGGTTACACAGGGTTCCCAAGTAGTTTAGGCACAAATTACAGAACTGTGGTTAAGTAGTAAGCAAATTAGGAACCATTAAAACCCAATGGTCAGCAAAGACTTTATTTGGTGCCATTAATGCTGCTGAGTTGATATATGAGGAAAAATAAATACTAATATCTACTCCTTATCTACCTGCTTAATGCATTTTAGCACTGTAGCATGTCTGGTAGTGGCAATATTCACCTTGTAGACAACAGTCAGAAGAGCTGTCCTTACTGTTCCCACCTCAGGCTGTTTCCTCAAGGTCCTCTCAGCAGCTTTAAGATACCTGACAGCAAAGGTTCACTTTACTAAATTAATACTGGTTCACCTCTTTCTTTTCAATCAGTCACTTAAAAGAGCAGAAGCCAGCACAGAAGCCTGTGGAAGGGGAAATCAAGGAGGAAAAGAAGGAAGAGCCATAAAAATGAAGCAAGGAAGCAGGTCAGCCAGTGAAAGATTGTAGGAGAAATCTGGAAGAAAGCTCAGAGTGGCCCTGGGCTTGGGGAGGCCCAACACAGGGGAGCTCTAATAGTCTAAGTTATTGAATGTAGAAATAAAGTTGATGTTCCACTATACAGCAGGTCCCTATACAGTCTGGTCCTTTTGGTTAGGGGCAGAAGAGATTGGTCCTTTGGAGCTGATTACCAAATCTGTCTTCACTCTGCATGCTGACTATGCTGAACTTACTTGCAGAGATGGAGACAAAAAGCGAGAATGGGGAAACCAAGAGAACTCATTACTTTTATTATCCCCTTTTGAGGGAGAGCAGATGGACGAAGAAAGACTGAAGGAAGTGCCCTGCAGACAACCCCTACCAGACTTAGCAGTTCTGACGCAGGGACCTTTGCAAGAGGAGAAGAATTAAATTCATAAGAAACTACAGCTCATGTTGCTCAAAAAGTTATGGGTAATTAAATATCTCCATGGGAAAAAATATGCTAGAAGGGTGGAAACCATAACAGACTTTAAATGGCTCAGATACTAAACTGCTTTTTTTTAAACCAATATTTAAAAAAAAGAAAAATATTTCAACAACTCTTAAAAAGGAATGAAAGCCTTGTATATATTAATATTTATACATAAATAGAATTTATAAAATGTAAAAATATATAGATGAGCAGAGCCACAGGAAGTATATTTTGCCATGTGCAACTGCCAATATAGACTATACCACCAAGAAACTTGGAGAACTGGGAAACATTGCCCCTCTGGGAAGACCAGCCCTCAGTGGAAAGGAAAAGAAGCAGCTGGTTACCATCTGGTAAGTCTCTGGGTGCTTCTGAACAGAATAACCACCTGGAAAAAAATCTTTGAATTAGAGTTCAGGTGGCTCCAGTGCCTCATCAGAGGTCAACATGACTGTTGACACAATAGTGTTGGTATCAGTAGTCATCCTCAATACCTGACCAACTGCTAGGCTTTAACTCATTACTCCAGCAGGTCTGTGCCTTCTGATGTCTGTGACTCTTCTAGAATTTACTTGTGATTGCCTCCTTCACATACAGAATATGTGGGGTTTTGAGATGAAGAATCAGAGCAGCATAGAGCATTTGAGATGTTGGGTAGTTTGCACATGCAGGGGCATAACACTGTGGGGTTTTCTGTTCCTTTCCTAATCATTCCTAAAATGTAATTAGCTTTTCTTGGCTGTTCTTAAGCACTGAGGTATGTTTTCACAGAAACGTACACCAAACCTGCAAGATCTTACTCCTGAACACTAAGGCTCGAGGATGGAGGGGAGAGGTCCATGCCCATCATTTTACAATTCGAGCTCACTTACTCCTAAGAAAGACCTGCTAACACACTACTCCAGTGAGAAGAACGGACCGTCCTGCTGTACAGGCTGGGCTGATGCCCGAGGTTGCTCCCGCGGCAGCCGTGGAGCAGCAGTGCCCGTGCCGGCCCCTAGGTGTCAGGCCCGCCCCAGCAGTGCGGGGAGCGGGAGCGGGCTGCGCCCCGGCCGCCCGCGGAGGGATGCGCTGCCACCCACCCCCTTCCCTCCCTGCGGGGACTGACCCCTGGCACCCACCGGCTGTGCCCGGAGCCTGCTTTCAGCTCCTCTTCTGAAAACTACTTCGTTGCTTCTTTCCTGAAAAGTACTACCAGCAGGAGCATCATTTTAACTGTCATAAGACATTCCTCCACCATCCTGCTCCAGAGGCTGGTGGGTTGGTGGGCAGTGCATGTGGTACAGCTGTGCTGGACTCACTGCATCGGTGGCTGAGGGACTGGAGATACCTGACAATTGGTCCCTACTCATGTGGCAACTCTGACATCTCTTGTTGGCCCACATTTGCAATGTGTATGGAGTGGTGTCACTGCTGCAGGACAGTTTTAGTACCTCTTGGATCCACTGAAGTTACTGCACATGATCCACGGACCTGAGTGTAGTTACTCATCATTTCTGGAGAGGGCTGAGGTTTAAAACAGGTCATCTTCTAGGATGTTCTTCAGTGGCTCCAAGTCTGTTGATCTAGTGTTCACCATCCAGTGGCCATGCCAGTGTAAAGTACCTATGCCTCTCTCTCCCCCCCAGCCCCAAGAAATCCTTTTTTGAGTCCTTTTTTTTCAGCTTAAGAGGTATACAATGTAAATACCAACATGTGCAGGCTGAGAATTAAGGCCAGGGAGCTGGGAACACCTAATGATTTTGTATTTGCACAAAAAAAGAGTGGAGGTTTTTGGCATGACCAGCAACTGACCTGACAGAGAACAAGATTTACAGCACCCTAGATTTTCCTCAAAAATGAGCCTCTTGGCTTATCAGCAAGCAGATGCTCTATGAGTCAGTTAAGCTGGATCAGGGGTGAGAAGTTTCTCACTTGCTTCCAGACTGGAAAACATTTAAGAGAGAACAATGCGATCTCGGGGTACCTGATGGCAGAGAGTAAAGGTCATGCTTCACTGTCCCTACAGCACTGTTTGTTCTGCAGAAAAGGGTGCACTTCAGAGTGGAGGAGTAGCACGTATATACTGTTAAATATCTTCGTCTTTTCTTCCTACAGTGTCTTGGGTTTGTGTTGCATGTGTTACACAGGCATCTTTATCTCATGCAGAGTGCTGTTGTGTATTAGTCACACATTACTATTCTGCTTAGGTTTGCACAGAATTGGCTGCCCAACAGAACTGATTTGTCCAATTATTGCCCTTAAGATTCTAGATTAGCTACAGCCATCAAAAATCTTCTGTAAGAAAACAACACAATCAAATAGAGAAGGGTACTGGCCTGCAGCAGGTGTGGCTTTTATTTATCTGAGTGTCCACTTAAACTCCAATGATGTGGCAGCTAGATTGTACCTTTACACCAGGAAAAACCTACAGGGAGATTGGATGGTTTCTTTCAGCTGAAGCATTTGAGCCGAAATTTCCATTCCAGAAGGGCTTGATAAATAAAAATTATCTACTTTGCCAAACACAAAATCAAAAGCGATTGGATCTCTGGGAAGGAACTAGATGCAACCTTCCATCCTACTATGTGGCCTGATGCAGCTGAAATACTAGCAAAAAACTGTGAGTGCTAGTGAAAATTTTAATTCTCCAAATTCACATGCAAGCAGTGTGGTGGAGGGATGTAGTTGCAGTTCGTATTGTTTCCCAGTCTCTCTCAGCACTCTCAGATCAATAAAGCTTTTTTAAGCTTGGTGACAGCATTTGTCCCCTTGCTGGGAATTCAGGGATAAACTGTGGTAGATACTGAGCATGGGCAGTCAGGGAGTAGAACATGAATTGCTCTGCTGATCCCGCACCTGTGAAATGCTGCAGAAGGAAATGGTTTGGCCAGCATAAATTAAGGCAGCTCTGAGACTCATCTAACATACCTCAGGAATTCAGCCTGTCAGCACAAAATTAGACAGCGCAGAAAGCTGGCTAAACATAATCTCTGCATCTTCCATGGCTTGTGAGAGTGACACAGCAGAGTGACATTGTCAGATCTCTTCAATATTAGAAACAAAATAACACTAAGTAACATGTTTTGAAAACACAGCATGCACACCAGAGTATTCAATGCGTTAGCTAGTTTAGATGAACCTTTGGATCTCTTGCAGGGGAAATCATCTTTTTGTTGTGGATCTCATCCAGCAGAATGAGACTCAATTCAGACTAATTTCCTAGGTGCCACTGCAACACGTACGACAACATATCATTGCATTAAAAAAGACATTGCTAGTCAGAATCTCTGGAAATCTCAGAGTAAGTATAAAGACTAACGTTATACGCCAAACTATCTCAGCCTGTTCACGCTGAAGATCTTTGATCTGTCTAGCTGAACTGGCCTAAAGGATTTTGGCTTTACTTTCAAAGGAGAAATCTCATGGACTGCTGAAGTGGGTACACTGATACTAGTCTTCATCTTTTAAACTTGCATCAATAGTTCTTTGTTCCAGTGGCCTCCCATTCATATAATGAGTATATCAAAAGGTGTTCAGTGTATATCAGTGGACATACGCCTTATGCAAAGGGGCATCCTGCAGCCATGCACGAAATCAAGCACCATGGGACTGGGAGCATGCCATGCACAATGCACTGGTCAGTGCAACGGAGATGCTTAAGTCCCCTGTCCATTCATTCACTGAGTAAAACCTCACCTGGATCTGTCACAGCAACGTTATAGAATCTGAAGAGATGATGGAGTGAAACTTTGCAAGGACAAAATTTAATTTTTTCAGCATGAGGCAGCAGATTCGGGCCAATTGACTGATTCTAATGGTTTTTACAAGACACTGGAAAAGGTCAAGATCATAATGGACATCTCAGTTCTTGAAAACGTATGTTATAGTTGTTCTTTGCTTCTTATGTGGGTGACTCCTTATCTATCAACAATACTGAAGCTATTTCATAGTTTCTTAATCCAGAGAGCCCAGCCAAAGGACTGCATTCTGAATTTGGCCCACCAGAAGAATGCAATCAATCCATAGTTCATTCCTTGCCACCCTCTTTCTTGCAGGCTGCTGAGATGGCAGGCCAGACACCCACTGCAGGCTGGACAGATTGCTCTGGTAGCCTTCTCTGCTCCAGACACTTCATGAGGACCTTAGTTCCTCCACTGACATGCTATTAGTTATGCATCTCTCAAGGGACAGATATGCTAGCTTTCACAGCCTCACGGGAAGGGGGTATCTGACCATGTCACAGGAGGACAAGGAAATAATGTCCTGCCATATAACCTTAGTCCTTTTTGCCAGTGGTTTCTCCCCACCTCATCTTTGCGGAGCTGGTATGGGAGCCAGTTACACTGGTACGTGTGCTGAGGAGTCTAAGCAGGGCAGTTAGGATCAGAGGCTTACTGCTGTTGTACAACTATCAGCATAGCTACCAGCCCTCCCTTTGAGTCACCGTGAGGGCACTGATGTGTCGATGCACCATGCACTAGCTTCTTTCAGTGTGCAAGTGTCTAAGGAGGACCTACGCCACAGCACCAGCCGCAAGAAACTTGCTTCTCCACCGTAGAGCTGCACCTTTGCCTGCCTTTCCTCCCTTTCCACCTAGCAGAGGGCGCTCCGCTCTCATAAGTGGGTCCTCAGCACAGCCCTGGGATGGAGCTTAACCACTGGAACGAAAAAGTCCTGCACACACACACAGACACACATACACACCCTAGGAGACAAAAAAAACCCAAGCTCAAAACAAACTGCGCGCTGAGAAAAGGTTTGTTGAAACCTTTGAAAATCCAGCCAGGCAACAGGCTTGTGAGCCAGCGAGGGTGCGGGAGGCCCCGGGCCGGGCAGCCAGGCACAGCGGCGCAGGCTGGCAGGCAGCGCTGAACTCTGCAAGGCTGTTCCCTTGCAAAGGGCACCCTCTCCCTCGCCGGCCTCCCCGGGATCGCTGGGCGGTCTGGTCCCGCTGCCACATTATTGTGCGGCGCAGTGGAAAAGCCACAATGCGAGCTGCTCTCTGGGGGGGTGGAGACAGACACAGGCGGAGTCAGGGCTCAAATTCTTGAACCTTTCACATCCTTTCTGTAATTCGAAACATACTTGTTCCCATTCCAGAACCATTTTTTTTTTTTTAAATTCCTTCCTTGAGGCTGTGGAAATACGTTCAGAAAAAAAAAAGAGAGAGAGAAAGAAAAGAAAGGAAGTAAAAAAGCAAGCCCGCTACTTATCGGAGGCTCCAAAACAAAACAGAGAAACGTGAGAGCGTAGCCCTCCCCAGCACAACTGCTTGCGGGCTCAGATTTCCCTTCAGAGGGGTCATGGCTGCTGCAGTCACGGGTTTGGAACGCAGCTGGTCCTGCCTGCAACAAGGCGAAAAAATCCCGTCTCTTTTGCAAATGGCATTTACCTCCGTTCGCTTCGCAAGCTCTTGGTGTTCAGAGCGGAGGAAGCCATTTGCAAAAAGCTTGAGGCACTGGTTTGTGCCCTTACAGTTCCTGGTCATCTTCAGTGGCTAATTCCCACTCCCAGCCCCTTCCACGCCCCCCCCTCCCCGGTTGGCCTGGGAGGGAAGGGACATCAGCATGTCCCTCTCCTGTGCACTTCAAGTCACACACCTATAAGCACTCCCATTTACCTCCTTCCACGAGACCAGCAGGGAGACAGTTCCCATGTTTAGGGTGGAGTGTACACATATGAGAGAGGAAAACTGGCGTACGTGCACTCTGAAAGATTTTTAATGTCCCTAATCTCCCCAAAAGGCACGGAGCACCACGGAGCAGCACAGAGCGCTCTCTTGCATCAGCCAGGCCATCACTGCCCACTCCTTTCCCCCTGGGTAAACCACAGCAGGTGACTGTGCTGGTGCAGCAGGACTTTTTGTTTGCTTTGTGTAAGGAAGTAACAATTACCAGCGACACTAAATGCCACCTCGGGTCAGAAGTGACTGAAGCTCTTGAGTTGTATACAAGCAGTTGCAGTGGAGCTGCCTTGCCAGTGCTGGGCCAGGCGGTGCCGGAGCAGGGCTGCTCAGTTGTCAGAAGGAGCACCTACCCCTCTCCCATCCACTCAGGGACTCACACCCTGCTCTTTCAAACCAGAAAAACAAGGATGAGGGGAGAAGCTTTCGTGTTTCGTTGCCATTATCATAGGTCTCAACTGTGTTAATGTGGTATCATGCTGTTTACATGTGTATGTATATGGATGGGTGTGAGCAACCCTTAAGGAAGGTGTGAGGTTTTCCAGGAGAGAGTCAAGTGAGCACATGTGCATCACCTGAAGCAGCTGGATGACTGCCTCACCAGGAGTCACCTCTGCACATGGGGGAGTAGTCATCCAGAGGGAAGGGCAGTCCGTGGGCACAGGACATTGCCCTTACATGCTGTACTCCTCCCCTGTTACTGCTCTGCACAGCTGGGACAAGTTGGGGAACTTGGAGAGTATTTCTGTTTCCTCGGGTGTATAGCTAGGGAAGGAGGAGGAGCAGGACTCTCTGGAAGATATAGATGAGGCAGATAYGTTTATTTATTTTTTTGGAAGGGACAGTGTGACATTTCAGGGTGTTCCCATAGCCAAGTCATGCCTTTCAGCCACATGCCCTGTGACAGCGGCTGGTTAGCTAGGTTATGCCCACCGGGGAACTCCTCTCCTTAACCCAGCTCCTGGCAGCACAAGTAACCACATTGATGCTTTGCAGATTGGCAGGAAACGCCACAAAGCCCATGTGTGCTTAAATATTTCACGTCACACAGCACATGTTATTCTGGCTGCCTGCAACACTGCAGCATTTGGGCTCCCTCGCTCCGAGGAGATAAAGCATCCTGATAGCTTAGCTGTGTTTATCCAGACACCCTCAAGACAGTCTTTGTCGCTGAAGCTGGACATTTGGAGCTCACAGCATCTTCTGAATGTTGCCCTCAGATGGAAGACATCCTGCTCAGGGCATCCCTACCATCTCTCTGTCTCCATCATTGCCCTCAGCCTGGATTCCTGCTTTTTAGCCAATACAACTGTAGCATGGTGTCTTGTTTATCACATTTCTATCACTTTTTGCAAATAAGCCTTGGCTACAAATACAAATGCTCTGCTGACTTTTTTCTTAGGCATCTTGGATACTAAAGGATTATTAGTGCTCTATTCAGGCCCATGTTGGCAATCCCCACCCTCCTCTAGATTGTCATGCAAACCCAGCTGGAGTTGCTATTAAATATGAGACAAGACCTCAGTTAAACATGTATTAAGTGAGTGACTTCTGGGGGTTACCAACTTTCTAGAGATACCACATGTGACTCACTGAACTAGATGACAGACTAAGTAATAAGTTACTTCACCTGGTCATATTTATCAGAGCAGGTTTGTCCTGCCTTTTTTACAGGGATCCCTGTCTCACAGGTAGCAAGCAGGCCAAATGAAATCTATTCCTACAGGCATTGCTCTCTGCAGTTCGTTTTTACTCTATTCCAGTCCCACATACTTAATTCATGCCCTGGTTAGCTGAAATGAAACAGTTCAGTCTCCTCTGATTCAAAGATTCCTTTTTGGAGGAAGACACCTAGATTTCTTGGGGTCATTGTTTAAAGGACAAACTCTGTAGATGGGACTCCCATCCTAATCCAAATAGTGTGTTAAGAAGTGATGGAGAAAAATCAGCACTTGTCAGCTTTCCAGAAAAGAAAATGCCCCAGGCGATGCTTTTCCTCCCTGGCTGCTTCCCTGTACCCGTCACAACTCCCAGGCACCATCTGTGGACCTCTACAGAGCTCATGATCTAAAGCAAGCAGCATGCCAAAGGTAAGTGGGCCAGAGCCTTAGTCTGCAGCTTGTCACCATTGTAATGCTGGGCACCTCTAAAGGGATATTAAGTCCTTCAAAAAGGTAGCTGAAAATTCTCCTTACATAGGAAATCTCTGTGAGATGCTAGCTAAGAAAGCCATCCTACCCATCTGGCCATACTGCAGAGACAGGTGGTATTTGGGCCACAATCCAAGAGCTCCTTAGCAGTTCAAAATGGGGACCTTCGTATCTTCAAGACTGAAGGAAAGTAAGAGAAGTTCTTACCTGTCTTTGCCCCTATATCAGATCCTAGTCTTAGGGGATGTGGCTGGGATAGACATGCCAATAGCTGCAGGCAGATAGAAACCTTCTATTTTATAAATACCAGCTTGTACCCAGCTGCCCTTTACATACTAGGCTGGTTATTCATTGCTGAAGTGAGTTTGAGGAAGGGACTAGGACAGCAAGAGAACACAGCCCACGGAGAGAGGCAGGAAAGAAGAAAGGACTAACACGACCTGGAAGAAGACTGCTGAGGCTCTCTGCTGACAGAATTTTGCAGGGGCTGAGAGGAGACACGTTATAACAAGCCGGCTGGAGTCACAGTGGTGCTGGGAGATGGAGGGGTGCAAACGTGCAAACATGCTCTCCAATGACTTCACTCTCTGTGCAAAGGAGTACGTGCCGCTTCTCAAGGGCTGAGTGCAAGGGACTGCTTTAGTAGCCTCATCTTCTCTGCTAACCTCTAGATATTGGTTCCTTTTGAAGAGATAAGAGCATGTAGGCAGACATGAAATGAGGACAAGAATCCTGAACTCAGCGTGACTTCTAACCGCTTGTCCCAGACACAGGACGGGACTCTGTTCCAGGCTCTGGGAAGCCCAAAAGAAGATTTAGCTACACAGGAGGGATCCTCCCACATCCCTGCACAAAACAGAAGCAAGGTGGTCTCTGGGTGACAGCAGGGTGCAGGGATTCCTGAACATTCCTGTCTCCCTTTTGACACTGATTTGCTATGAAACATTTTGCCTCCTAAGTCTGTTTCTCCTGATTTTATCTTCCCTTTTAGAAAATGGTGGAAATAAAGCTGAGCTGCCTCATAGCTTGTGGATGTCTGTACTATACTAAACAGCCCTCCAAGAAGAGGAGTAAAAAAGGGTAAAGGACTAATATGAGTCTTCGCAAGGACTTGTGTCCATGCCAGGAAAGAGTGTGATCGACAGTCCTGCTCCAGTTCCATTCCCTAGCCTGTTCCAGTCGGCTGTGACTTTTGTTAATCCCTGTCCTGGGGCTAGAAGAAAGCAAGACCAACAGTTCAGTTTGCTCTGACAGGACTGAGCCCTGCTTGAAAATACTAGGAAACCTCCTGAGTCAGCAGCTCACTTGCTCCTACTCTTGGAATAGCTGAGATTCCCGGACACAGTAACTTGACTCTACTCCTGGCTCAGGGCAGCCACTAGCTGAAAGGCAAAATAAAATCCCCTCCTGGCCTATTAACGAGGCCTATTCTGGGTTCAGGAGAAACCAGTCTGACTGATGAACTCCCCTGGCTCAGGGGCTCTGGCTGGGGCTGGGAGAGTTATTCTTTCCTTATTCAGCAGACAGGAGGATGTTAATGGAGAGCATATGGGAGGGGAGGGAGTACTGTGGATATTGCTGGAGGACAGCCAGACTGAATCAAAGCCCCAAGAAGCCTATTCTCCACCCGGGCAACGCTAAAACAGGCCGTGGAGAGACGAGAAGTCCAGCTGTGATACGGGGGAGTTGGGAAAAAAGTCCTCTGCCTTCCCCAGCTTTTTTACTCCCACTCCAAATGGGACAATGGGGCAGTATTGTCACATAGTCCTGTAGGCATGGTATTCACAGTGGAAGGCTTTCTGGGGAAGAGCGTGCCTCAGCCAGGCACCCCGTCCTGAGAGTCCTGCTATAGACTTCAGGGAAGCAAGAACTGCCTCTGTGCTTGTGAAGTGCCGTCTAATTTATGGTGCTATAGAAATGATGAATTACAACAGTCCTACAGGCTAGAGATGGAAAAGCCCTGTTAACTCCTCCAGCCCATCTCCCAGAGCTGATGCAGGACTGTTGCCTCTCACACATTTCCTCAGTTTCTGTCTGGACATGTTCTGAACAAGCAAGCAACTGAGGTTCCTGTATTTTTCACTTCTTAATTCTATTTTAAATATCAACCCCGATGTGATTAATGTAGTATGGATTACCCAGCTGCTTGGATATGTCAAGCAGGATGGAACAGGGTGCATCAAAGGCAGCCCACATCTGCCTGACCTTAAAGATAAAATGGAGGACTGGCTAGTGAAGACTTGATTGCAGCTTGAACTAAGCAGCTTCCCATTAAGTAGGAGGGCAGTTAGAATCAGCTCCGGTAAAAATTAGGTGTGTCCTTTTTGGCTCCTGACAATCTGTTAATGTAGCCCTGACTGAGGCAGATTTTGGGCATCCAGGATGCTTGGCCTTGCATTATTCACCAGAGCTTAATTAACTAAGGAGCCTGGCTTGTTTAGCCTAGCAAAGGGGGATATAATTGCAATCTATAAATAAATACTTCAGGGGGTGAACACATGGGGAGGAGGAAAGAGCTATTTAAAGATAAAGGACAATGCTGGCACAAGAACAAATGGGTATAAACTAGCCATGCATACATTTAGGCTAGGGATTGTCAGGTTTCTAACGCTGGGAGCATTGATGCTCTGTGAAGGCTTCCCAATGGGTTTAGTAAGGCCAAAAACCAAGCTGGTTTTGAGAGGCAGTTAGACACATTTACTCAACTGATTGTATGAAATGGCTGGCTGTGCAAGCAAGGAGCCGGACTTGAGAAGCCGAGAAGGAATGTCCCGAGGTTCTCTGGGCTGCAGTAAGTACAGGATGAGTTTTGGCTAACCAGCTGCCAGGCCCAGTAGGAGCAAGGTGGGAAAGAACTGGAAGACTAATAAAACCTGAGAAATTTAAACTGCACCTTCATTGCATAGCAGGCAGATTATCAATCCAGGTAAAACTGGAACCTGAAACTAACCCCTCTCCGATGACTAGGCTGGCTGGCTTGGTTTAGAGAGGTTTGTGGGGGCAGTAGGAGATTATCAACAACAGTCAGTAAAAAGAGTCTGTGATTAGTTTGTGAAAACATAGGCAAGAGAAAAGAAGAAAAGAAATAATGATTGGTTTTCCTGTGAGCAGGTTGAGGTTGGGAAGCCCATAGTTCTGTTTTGCAATCCTCAGAGGCACAAAGATCTCATGAGCCAGAAAACCTTCAGCTATGAGAACATCTTGTCATGTTCTCCAGTGGAGCTCAGCCGGACCTCAGACTGAGACCAATACATGGTGCCCTTGCACACAGTAATCCTTCTCTATGAAGGAGGTCATTTGCCAAACAGACAGTGGGTGTCTTTCCCTGTGGCTATCCTGCAAAACAGTTAGAATAAGAGAGACCTTGACCCTTGACTAAGGCATGCTAGAGAGGCAGATGTCCAAATCTTAGCCGCCTTATCCAACTGGAAGCTATAACAATAAATCACATACTCCAGTTTACACCACCAGCACGAACAAGATAATGGACCTTACACCAGAGAAGGATCTGTTGTAATATAGCACTTTGTTTCATCCTGTTCCTGCTGAGAGTAGAGGGATGAGGGACAGCCAGCAGAGAAGAGACAGCTATACAACTGGCACAGACCTCCCTTGTATTGAGGGAATTTTCCTCTGGGAATCTCCTGCCTGTTTGAGTTCTCTCTATGCTCCATAACCAGTGCAAAGCAAATTTAGCAGACACTAGAGAATCCATCTTAAAATGCCTTCGGGGGGACAGAGAATATGGTATAAATGGAACTGCAGCAATGTCTCTTCTAATTCTTGTAATCTGTCACCTAGCTGCAGCAGTGATAGGTGCTTTAGAAATCCACAGACAGTCTAAGTATGATTTGATCACATTAGTGGTGGCCCATGCATCAAGAGATTCAGAGGTTTTATTCAGAAAGGCATTAAAATAAAGATGGTTGTGCTTCCAAATCTCTTTTGTCTGGGAAGAGGATATCTCCTAAGGCTGGCTTTACTCCTGACATTTCTCATTCTTTGCTTTTCCTTACAGATCAGAAATATAACATGAAATGCCTTGTCTTGCTATTTTCATCATTCTGCAGTCAGTCTCAGCGGGAATCTGAGGCAATGAAGGTGGGCGGTGATGAGCTGAGTCAGGTCTGAAATATGGTTCCTTGCACTAGAAGGATGTAGATGTGGCTTCTGTTTAAGGTACCAATTCAGGTCTTCTTGATGCTGAAAGGTGATGGCTGTTATAAGCTCTCTTGAAATAAGGTACAGGGTTTCTATCCAATTACTAGCTATCTTTGTGCAGTAGTCTAGGAAGCTGAGAACTGCATGAATGAAAGCACCAACACGTTGGCTGGGGAGCAGTACACAGGGGAAGCTTGTCCTGTCGCTACTTGTATTTTCCTGGCTGTGTGAAGCTTAGACATTTTTCATCCTCCAAGTCTAAAGTTCTTGGCCTGGTAACCTTCATCAGGTTGAATCAACTTTAAAAAATAGAAGAGAAGATGAGGGAAAAAATTGATTTTCCTTTGAGGGGGCTTTTATTTGAGATGCAAACGAACAGATTTTTTCCTTCGACCTCACAAAACCAAAGAGAATTTATTGGTCATTTTCACATTTTTAACTGACATTCTAATTTTCTTCACAAAAACGCTTCAAACATGGAGAACCTCAATAAATCTCTAAAGCACACAGTTAAAAGTGTTCACACAGGCCGTAAAATTATAACTCCGGATTTGTACAATTCATGCTTATGGTCAGTCATGTCAAGCTTTAAAGAATCTACCACTTCAGCCATCTCGAAAAGGCAGTAAATCTAGATTATGCATTGAAAGTGCTTAGGGAGTCTGGGTATTTATACCAATGAAATGCCAAAATATTTTACTGACATGCTCCATTTTTTACATTCTTCTACTAGCAGTTAATTTTTTTATGTGTGTATATATATTTTAATGCTGACAGTGATATTTTGGCTATTCTTAGTTTGCAACTGGCTAGGCCTCCTCTAGTCAAAACAGGAGTCTGAACAATTTCACACACATGGCACCCTGGGCAGAAGACAGTGGAAACCTCACAGATATGTGCGGGGCCTGGGCTGAATATAGTTAGAGCTACATCTCTGGAAGCTCTGCAAATGTCACATGCAGAATTTCTGGCTGTTTCCATAGCAGTGATTCACTGGTGATTAGTGCTGCTGCTAAAGAGTCTGTGTCAGTCCCTGGTGTCCCCACACAGGGCCAGAGCTGTGGCACTGTGGAAGTGAAAGGGGTGACTCAGTAGGGAATATTTCTTCTGTGTCAGAAGCACTTTAAAGCACCCAAGGGATGTATGCAGCTAGAAATGTAAACTGAAGCCTCTAAGGGCTGTCCACCATATAGTGCAGTTAAGAGATGTCCAAGTCAACCCTAGTACCCAAAGCAATGCAGTCACATTAACGTAGCTCTCTCACTGGGCTCCTTACCCTCTCTTTTAAACGTATGCACCTAACTCAGCTACATTTCTTTCCTGACCCAAATTAGCTCTCCTATCTAATTTTGAACATCTCTGTATGATACTGCTTGGTGCTACACAGGTATCACCAGTAGCTCTCTCTACTGGAAGGGTGCCAGGAGCACATTTTATTTACAGATGGAAATCACTTAGAAGAGGCCAAATTCCTTCTGGATTGACAATGAAGTCACACAAAACTGGTGCATAAAAGATTTAAATGTAGTTAACTAACTCAGACCAAGCTCACTCAGACTAAAGGAAGAGCAGGAGCACGTTCAGGGAGCCCAGATCTAGCCCCAGCCACTTGGCAACCCCAAACCAGGAAAATGACATGAGGTTTCTGATGCTGTTTTTAAACAGCTCACGGTGTTTTAATCCTGACTGCCAGGGCCCCGATACCCTCACCTGGAGCTCCCCCCACTCTGCCCACGGCCCAGGACTCCATTTCAGTCCCCTTAGGGCCACCAGTCCCTGCATCAGCGACACCATAGGATGCTGGTCTCCCACTCCCCCAGGGGGAGCCGATACTGCAGCCCAGCCTTGGCCTGTCCCCATCCCCAGGGAGGTGCACAATGCCCAGGGCTGGGGCTGCCCCGATGCCCCTGGCTGGGGTGGTGGGACGAGCCTGGGCTGGCAGGCCCTGCCCTGCCGCCCCGCAGCGTTCCCTGCAGCTCCCTGCACCCTGTCCCCAGGGAGCCACCAGCCCTTGCTGTCCCCTGGTGCCAATTCCTCTACGCTCAGTAGCTGCTGTCTGGCTCTTTCCTACAGGTTAGGATGTTAAGAAGAAAGGACAAACTCCAAAGATGACCAGCTAATGCCACCCCTACTACACTGTAAAACAAAAACAATCTAATGATCATAACCATGGTCTCCCTCCTCCTCAGAGCTCAGACTATGTACTCAAAGGCATAATTGAATATAAGACATATACTTAATTCCTGGCAGAAACAGAAACTGCTTTTGGATTTGAAAGACCAGCTACCCTCTCACCCCATGAGGAAGGTTTGGTTTTATTGTATTGTCCATTCACTCCTCTGAACGGCTCTCACTTCCCACTTTGTGTCTTTCTGGCAAGTATTGATATGCTTCTTTCTTGCTATGAAGAGGATACCGTGAACCTGTCTTCCTTCAAACTGTTTCTCAGCTCACCTTTTGCTGTGGTGTCTCCGTGAATTAGGTACCAACTCTAATGATTTAAAGATAGTGAACCCACTATGTTCTGTTTTACTTCTTATTTATTTACAAATACTTGGCATAGCAAGTGAGACAAACTCAAACAAATGACATTCCTAGGTTTGTGTCTCTCTCCCAGTATGATATGGTAGCTACAGATGATTTTACACCCTAGGGAACAGTTTAGGTATCAAGCAGTTTTGGAAAAAAAACCCAGAAGTTCAGAGTAGAAACCATTAGAAAAGCCCGCTTCTGCCAGATTATGGCACTAGAGGTCATGCAGTCAACCCTCCGTTGCTCTTCCTTCTTACCTGCTCACTTAAATCCAAGATGCTGAAATGAATCAGCAGATCAAATGGCAGATCATGACTGAGGCGCTTTCTCCAGGCAAAGGAGGCCCAGGCCAAGCCAGAAGCTATACTGGCGAGGTTTAAGGGGAGGCTTCAGATTTGCCCTGAAGGTCTTTCCATACAATGCTGGGCTGTAGAAGATTATTTTATCTTTGCCAGTCAAAAGCCAGAGGGACATTATGCTCATCTAATGTTATATATCAAAGCAGTGACACAGATGGAAGACAACCAACTGTGTTCAAGACCTACAGTATTACAGAAATGTTTGAATAACATGTCATGTGCTACTGACCCTGAGAAGAAGTCTACTCTGGCAGCAGGACAGCCACTAACTCTTAGGTGCTGCAGTAACATCGACAGCAACAGACTCGTCCTGTGGGGAGGCAGCCTTGTGTGCTTTCTCATGGGACTTCTGGGTGCCATTAAAAATAAATCCATACTGTAGCAATGGTATGGAACACAAGGGTGCTTGTAAAAGGGATCTGTCTTTATTTTCAGGCCATAGCCATACAATCTGGGCCCATATAGATGGCACATATAGCCATGTGGAAGATTTCATTCTTTCCAGCTGCTCCTCATTACTATTTGCTTTCAGTAATTTCAAGGAATACTGTAGCTGTCTTTTCCAAGTCTCTGTCAGACTTTCTTCCAGACAGAGGGATTCAGGTGGCTTTAGTTGTTCCATTTTTTTTCCAAAGAAATCAGAATTCTTCTAATACAGTGTAATAAGGGCACTGTGTCTCCAGGAGGGACTAATTCTCATTTCCTGGCCCAACACTGGAGGTAGGTAAGTTACAAAAATAATTCTGCAATCTGTGGCTACTGTTGCACACTGGAGCTGGCACTCTTAGGAGAAGGTTTAGAAATTAATTGCTTATTTACAAAGGAAGCCCAGCGTAGTCAGGACTGGCTTGTTCCATAAGGAGTATAGCGGGACTCCTGCAGCACTGCTAAAATAATAGGAAGAGTAACAGGGACTGCTACAGGAACGAGTCGTAGGCGTCCAGAAAACCCAAAGGAGGCACTGATTTTGTCAGCTGCACAAGGGCAGCTGTCACCTCCTCCCGCCGGCCATTCGGGGAGCGGATGGTGAGCGATGCATAGCCAGCCATCTTGTTTCCAGTCAGACTCAAAAATCCATGTTGGCCAAGTAAGAAGGAACAAAAATGTGTTGAGCAAAAGATTTAATTTCCCAGTGTCTACAGGGAAATCAACAGACAATGGGAAGCAACATAAAAAACATATACATGAAAGACTGTTATTTAAAACCAGTTGACATAGTCATTTTCAGTGGAATCTGGCTGGCTGTAGCCAGTATTTAATTCAAAAATTCCTCAGGAATGAAGGTCTTTTGCAGGCCAGCTTTATTTGGCTGGGGTTGGGCTTTGCTTTTTCCCACATCCCGCCTGCTGAAGTTAGAGGTTGATGGCAGGGAGCCTGATTCCTTTGCCTCTTCCTGTGCTGGACACAGCCAGCCAGCATCACCTCTTTTTTAAATTGTCTGCTAAAACTGCTGTATGCAACAGAAGCTGGAATGAGGCAGGGAAGGAACAGGATCATCTGCTGTCCCTTCTGATAACAGGGCAAAAAATTACCTGAAGGACGATCCATAAGGAGTCAAAGAAGTTAAAGAAACCGCATACAGTCCAGAATGGGCTATATATGGTCCCATGGCAGTAACAGCTTTGCTGCCTGATACCCCATAAGCCATTAAGTGCTGCAAAAAGAGGCTTTCTCGCACAGTGGATAACAGCAGCAACGCACTTGCTGCTAGCACTAGATACAGAAAATGAAAATAATGACATATTTAAAGAACCTTTTTCAAGCACTGACCAAAAAACATTAGATGATCATTTTCTACCCTCTAAGACATGTGCAGTTCAACTAGGGGCACTTAGAAACTCTGGCTTTACAAATGAGGGATACAAAAATTACTCCTACTCAAATGTTCAGCAACACATGTAGCAGGTAGAGAATACACAGTAGGCTGATGTGGTTAAGCTGTTCCTCTGTAAAGCCCCTCATATGACAATAGTAAGGTAACCAACCCAAATCCACCCTTAAATCAATAATACACCCCACTACACTTCTCCTCTCTCTTGTACACCTCACTTGCTCTCATTCTGCCTCCTGGGATGTTCAGCCCTAAGCCTGCTAAACCCAAGGTATTGTCTCAACATGACTCTAGCAGGCTGGGGGCGGGGGGGGCAGCTGATGCGGCAACTCCAGATGTGTTTTTTCTATTCTTTGAAACGCTCATCAGAAAAACAAAAAGCCCTGCGTTGCTATGGAGACAGTATCTCTGGCACTGATGTACCCAGTGGGCGGCAGCAGCTTCCTGGCTGCGGAGACGCCCAAGGCCTGGTACATGTGCAAGCTCCTCACTGCTGGGTGTGCTCTGAAGCAGAGGGTTCAGCTTGGATGACAGGCAGGGCTTTCTCGAGGTGGCCAAGAAAATTAGAAAGTGGTGGACCAAGGATCTGGGGATTTTACACCTGAAAAGATATGTCAAAGTGAGACTAAGGTGAATTTGGAGGCAGGCAAAAGCTGTACAAACCCCTGAGAGGCAGTGCACAAAGAAAGCTGGCAGCCTCTTTTGAGATGAAAACATTTTCAGAGGTTTGAATTATTGTATTTATAGAGATAATACTAGCAATAGTGGAGAAACTAAGCAAGATCTTTTTGCAGAAGGAGATTTTTTTTCCAGGAAAGCAGTGGAAACACCATCTTTTGAATCATTTAGAACTTATATCTGCACTTGGTAAAGGAAATGATCCTCTGTCGGTCCCCAGGAGACACATGAAATGAGACCAATTAGGGCTTCTCCAGCTCTAAATACTAGGACTGTGCAAAGGCATACTTTATCCTTATTATCTTTGAAAGTGAAAATGAATAGGGTGTGCCCCAGCTGAATTAAAATCAGGGCTTGCATTATGTAAAAAGCCAGAGTAGATGATCTGTTCTGTCCTTAAAATCTCTGAAAACATGAGCACAGGGTTACCAGATTGACTGGGAATATCTGTTCATGAAGGCCAGTCTTAACAGTGTGCACTTGATGAAGCCTCAGAGGACAGTGAGAATAGCAGGCAATCCATATACCCCAGGCCAAGGGTATATTGCAGTATACAGTGAAAGACATTTCCTTGAACCAGGGGAGTGATCCCTAAAACCTGAAACTTCTGTTTTAAGTGTATACTGTATTTACCATATCTGCCTTTCCCAAGCAGATACTGCTAGTGATTAAGATTATCCAGACCATTTTACAGCCCAGATCTAATAAATGGGCCACTTTCATTCCTGGCGTAAAATGGTGCATCCTAATTGAACTCACAGAAATCACTAGAATTGTAACAACGTTACTCTGACTCTTTGGCTCTGCAGTGGGCAGTAGGACAGGGATCCACAAAGTGGACAGAGTAACCCCACAAATAAAGATTAGGCCGTGGGATTGCTAGAAGAATCGTGTTGTGGGCTGCCCCATGGCGTAGATGTAGATGTGACCTTCTGGATGTGCTCACAAGAACCCTGGGAAAGGTCTGGAATGTTGCCCACTCTCCTCTACATTTTTCTCCCCAAAGCAGTTTTGCTTCATTACTGTTCAAGAAACTGAGAACGGCTGTTGACAGGAAGAAGCCCTATTAGCAGAGACACCCTCCTGGAGGTGGTAAGGAACAGACATTAGGCTGCTGTCTAAATCATGCAGCAGTCCAGCTGGCCGGGACTTATTCCTCCTGACATCTGCTTTCTGAGGTACTGCCATCCATATTCGATTCCATCAAAAGCCATTTTGCCACCAAGCTGTGTAGCTTCCTGGGACGTGTATCACTGCAGGGAGCCCACTATGCCCCATCCATTGTCCTGGAGAGATGACATCCACCCCAACAGCAGAGACAGGCGGGGGTTACAATGCCTTTATTCAGAAGCATTGAAGATCTCCCCGCCACGGAGATACTCTGCATTTGGCTGGCTAAAATGGAACAAACTCATAATTTGCTATTGTAGAATTAGAAATGCAGCACTCGTGACGTTTGCTCTGAAGCCATCTAACTCAGGACAGTGTTCCCATTGGGACTCAGACACAGAGGTGTCTGACTGGATGACACCTTCTCAGAGGAGTCCAAGGTAAGTAGGTGCTACAGGATGGGGTGCTGAGAGTTCAGCAGGTGGTAAGGAGTGATCCCACAAACCAGTGCTGTGCTGGGCACATGGTATAGCTAGAAGACTCATCTTGTTTTCAAAATTGAAATTCTTTTCCTGGCCCTGAATTAATGCATGGCTCTGCTGGAGAACCATGGTGTTAATTGGTATTCCAATTTGACCGATTTCATTTTGCTTCCTAAATTTTCCATATCATAGATGGTTGGATGCAGCATCCTGCTACTTCAAATGTTGCATAGCGTTGCTATGCTCTGTTAAATAACTTCCTTCTTCCTTGCCAGAAATAACTACATTTCAATAGCGAGTGAAGAGATCCTAGTATTTATAGTTTCTAGAGCTTTTAGTTAGGATCACTGAGATGTATAAACATAAATCTATGGTTTGATTTTGCTGTCTGGAGAAGAAGCAGTTAATAGGGAGGAGCATCCAGTATGGTCAGCTTAGCCACTCCACGAGTACCTGCCAGGTAAAGGACATTTCTGCCCAGCCACTCTCTCAACCCTTTCCACTGATCTTTATATTCAGACGGCCTGAAAGACACTACTCCAGATCCTGAAGAAGATAGGATACTTCACTAGCGCTGTTGTAAGCTGTGCTTTAGACTTGTGACAGAATTAGATTCTGTGACAGAATATTGAGTTGTTTTAGACCTTCAGCAGGCTGATGATGTTCCCCTTCCTTGGGAGTCAGCCCACTGAACAATAACAGGCAACAGGACCAGTCAGAGTCGCTGGCAGGGCTACTGGGAGGGCATTGCTGCTGGCAGGAGAGTCTGGGGAGGTGGATGTACCCAGCAAGCTAGTGAGTTGTGTTCACTCACCCAAGGGCTGATTTAGCTCAGAGGTGCTACATGAGACCTTGGCCCCTCTCCAGCTCTAGCCTTTCCTCTTCTCTCACGAATAGCAGCACAGGTTAAAAGCAGGACTGAAGAAAGCATGGCCTTACTTAACCACACATGGAAATAAAGAAATGTCTACAGCAATATGGGAATCAAGGGAGAGGAGATGAAAGGAAGGAGGGAGATAGGAAAAGAGGGAGGGAAGGAGAGGATGGCAGGGGATCCTTTCCAGCCCTGCTTACAAGGTGCTGGATAATTCATGGCTCTTGTTTACACTGCTCCAGACCACATCACAGACATTCCCAGTTAATGGCTTCCATCTGGAGCAGCCATGTGCTGCCCAGCCTCCCCCTCACCACGCTGAGGTCCCTGCCAGCAGAGGAGTGTCTCCCTCCGGATCTTCCCACCCTCCTGCCTCTCACATGCTGCTGTCACCAAGAGGACTGGTGCATGCGCCGTCTCTCCCCGAGACATTACTGTCAAGTTTCCATGACCCAAGATAAGGGGGCTGGGATATACCTCAGACAGCGGAAAGCCCTATTAATGTGGGGCCCACAGGATGTGCTGGAAATGCAATGCAGGGACACCCAGTTGTTCTGCACAAGCTCAGCCTGAGTCCAGCAGGGATTATTAGCTCTGGCTCCGCGTCAACCCTGCCGGACCTGGGCTGCTTCCCAACAGGACCACTGAAGTGTCTCCACATTGTGCTTCCCAGCACTCTGGGTTTGGGAGGGTTTATTAGCTTGGGCATGTTGCCAGACATGAGCTGCCTTTCTGCATCTGTATAGTGCTTGAACGAAGAGAACTTCACCATGCTCAGAGCACAGTGGAAAGACACCTGCTTGGCTCTAAGGGAGCCCAGGTCTGGCCAGGTCAGTGCTTAACAGGCCTTGCTGGATCCAGCAGGATTTGTGCGAAATCTCTCAGGTGTTTTTGCACCGTAGTTCCCTCTCAGGTGTTTTTGCACCGTAGTTCCCAGCCCTCACAGCTCCAGCAGTGTGGTCCTGAAACAACTCCACTGATTCTGCCCAGGCCGGGTTTATCAGCTTGGGCTCTGCATTTTGCAAAAGTGGCAAAGCCACTCAGAGACCTGAACTGGTTCTGGAAGCAGCGTGGTCATAGTCGCACAGTGCAGCACAAAGCCTCCGTTTCTGAGTCCTGCCAGACCTGGCCTGGCTCAACTTTCTCTGCATCTGCGGTGAGGACTGAAGTGCAGAAGCAGAGCTGTGTGTGGGCTCCAGGATCAGAACAGCGAGGATGCCGGAGGACAAAGGTGCAGAGTGGAAGTGGAATGGCCAGAGGAGACAGTAGCAAGGAGGGACTGCTGCAGATGTGGTTAAGCTGCATCCAGAAGATCCAGCCCTCAGTTGGCCCAGAGGACAGTAAACGGGGCCTGAAAACTGAATTTAGACTGTCATGACATGCAGAAAATTCAGTGAAGTTGGATTCAAACCCAGGCTACCAGGGCAGTTAAAGCTTATTTATTTATTCTGAGTGTCCTACAAGGTCTTGGAGGTGGGGTCATGGGTTAAAGGGAGAGACACTGGGAGATGAGCTCCTCACTCTGCTCTCTTTGTTTCTGTCGTGGTATCTCTCACAGTTTCTCTCTCAGCTAAGCAATACATTCCCCAGCATCTGTCGAGTCTGATCTGCTCTGAGCTCCAATGAGAGGCAGGCGAGGAGCTGAGATGGGAATGAAATAGATTCCCGGTCCATGACGAGGCACTGAGACTCCTCACTGCGCCCCATGCGGGTTGCCCTGTCATAAATCATCATTTGTCAGATTCAATAAGCATCTTTAACACAAAAATTACGCTATCTCCTGGGAGCTCCAAGTGCCTGAAATTCTGCACACAGATGTGGAGATACCAAAATATGAGGGAAGGGGGGAGGACAGGGAGGGAGGAGGAAGGAGGACAGATTTTGCATGGCAGAAAGGGGATTCTTGTCTATCCTCTGCTCCCTCCCCATCCCCTCACCCCCCACCCCACCACCACACATGCAGCCATGTATGCCGTCTTCCTGGGAACGCTGCAGACCCAGCCCCTGGCACGTTTTGCATCCTCTGAAAGGAGGAAGCAGGCTGTGTACGCAATGTGGAAAATCCATTCACTTTGGGGGTCCCAAGCCTACCACAAAGAGCCCCCCTGCTAGCCCAGGGACACGGGGACGGGAGGAGGCCCCTGGAGAATGGCTTCCTGCTTTAGACAGAACAGGTCATGGGGTACATTTCATTACAAATCACGCTGCTGCTGTTTCCACTCCCCCGCCAGCAACATGAGAGCTGAAGTCTCGGTTAGACACCCCAGCCCTTATTGTGCAACAACAGGAGGCACGAGAATAGGGCCACCTCAGCGGTTTCAGCTGTGAAATCTCACTCCTCACTGGAATGCGCTGCACGCTGGCCCAAGCTGGGGACCAGCACTATTGTAAAGAAAAGGCTGAGTGTGTGCTGCTGTGCGTGCTGAAGCTGAAAGCAGGCTCCATTTATGCATGTACAGGTTGCATTGCACTGTACATTATCCATGCCTAAAATGCCACGTATAAATAGGGATATATGCAAATACCCACGGCAGCCATTTTGTCTCCCCCTCGGGACTACAGTGCCTGTCTCCAAAATGTAAAGTGCGAGTCTCTAAAGCTGCTTCAGCTGAAGTAGCAGACAGAGGAGAGAGACCAGCGTCCTCTGCAGATCAGGCACCCAAGGACACAGATCACAACATGCCGTCATGGCCAGCTGAAGCTCAGCCCAGCTGCCCGAGATGCATCCCAGATGAGGTCCTGCTTATGTGACACCCACCAGCCTGGCTGACACCTGGGCCGGGGAGGATAAAGCAGGCTCGAACAGCTATGCTCTGGGGCTTTTGCAAGCGGGGTTTGGGCACAGGGGGACAGTGCAGCGTTCCCTGGTCGACAGCAGGCTCACAGGCAGGCTGAGCTGCATGGCTTTCTCTGCACCCGCTCACACACCCCTGTTGTCAATGAATCATTCAGGTCACTGCAGACAAATCTCTAACCACCTATTGCCATTTATTCCTAAGATATGTGTGCTACAGAGCAGCCATTTTAGAAAGAGTGTGAAGCTTTCTGAAACCTTTTACAGAGGCGATTTTGAATGCCTCTACTTGCCGAGCCACACAGATACCCTGGTACCACAAACCGAATTGCTGAAGTTGCAGAGGGGCAGTATAAAAACACATTAAAATTCCAAATAAGTATTATAAAGATCTTCAGTAGATAAACATGCCTTGACTTTGAAGGTCTGAGTATTGATCCATCTGAAGGCTAGAAGCAAGTACTTTGTGCTGCACTTGTGATCCTCCCCTTGCTGTTATTATCATTACTGGCATTATTGTTGCAGTAGCAACACCTCAAGGACCTACTGAGGATCCAGATGCCATTACACTGGGGACACTGAATTCAAATGAAGAGACATGGGATGAACAGTCTGATTCAAAACAAAACCAAACTTATACATGACAAAGCAAGCACAGCAAATCCTTGTGAGTCGAGCTTGGTGTCACTGCAGTAGGACTGCTCCCAGCACCCAAGCCAGGCCATTAGAGGGGCTGTAGGATCTCTGCACTGTATTGCAGTCCCTCCTGGTACCGGGCTGTTGATATACCCAGGGACTAAGTCCATCCTGTAAACAGCACGTATAAACATATCACAGATCTGTGCACTTGAACTACATTTGGGGCTGCTCCTCAGCATGTTCCTCTTTTTCACCCAGAAGTTTTGCACAAGTGACAAGAGAGGAACGAGGCCATTTGCCTGGGAGCAGCCCCCTTCACACCACAGCTCTGACAATGTGCCTGATGCCAGGCGGTCCTGAGCAAGCGGCCACTTTTCCCACAGGCAGGTGGAAGGCGTGTGCCTGTGTGCTCACTCCAGGCACACACAGATGGAGAGTATATGCCCTGAGCCGTTGCTCCGTGCATGCACAGACGGCGAGCGCAGGCCTTGGGCAATTGCTCTGCGCATGGAAGATGGCATGGGCCTGGCTGGGCTGCCGGCCTCCGCGTGCCCTGCACGCCCGACGTGCTCGCCCTGCCGCAGCGCTCTGCCTTCTGCCCTGGCAGTTGCAGAACTGGAACTGCAGTTGCAGGCAAACACGTTTCTGCCTGAGAGAAATGCAAGAGGCCTAATTTTAACCTAGCGCACATAGAGAGGAGGACAAGGGAAGCGCAGCAGGACGGGTTGCTGCAGAGGCAGCGGGAATTCCTGGGAATGGGGTAATTGTTGAGGCAGCTACCTATGGATCACATTTCTCCAGCAGCAGTGGATTAACCTGAATTAACCCAAGGAAAGCTCGCTTGGGTGTGCCTCTGTGTTCTGCAAATACACTCCACAAATCCAGTTAGGAGAGTTTGCCCAGAGAAAACTGGTGAAAGACAGACTATGGTCTATAGGTCAGTTATTTCAGACATGGAAATGATTATCTGAAACTGGGGCGTGGGGAGGTAATCTTAAAGAAATAAATCAACTCTTTCCCCCACCATAATTCCTTGGTGATAGCTTTCCAATAAGATAAAACTATCTTTTTTTTTCCCCTGCAGGGAGGTATCAGACTCGAAGACTGCTGGTGTTACAGGTCTGAATCTTGCCTAACTTCAGTCTTAGGCCAGGTAAATTCTGCTCGGTGAGAGAAGTAAATATTCTTCTTTAGACTACCTTCCCAAGGAAAGAAAGCTTATGTGAGTATGCTGCCTACACACCTCTCTCCTTTGTTACCTTTTTAACACTGTGATGAGTTGCAGTCCAATTTGCAGAATTCTCAGGCAATTAAATCCCAGGAAAAATTTCATGCAATAAGTTTCATGAAAATGAATGGCTGGATAAAGTACTGCAACCCAAATTAGTGTCTCCACAGAGGGGAAGGGGGGCAGAATCTTAACTGTGGTACACTCTGGTAGCAGCCAGCTGACCAGTCAGCCTGCCTGTACTGGTGCCCAGTCAGCACACAGGCAGCTTGCGTATATGCAGTTTCCTACCCAAATGGGGTGTTGTAAAGATGCAGAGATGACCTGGGCTACTGTACAATTTAGGGAGAAGGGCGTGAGTCTACAAGAGACGAAGCATCACTTGCTTACAGAAGATTCTGTCAGCGGCACCTGTTCAAAGCTGCTTGAGGGTCTGCACTGCCAGAGGCAATCTCGATAAAGACTAATCGCTAAGTTCCTGAATGTCCGTAACTCTGAAATTAATGCAGGAGGGGAAAGGAAAAGATGTCTGTAAATATTTTTAGCACGTGGCTCCACAATTAATGAACAAGATAGTCATATCATACATGTACACATGTATCTGCTCATATCCTTCATTTCTCCTAAACTCCTAGGGGACTGGTAGTAGAAGTTCACAAACACAAACCAAAGGTCATGATGCTGACAAGGTATCTTTATTGCTAGACAACTCCCCAACCCACCCATGATAAATTAAGGCCCTTATTCCTGCTTAACCCATAACCTTTGTAGTAGACCCTGAAGGTCAGCCATTGCAAGTTTTCCAACCTGGGGACGGGCGCAGGTATGAGGTCCACATTCAAAGGTCCCTTCTCTTCCTATCGGATGCACAAATCAGTTCACATAGCCTCAGCAGTACATCCATACCCCCCCACACAGCACAGACACACAGAATACTTGCACAAATGCACTGCAGTGGAGATAAAGCTAATAGTTTACATGCAAACACACGCCCAGACATGTGTTCCTTCCTGGAGATGCCCCCTCCCCCTTGTGCTTTACACATTATATAAGAATTTTATTCCGTAGTATGCTCTGAGGAAGGCGGCATTTTGCCAGATTTCAAAATGGCCTCATTTATCACCTAAATCCCCTATGAAAGCTAGGGAATAAGGTTTGTAAAACAGCCCAGATTAATGAGGCTGCATCTACATCTTAATAGCTTTTGTGTGTGCACAGTACTTCAGTCTGTGCTTGTGAGCAGTGCGTATTTCTGTGGTTTATGGACTCTCTTTATTCTTCTTACCTGGTATATCTGCGTGTGCTTGCGTTTCTGTCTAATTCTCTGTGTGTGCGCTGCCTGCGTGCAGCACATAAAACCTCCTCTTGTGTAGCTGGTTATGCCGCACACAGGTGAAATTCTCCTGGTGAGTACCTCCCGTTTTGCAAATGTGATCTGTATAGGGAACCTATTTATGCCAGGGTTTTGACAACAGTAATGGCTGGTATACTTTTGTGCATGTTAAAGTCACCACTTCAGTGCCGGCTCCTTAGGCAATGGAGGCCTATATTTCTTCCCTGTGTAGGGGGGATTTCATTTTGCTGCTATATATAAGAATTCTGGTGAAGTAATTAACAGAAGCCTCCAGAGGCCTGGTTATGAAAACAAGGCTCCACGTGCCAGCTTCAGAGGAACCTTGCACTCCTTGCAAAGTCCTCCAGGCAAGGAAGATATTGCAGCTGCAAAGGGAACATAACCCAGGGCAGGGAACAGCGAGCACTGAGGAGGTCCGTTGAAAACAGCTTTAGCAGAAAGCTGGAAAACGCAGCAAATTAGAAAAGGAGGTTCCAAATGGGATCACAAAAGAAAAGGGCATTGGTTCCATCGACACTGAAGATTAATTTTTAAATTACATACAAAAAAACCCTCCAAAAGCATTTGACCTGTGTCAATCTAGTGGCTCCGATCATCTCTTATGTGGAACAGAGGGAATACTTGGAAATTCCCCTTACGGAGTTTCCCCTATGGCTCTTTCTTAGCTGCTTCTCCCTGGATTTCTTTCATCCTTTCCTTATCCATTTCTTCTTCCATCTCTCTGATGAGGAACTGCTGCTGCTTCTCCTTTCCTCCCCTCTCCCTCCCCCCGTCTGCTGTCAGCCATTTCACTTGGCTTTTTCTGCTCTTGCATTCACTAGAGCTGAATTCAGTGACAGCCCCTTGGCAATTTCCCTTTGCTGGTGACTCAGGTAATTGGATCTGGTGCCTTGGGGAGCTGCCAGGCATGATGTCACAGTTCTGCAGAAAAAAATACCCTATGTGATTGCTTGATACACAAGCTAATGTCTCATCCCGGTGGAGGGAGGAAGTCTGAGTTTGGGGGTTGCCAAGATTTCAGAGACTCAGGACTCTGTGGTTGAGGTGAATAAAGAATTATCTTCATTTCTTGTTTACACAGGCTCTTACTTGTTTACTACATGCTCATTAACTGCCCCATAAGCAGGGAGTCTGAATGTTCATAATAAATACTGCAGTCCCTTTATGAAAAGGGAAGGACTGTGAACCCTTCATTAAACAAAAGAAAATGGGAATGAAACATCAATACGGCACAAGAATGAACAGCTCTACCACACGATGGTGTGACCCTGCATCAGGGGTTATTCTGCCCTTTAACGACACTTGCCTACCAGCATTTAAATGCACTTGGATCCTTCAATTCTTCCAAGATTGCAGGAAGACATCTCTCTTTTCCTAGCTGCAAGGAGAGGATCTGGAGGACAGGCTAAGGATCAGAAGGGGTCAGTGTTATTCTCAGGGTAGACATCAGAGTGTATCTGAAATCCATTAAGTGAAGCAGCAAGATGAGAATGAGCTAATGGGTGATTCTTGCTAATGCACTAATAAAATGGAACTGAAGGTTTCTGGCTCTTCCCTGTACTGCCCCATCTTGTTTGGAAAAGAAACTCTCGGGGGTTTAGTATTCAGAAGTAGTTAACTGTTCCAAGTTCTGCTTTTCAGATGTTTTATGTTGATCTTCTTTCTTTTGTATACTTAAGGAGTCCAGCCAGCAAGGATCTGGCAGAGTGAGATGTTTGGGCCTCAGCTCTCTTCCCACAGTTCATCTGCAAGGCTGAATCCATTGCTAGAGGTACTGATTGCTTTGCCAAGAGGAGGGGATGGGAGTATGAGAATTCAGAAAGGAAATCTTTGATTGTCTTCACTGCAGGAAACATTTTCCCCAAGCAAAATGGGACCTGGATGTGGCAAGGTGTTTGCAAATGCCTCAAAAAACCTCACAAGAAAATAGAAGCCTTATGTCAGATATGACTTGCTCTGGAACTCCAAAATGGACAGACGGGTTTGCTGCAAGACAGTTTTTGTCCTCTCCACTACTGCAGCTGAAATGATGTTGAATAACCTGGAAAACTCAGCAAATCCTGAGAAACAATCAATCATTTTTGGATAAGTCACATTCTCCAGCTAGAAGAGATCCGTCCTGACTTTCCACCATGCACTGTCCAATTCAGCAGATGATAATTACCATTCCACTGGGCTGGTTCTCACACAAGCACAAATATCACATTTCTCAGCTCTCTGTCGTAGCTGTTTGTTCAGGCAGGTCACCAAAAGCTGGATTAGCTCTCTTGCCGTGTTCTCTAACGCCCTTGTATTTCTAATCCTGCCAGTCCAGGCCATCCCCTGGTCTCCTGTGGCTTTGATGAAGGGATGAAGTTTCCAACTTTGCTGCCTTAGTCCAACTATCCTGTAGTGACTCACTAGTTTAGTTTCCTCTTTAGATGTTAGACCTGTGCAGTATTCAGGCTGTTCTGGGTGGCTTGGAAATTATTTTGACAGAGTCTGGAATAAAGGCAAAAGGGTTTCAGTTCCCATTTTTCCAGACTCTTACCTCCTCACACTCTGCCTCCCGATGGCACTCCAGTATGTGGGGATCTAAGTGGTATCACAGCTGCAGAAACCTTCCAAGCTCATGGCACCACTCCACTTCTGCAGGAAGTGTTAGAGGTCTTGCTGGGGAGAAGAGGCCACACCTATCTCTAGCCTCTATTTAGGACCTCAGGTATCCACATTATTTTTAGCTGGCCTGTCCCAGTGACTCCACTCAGACCCTGGCAGCACAGCTGGTATCAGCAGGAATCAGTTCAGCTACCTAGTGGGATAGTTAGGCGAGAGCCTCTTCAATTGTTGAGGGACCAGTACTGGCCTTAGAACGATTTTTAAAAGGAAAAAAAAAGGGGGTGGGTGGGTGGGGAAGGCAATTAATCCACCCATTCTCACTGCAGTTAGTATTTGCATCACTTCTGTTATTAGGGGAATTTAAGCTCTAAGTGGAGAGGCCATTTGCTCAGGTTCTGGGGAATCTCCCTCTGTCCCTCATGTCTGCACAGGGAACTCACACAATCTCCACTGACATTTCCAGGACTGCACATACAGCTTTCCCTGATAGTGCATCCAAAACCAATGCACAAGCATGTATGATTTGTGACATGAAACACAAATCCATACCATTTTATCCTCTCAGATTTCCTCCATGGATCTCCTGAGATGTTCAGATTAGTCATTCAGAGATATTTCTTGCTTCTGCTTTCTCCCCTTGAAATCCCTGGTCAACCAACAGAAGCTGTGTATGGATATAAGGACTTGGAAGTAACAAGCAACCCATGAATAATCCATATATTTATCAGTGTAAAAAACGCTGCTATATCATGACTAGGCAGCAGCATAGCAGAGAAATTTGGACACCTTATTGTGGAGCTGGTGTGAGTATTGAGAAAGGTATCACTAACAGTAGAGCATACAAGGGAATACAAGCTATTCCAAATGGAAGGAGCGGATCCAAAGGCAGCCTGGCCAGCTGCCCTCAAAACCATTTTAGGAGACTCCAGTCTGCCAGTCTGAATGCAGGGTCAGCATATAGGAGGGGGCACCGAGATCAAACCACCAGATAGCCAAAAAAGCAACCTGACTACACACTCAGCCCTAGGGCAGAGAACAATTGCAGCAGCTGACTGCCTCGGCAAGCCCAGAGATCAAAGAACAAAGCATTATTAATTACTGCCATTATAATTATTAGCATAGTACCCAGTAGTCCTGGTCATGGATCAGTACCCCACTGTGTTAGCCAGTGTGCAAACAGAGAAGAAAAGAATGGGCCCTGCCCAAGGAACTCAGAGTTTAAATATTAAACGTGAGACTGCTACAATGGGAATGGAGGGGACAAAGAAGCAATAGTGTCACAGGCAGAGGAAAGCTGCTAGGAATCCAGACCAACAACTGCTGGCTACCACCAGGGCAGCCTCTGAATTATCTGGCAACAAGGTTTGCTTAAAGGTCTCTATGATGCACTCTGGTTCTTTTAATTCAGTGAGATGGTTCACACAGGTGCCAGATATCCACAGTTTGTCTCTTGAAACACAGCAGCTGAAGGCATGTTTAGGTTATTCAAAGTAGGGAGGGGAGAATGGATCTCCACCTGGAAGAAGGCTGGCTGAACTCTGGACAGTGCAGGTGCTCTGCGATGTCCTCGCCACGCTTTCCAGCACACGTTGCCTGTTCTATCGCTGCCTGGGAGGGCAGAGACCATGGGCAATGGCTCCCTGCTGACTGGGGGAAATGCACTATCTGTTCCCAGTGTAGTTCCCATGGTTCCCACCTTCCAAAAGCCACATCACACCTGGCGCTTCTTCCTCTCAAAGGAGCAGTCCAAGGCTGAATAAGCTATTCATCCTCAGGTGGCTCCAGGACTGGTCTGAGGCACAGCTGGAGATGACAATTGTTTCTGTCCCTCCTTTATGGAAAAGGATACCAGATACCTCTCGCCGATGCTGAACTCTGCAGGGATCAGATGGGTGATATGCCCCTGCACCAGAACAATTGTCCCTGTGTCACTTCTCTGTCTTCCATCAATTACAACATCCATTCTATTTTTAAAATAACAACAGAGAGTCCATGTTCTTCCAAATTTTTCTAGTCAATGTTATGACTAACAAATGGTGGTATTTTTGATCTTCTTCTAGTATATCCCCATGAAGAGCTTACAATGTTTCAGACATCAATTAATGTAATCTCCCCGTCTCTAATCTCACACCTCCCTTTCAGGGCCCCTGTTACCCCTGTGTCACCAACGGAGAGGATGGTGCCTCATGCACGGTATGACTTAGAGCCGCACAGCCAGTCAATGGTGACACTGGAATTTGAAAGCAGAAAAGACATGACTGTCTACACTGGGTCTTCCAGCTCTGGGCAGAATTCTCCCACTCCCATGTGATTCCCTTATAACCACATCTGAGAAAATGTCCTGCTTAAAGCTTCCTTTTAATCTTTCTTCTGATGTCTCCACATTCTTATTTTGTAATGGTCACACTTACATTTTGCTCATTTTCCCAATGCTCTAACAACCTCCTCAGATGATGATTTTTTTTCCCCTTTAAGGAGAGATTCCAGCCACTTCTTGGAAATCTCTTTATTTTATATATCTCTAGGTCAGATTGTTGGATAGAGCCTATTCCTCAGTATCTGAACATCTCATAATCTTTAAAATACTTATAATGACAATCTCCTGCGAAGGAGGCAGATATTACTCTCTGCATTTTAAAGTTAGAAAGCAGAGGCACAGAGGGACTAGCCGTAGCCACTAGCCGGTGCTAAGCATTCATACACCAAAAGTCATGGACTAAAATAACGAGACATTTTCAAATACTAACATCGCTGTTCATTTTCTAAGCCTGATTTCTGAAATTGTTAAGGGGTCAATTCTTCCATCTTCTGTCTGCTGTCATGAGGTTGTGTCCATGTAATGAATCCTGAAAGCGCAGAGTCTCATGACTCCAGGAACAACAGCTTGAAGAACAACTGCACAAAAAGAGACTGTCCTGTGCTTTCCAAAATCTCCCCAAGGAGATATCCCAACAGCAAGTAGGAGGGCAACTGCCTCAGCAGTTTCCTCCCCAAGGTGGCCCACAAGGAACCAGATTTGGTTAATAAGGACTGTTGTGGTTTAACCCCAGCCAGCAACTAAGCACCACACAGCCACTCGCTCACTCCCCTCCCGGTGGGATGGGGGAGAGAATCAGAAGGGAGAAAGTGAGAAAACTCATGGGTTGAGATAAAGACAGTTTAATAGGGAAAGCAAAAGCTGCGCATGCAAGCAAAGCAAAGCAAGGAATTCATTCCCTACTTCCCATCGGCAGGCAGGTGTTCAGCCATCTCCAGGAGAGCAGGGCTCCATCACACACAACGGTGACTTTGGAAGACAAATGCCATCACTCCGAACATCCCCCCTTCCTTCTTCTTCCCCCAGCTTTATATGCTGAGCATGACGTCATATGGTRTGSRWTAYCCCTTTGGTCAKTTGGGGTCAGCTGTCCCAGCTGTGTCCCCTCCCAGCTTCTTGTGCACCCCCAGCCTACTCGCTGGTGGGGTGGTGTGAGAAGCAGAAAAGGCCTTGACTCTGTGTAAGCACTGCTCAGCAGTAACTAAAACATCCCTGTGTTATCAACACTGTTTTCATCACAAATCCAAAACATAGCCCCATACCAGCTACTCTGAAGAAAATTAACTGTACCCCAGCCAAAACCAGCACGTTCTAACAACTAAAACATCACTGTGTTATCAACATTATTCTCATCCTAAATCAAAAACACAGTACTATAGCAGCTACTAGGAAGAAAATTAACTCTATCCCAGCCAAAACCAGCACATAAAGGCAACACTGATTTGTATAACACCTCTTTTTATCAAATACTCACATGCTTTCCCTAAATGCAGTCTCCAGTTGTCACTGCTGGAAGCAGAAAACTAAGCTAGGTGGACCATTAGTCTGACTCAGTAGGACATTTCTTATACTGTTATATAGGTTTGGAAAACTGTAAAACACCTTTATATTTATTAAATCCATTGCTACTGGATGTGTTTAACATAGCAAAATTTCAATCCAGATAAAAGGACATGTCTTTTTTTGAAATAGCAGTCCATGAAACCTCAACTTTTTTGTAATCATTCTTTATTCCTTTACCTTTTGCTTTATACTGTACTGGAATAATTTTCACTGTCTCTCCTGTAACTTCCTGATGCCGCCATTGGTAACGATGTAGGAACTGTGCCATGCAATGTGTACAGACCACAGGTCTGCAGCCGTTCTTTGTATGAATAGTCCCAAATGAAAGGCCATATAATCTCCTTCCTTCAGTCAAAGGCTGCAGGCTCTGTCCCTAAGTGATCAATTGCCTTGCCTGGACACCAAAATATCTCAGCAGAGGTATGTAATAAAGATATATCAATGTATCTGTGTTAGTTTATGGGATAACAATGAGAAGCTGGATGCCTAGCTAAGGAAGTATTTAGAGCCCACATGGTCTGGTCATACGAGTAAAAATTATTATGCATGTCTGGGAACAAGACTGTTAAAAGAAGGAATGAGGAGCTTTCTGAGGCTAGCAAGCATCTCAACTGACCAGATACTCAAAAGATTAAATAAACTGCTCACCTCATGCATTTCATAGTCAAAGAAACAGAATGGCACCCCAAAGGACATTTCATCCTCTGGCATTTCATCTCACCTACTCAGAAATATATTTTACAAACAGGCAAACTGCCCTCTTAGCACAGACTATGGAAGACACCTAGGTGACTAATTTACACTAGGTCCTAGGGTTTAGAAAGTTAATGTTAGGCGAGGTGTATGCCACCCTGAATCTTTAATTTTGATTTCTGTTTAATAAACTTCAGAATACCAAGACAATTCTAGCACACTGGAGAAAATAACCTGGTGTGTGCAAATACTTACAAAGCCAAATAGCGTGCTGTGTGGCTTCTGGGATGCTTAGCCTGGCATTAGTTCTGTGAAACTGGGAAGCAGTCAGTGAAGTATAAAAAGAACATGGCATGATTGATACCAAACAACACAACAATATGGAATATCTTGTCCCACCAAAAACCTTAACGTTGGTTTTGATGCATTTACAAATTTGGTTGATAAAGTAACTGGTACTGGTATAATATATTTCGGTTTCTGTAAGGCAGCTGACTTTGTCTTTTCTGGCATTTGATAAAAAATAGCGCTATACAAATCAATGTTGCCCTTATTAAACAAATTCAATTCCCACTCAACTGATATATCATAAAAAAGTAACTGTAAATGGGGAATCATCATTATATGTGAGTTATTCTACTGAGCACCTAAGAAATCTGTTTTGGGCGCAAAACTACTCAATATCTCTATCAATTAACTAAAAGAAAAATAGAGAATCCATTTGTGTGACACAAGAATTGGCAGAGAAATGAATAAGGATGGGACATGGTAGTTATAAAGATCCATCTGGAGAGCTTTGTAAGGTGGGCTTATCCAAACAACACGTGTCTGACTACAGTCAAGTGCAAAGTCATCTATCTATCACAAGAGCTTCCAAAACAGGAGTGTCTCCAGGACTGCAGGGACCTGGAAAAATATTTAGAGATGATGAGAGGAAACCAAATACACACATCTGAAGAAAGGATGCTGATCAGCTGGAAAGGGTTCTGAAGCAAGATACAGGAATAATATGAGAACCATAAAACACATCCCTCCATGACAGATTGGGATGCTTAATCTGTTTATTTAAGGTAGTTTGTTTACAGTCTCTAAGTGGATATATAGGAAGGAGTTCTGACAGTACTTGACTGTATCATTTTTAAGAAAAAGGCATATCAATATTTGGTGGTTTGAATCAGGCACAAGGCAGATTTAGATAAACACAAAAATTTTAACAGTGAGGTCAATTATCTTGTCTAGGATGCAGGAGAATTTCTGCTGTTTGAGTTCTTTAACTCAAGAGAGAGCTTAAAAATATGCTCCCACTCAGCCCTGGATCATCCCTTACATGACTAATCCAGAAACACCTGGCGAGGATCTATGGTTTGTGCTACACCCAGCACAAAATGACCTTTACGATCTTTATGTTCTTCAGCTGGTCACTTGTGGGACAGTTAGTGTTAAAGGACATGGGGAAAGGGGTAGGAGCTGGGTATCCTCACACCACCAAGTTCACTAAGTTGAACAAGGATTCAGAATAGAGGAGTACCAAGTTCAGGAGAACACAACATGGTCAGAAAACAGACTGATCTCCTCTCCCTCCTTGGGCTTCACTACACAACCCCTCTCTGGCCTGATTAAGCCCTGCCTATCCTGAACCACCACCACAACCCAGCTGCCATGGATGTGATGGAGATGCAAAGCAGAGCAACACCCAGCTCACTCCCTTACCTACACTGGCTTATCAGAGTAGGCAATTATGTCCATCAGTAAAGTCACTCAGAACAACTCTGTGTTCAGTAGTGAGAGAGAATTTTTACAAAGTAATTTTTTCTGAACCTTCTAATAGGAGCCTCTGGAGTAAGTGAATAATGACCCTTATCTTAGGGCAGTACATTAACCTTTTGTAGCCCTGTCCAATGCCAAAGACAACATCTTTGTTAAGAGGTGTAAACGTGAATTTAGGACCCTCATGTTAGATCACAAATATTGACCATAGTTATCTGAGATATGGATTTTTCATACTTTAATAAATCAACAGTTATTTCAGCAGCAGAAGGCACAGCTCCCATCTACCTGAAGCGTCTGTGCTAGAACCTGACTGTGCACAATTTGGCTGGAAAAGAAGGTGGCAGAACTGCAAAGCCTCTGACTTGTGGCTTTTCCACAGCCAGGACTTGTGCCCTTATTCATCGGGAGGATGACACAGTGAGAGCTGCAGCCATGGAGACACAGGGAGGCTATTTAGGAGGGAAAATAATAAAATTGCTATATGGAAATGCATCAAACATTTGAAAGTAACTTGGGGGCGGGGGGGAGGATTTAAGAGTGTTAGCAGTTCTTTACTTGTGTCCAGGGGAGAATATTTGCGTATACTCATGTAACTCTCTCTCCTCTCTGAATACCTGATGAGTGTGTGACATGAAGTGTGTGTGCCTGTGTGTACGTGCAGGGATTTCTTCTGCTCCTTTTATGTTTTATAGAACCTGACTATGACAGCTGTGACTGCTGATTTGAAATGACCCCAAGTCAGACACCACACAGCCCTCTGAAATGAATTCATCTTTGCATCATTCTGATTCTGGGATTTGATATGGGCTTGCTTGTTTTAGTTGTTACTGCTGTTGCTGTCACAAGCTCCAGCGCACATACTTCAGTTTAGTCTCCACTCTCTGTGTGACACATGACAGTCAAAATGGTAAGTGTGTGGCTACAGGTTTTGCCAACGAGAATCTGGGACACACATCAAGGCAAGAATCAGTCTTCCATCCCTAAGACTGGCTGCAGCAGAAAACTTGATAGCTGCTGGTTCACGTGTACTTAATCCCTTTACCCCTGAAAATGTTCTTGACCCATCTTCCCCTTCAGCTGCCCAAACTCCTGTCTTATGCTTGTGCTATACACAAAGATAAGATTAAAAATCTAGTGCCATAGACAAAAATATATTCCCTCTTCCAGAGATGATATATTTGCGTACCAAAATCAGTTCACATATACAATTTATTAAATATTTTCTTGGGCTAGAGACACGGAGTTGGAAAGGCAAAGCTTGAGGCATAAATCTCGCCATAGTAGCTGCACAGAAGCAGGTAGCTCAGGAGTTTGGAAGCCTGTGCAGGCTCCGTCCTGGCCCGCATGCATACAAAAGCATGAGTTACCCTCTGGTCAAACCAGGAGAGGGGCTATATCATTTTGAGAGACAAATCAACAACCTCAGCTTAACCTGTTCATGTGCCCTTACTCTGAGGTTATAAGAAAAGTTATATAGGGCTATTGAAAAGAAAACAGCCTTACAAAATTGCCGTTTAATAAAAACATCAAGCAGAAAAGTCTCATTTCAGTCAAACAGTTAAGTAAATAGAAAGTAAAGACATGTAGGACCGGAAGGGCTCTTAGAGATCGCTCTTGTTCTAAGGCAGTATATCTTAACAAGTGCTCACAGAGCTCTGTCTAATCTATGCTGACACAAAGAAAGGGATGCCACTTGCCTTTACTGAATCAGGTTTTGGCCATTTCTCTGTTAACCAGAACCTTACAAATTCTGATCTTTGACTAGGACAGCACAGATCTGTATGGAGGCTCCTTTTTAAATGCTAGCCACCCATTTGACAGCAAAGTACTGACTGAGAACTCTTCCTTAAAAATGTATCTATCTCCACAAATTGTGCTCCTATTTCATGATGATTTAATTTACATTACATTTCTGCTGTATGCTTAGACGAAGGTCAAATGAGACGTTGAAATCCTTGTTGAAATCCTTACTGAAATCCAGACATAAATACCTATTATTTTGCCATTCACTGTTAGGCAGTTACACTGTCAAAAAGGTTTTAGATTTAGATTGCTTTGACATTACTTGTTCTTAACAAATGAACCCAGGTTGTCCTAGATTACCTTGATATCGTCTAGGTGCTTATGAATTGATTATTTGATAATTTATTCTGGTGTTTTTTCAGATATTGAAGCTAGCTGACTTGCTTACAATGTCAAAGTCTGCTTTTGCCCCTTTTTAAGCTGGGTGCTTCCCTGCCCTCTATTAATTCTTTTTAACCTCTCCATACATGTATTAATGCTGAGCAAGTGATTAAGTACTCTGCTCAACAGTGATGCTGTGATCAACCAGTATCTCATGCTCCACTGTGAGGCATCACTTGTTAATACATTCCTAACTTAGAGCTCTGTTGTGTATTACTGAACTCTGTGAGTTGCTATGCCTTGAGAAACATCTTTTGCTCATTTATTTCAGAACAACAGTTAAGGTTTAGTTTCAAATTTCTCTCTAAATGTAGTGCAATATGGTCTGTAAAACTAGATCTTGCTAACATTAAAATTCACCAAAGCATTTTGTGATTGAATCCTTGCTGAGGAATGGGGATGCACCATGATTTTGCAAGTGGACTACTTTATATATGGAAGAGGGAAAGAAGTTTTAGGTGGATCCTAATATAGTACAACAAAAATACAAACAGATGGTCCTACCATAGGTGAAATAAAAACTGCTGATAGTTTATGCAAAGAAAATCTGGAAAAGTATTTTGTCCGTTGGTAAGGCTAAAGTGCTACAAACAGCACTGTCAGGCTTGCACTGTGTCAGAAAAAGGCTGGACCAGGGAATCTAGCAGCCACTGAGCTACTGTGAATTTAATGATTGGCACTGTAAAATGCTGGTGGATATGTGTATTTTATTTAGATTTTTATGTTATAATTGTAATCGATAGTGTGTTCTAGTATCACAAACCAATTAATGATTAACTACCCTTTTTAAAACCTTTATGACACTGACACTAAAGCAGTGCCATGACACCTCCAAGAATTACAATCCTATTACAATCCTATTAAGTCTCTTGGACTAAAGGTTTGTGGGCCTTCAAAAGGATGCACATGGGAGTGGAGATACCTCTCCCCATGCCAGACCCCATTAATATAATCTCACAGTGGCCCTGAGATCTGCCCAGTATCTGTAAATATTGGAGTTGTTTAGTATTGGTACATTGAGAGCTGTGGCATAACCTTGGAAAGAGTATATCACTACACTGCACTGGAGAAAACGTAATTTTAAAGCTGCAGGATGGAAACATGAGAAAGGCTAAAAATTACGTGACATAAAAGTCTTGTGATTTGGGGTGCGATGCCACATGGATCCCTGCTGCCATCAAGTCAAATGTTCTTGTGAATGACATTAGAAAACAGCTGGGAACCCTGTGGCACAGGACTTTATTTTGTTTATATATTGGACTGGAAGTCTGCACAGAGCTAGACTGGCCTAAGCTGTATAAGCAAGGACATCACCTATATAAGCATCTCTGTTTGTACTGTGTGAAATTCCTTTCTCCATGTGCTCATAAACTCTCCCTCTAGAGTACCTGAGAGCAGAGCAATGCATGGCATCCCACAGGGCTGATTTTCTTTCCCATGTCTCAGGAAAGGTAAGATCTTTCTCTTCATTATAACTGATTTAATTGTTATTTTCAAGCTGTTTCTCTCCTCACTCCCTCTCTCTTACTGCTTTAGCTCTTTTCACTCATGCTTTCTTTTTATCTCTTTTTTCTTTCACCTTTTTGTTTTTTCTTTGCTGTTTTCAGATCTGTCTTCAGTAAAGCCAGAGAAAGGAGATTTATATCTTCAAGCAGAGTGGTCTGTAAATCCATGACCCTGCTGTAGAGAACGCCTTGTCTTTCATTATCCCAGGGTTCAGAGGAACAGTGCTATCAACATGCAAAGAAAGAGGCTTTTCTGAGATATTCTTGTATAGTTTCACAGAAGGCCTTGAAAATAAATGTCAAGACCTAGAATTGATGTAGAAAGTATTGGGGGGAAGGCTGAAGCCTTCTGGGGCTCTTCACATGACTTCTTTGAAGGCAGAGGAAGCAGCTATCCATGACCATCTCATGCGAACAAACATTCTTACAAACAGAAAGGATCTGTTTCACAGGCTCTCTAAATATCGCTAGTGTCTGGGGTAAGAAAGTTCTGTTGAGGCTAGCTGTAGCAAGCACTGCGGGCAGACCCAGAAGAATGAATACAGAAGTCCTCTCCCTATCTGTGGGTTTGAAGGAGGTCGTTTGTCTGTGCTGCCAGCACCCTCCAACTCTTCATGGGCCACTCCACTATCTTGTTTGAATATTGGAGGTTTGACACCAAGTAGTAGCTTGTAAGATCTGATTGCTCCAGAGATGGTATCGGTAGGACTGGCTGAGCAACAGTACGTCTCAGAGCAGAGCGGAGCTTGACCTCTTCTTCAAAGGCAGTGTTAACATTTCCTGTCAGCTGCAGCCTAAGCTGCTCCCAGGCATCCTTTACCAGCCATCCCAGCCATAGCAGACATGGGTCTGAAATACAAGTGGTGACTGATGCTTTACAACACATCTAAGGGGTCTCGTAATACCAAAATGCTCTAAATTGGAGAATGGGGGATGTTGTATAGCATCTTTAGTTCAGGGTGTACTTTCTTCATAGTTTTGTTGATGGTGAGCTTCTGCAAGCAATACCTGACAAAGTTCCCTGTTCTATGAAGAGCAAGTCACTCTAGGGGCATAAAAACACTCCTGGTTAACAAAAAAGCACGATTCAGATGTTGTAACTGCAGAATTTTTTAAGGACAGCATGCCTGTAGCTGCATGGAGTGGAGGGCATGAGCCTCACCATACATGGCTTTCACCATCTATGCAGGCACACTGTCAGAGCACTATAATGCCTTACTACAAGCCAAATGCAGCTTCCAAATATGCATATGCAAGTAATTAGAAACTTAGTGTGTGCAGTGCTTTTTTCCCCCGTTTTCTACAATACTTAAAACACTGTATAAATTAAAGTTAGAAAAATCATATCTGATCCCATTTAATCTGTCCCTTTACAGTCAGTATAGAGTGGGTTCTTTCAGTGAAGCCCCCAAGCACTTTTTCACTAGTGCTTTTGCTGTGTCCCTCAGGCTTTTCTTACACTTGGTGTGATGGAGATTACCCACGTCCACTTTGAGCAGTTAAGAATTTACTTATTTCTATATTGGTATGTATAGGATTTCTTATCAGCTTTCTCAAAACATTTAACAGATAAGTTTACCCATGTCTGCATTTGGCTATACCTACATTTGTCTACATAAACAGATTTCAGATGCCGAGAGACTATTTCTGTGCCAATTTGGACAGAAGTAGATTTAAATGTGCTACTGACCTTGTGCAATACTTAAAGCTCCTTTTGGGAAATGGCCACAGGTGCCTAGTCTCTCCTGCAAAAAGGAACTATTGAGTTGAAAACTGTCTTTTTGAGGATCTCAGAGAATCCCTTCTTCCTGACCTGAATCTGCCCTAAAATTCAGTTGGGTTTCTTGCTTGTGAAGACCACCTCGTGCCACGCTGGCCAAAACCAATTCACTGCTTGCTGGGCCTCCCCTGTCTATCTCTGACCATTGCTTGTCTCTTCTCTTGTACTTAGGCCAGGAACACTTTGGGGCAAAGACCCTTTTTGAGTATTATGGTATACAGTGGTCTTGGTCCACGGTTAGGACTCTGTGGTGCTACTGGAAAAAAGTGACCACGACACTCAAGTGCTCTAAAACCTCATTTGGCAATTTGTAATTCTGAGCTTGGCACCTCAATAGACACTCGATAAAGAGAGGCAGGGAGACTGGGCTCTGGAATTATTAGTTTTATTATTAAATGTTAGTATGATTAGTTATTCCTTTGGAATCAGTGATGTGTCTAACGTCGGAGAGACAAGACGGGTCCCATACCCTAAGGGTCTAACAACCTAGATGTGAGTGGAGAGATCTAAAAGCCTGAGTACATCTAGTTTGTTAAGTGTCAAATGTGGAGCAGGAAACAAGGGTAACTGCAGCATCTGAGGGAGGCGAGTACCTGAGGCAGATAAAAGGCAGGAGAATAAAAAGATTAAAAAGATTTAAAAGATTAAATTGGGCGAAGGAAAACGCAGGATGTGCACAAAGAAGCGTTCCCTCCCTGTGCAATGTGTGAGGCTGCAGAATACTCTCAAACTTGACGGGGCTTAATGAGAAATGTCATTAATTTCAGTTCTGGGCCTCAGCTGGAAAGTGCTTGCTTTACTTGCCTGCTGATTAAACATATTTACTTACTGTATGAAGGGCATGACCCAACACTGGCCCTGCAAGGAATGCAATGCATAGATTTTAAACATGTTCCTACCTCTTAATGTCTCTGGGTCTCTGATCTAAAGCAAACGGGATGAAACGTGCAAGTACAAACAGAAAGAAAACTTTGTACAGAACCACTGCCTGGACTGTTTGCCTTTTGAAACACCTCCATGAGTGGGTGACAGGAGAAGCTCCCTGGGAGTGAGGTAGCTTTGGCCCTGCAAAAGGAGCCCAGAGCTACGTGCAGCAGCTCCTGCAGGGCACAGCCTGCCCTGTCTGCGTATCTGCACAGCCACAAAGTCTGGCTGCTCGTGGCCAGCAGGCTGTGTTCTCGCTCTCAGCTGGCCCCAGCTGCTGTTCCTTGCTCCTTTGACGTGTATGTGTGTGTGTTACATGACTATAGAAGGAGCAATCAGTCAGCTCCCAGGAATCTTAGCAACAGCCGTGTCCCCAGAAAAGGCTTGTAGCAGCTGGAGCGGTGATGACTCAGCAGCATGGTCTCTCTGGCCTCTTGCTGATCCCTGGCAAGGACCGCAGTCCAAGTTCTGGCTCCCTTGTTTGGGTCAGTGCTTTCTTGCTGGCACCAGTAGATGAATTCCTGGATCCTGCTGGCCTTGGCGTTAGAAAGCAACCAAAAATGAGCTGATAGCTGCAGCCAAAAAAGTTTTTGTTCTCTTTTTTCTTTAATGACAAATTTTAAAAAACAAAACAAAACTGAACAAAACCTGCAGAATCCTGTTAGTACATTATAACAGAGGAGACAAACGCCAGAGTTCAGCCATGGCGGATGTGTAGGGGAAGATGGCAGCAAGCCAGGAGACCCATGTCCCTGCCATCCTTTGGGGAATGAAGYAGATCGGTGGGGTTGGGGCTGGACTGGAGACTATACAAAACATCACTAGAAGGTTTGTTTATTTTATGTAACAGGAGTTTGGGAATGTGATGTTGAGTAACTCTGTCGACATTTCACCTAGTTTAAGTCACTAGTGCAATGAATCTGTTTGGCCTCGAGTTGTTTTCGCCTCCGAGGATACTATGTTTATATCACAGTCTCCCCACCCTCCTGCACTAATTGCACAGACGAGCGAGAAGAGAGAGTGGGATTAAGGAGTCACGGGTCAGGACCACGGCGTGTCTGCGCACGGCGGAAGGAACCTCGCGCTGGGGTGGCCAGGGGACACCAGCGCGGATGGGCAGAGGGGCTGCAGGGTACGAGGGCAGCGCTGCAGCCGGGAGTGAGGCCCCTGAAGAGCCGAAGGGGGAGAGAGCGGGCAAGGAGGGGCCGCAGGAACCGGGGTGGGGGGGGGCAGTACGTCTGGATTTTTTTGGCAAAGGGCTGCCGGGAAGCTTGCTGGTGCTGTGCCAGGCTCCAGCGAGCTCCGCTTAGTCCCTCCCTTTCACGAGCACTAAAAATTCACCCTGAAACAAAAACATCCCTGTGTGTGTGTGTAACAATCTGCCTTCTCAGCAGCACCGCCGCCACCCCAGCATCGCTGGCCTCATTACTGGGAGCAGGAAATAGGTAAAACATAAATGACTTGGGAGGAGGCAGGAGAGGCCGCCCCGCGTCCCCTTTCCCCGGCGATGGCCGCCTCTCCTCGCCGTGCAGCGGCGGGGGTTGCTGGGAGGCTGCCGCGCCTTATGCAGATGGCGGGGACCTCAAATGTCTGCCGGAAATTACAGCTCATGTCGGGCGGGGGGAGATGTGCGTTTCCCCAGCTGGGGAGCCCAGCGGGAGCCCCTCTCCCCCGCGCCCCCGCCCCCGAGCTGGGGCCGGCAGCCCTGGCCCTCGCCAAATCCAGCTCGTAAATCAGCTCGGCAGGAAAAAAATACACGTAGGAAAACGTCTCGGGGCAGGAAAAAAAAAAAAAAAAACAAAAACCAACCAACCCTCGCCCGGCGTGGTTTGCGGGAGGGCCGGAGCCGGCTGGTGCGGGCCGGCCCGGCGGGGAGCCGGCGGCCGTCCGCGCTCCGGGCAGGCGGGGCTGGCGGCGGTGGGGTTCCCGGCCAGAGGAGGGACCCGGCGCGGAGGAGCGCGGCGGTGCCCCCGCGCCGGCAAGCAGAGCTGCCCGGGCGAGGCCGGCCTCCCCCCTTCCGGTAACTAGCCCGGAGCGTTTCCAAAATAAATACCGCACGGCTCGTGCGTCGCTTCAGGCGGGGGGCGAGGGAGGCAGGGACCCATCCTGCCAAGCACAGGCGGCGGCTGGGGGCTGCCACGCTCCCATACTGCAAGCTCAGCGCCATGGCGCGGCCCTGGCCTCCTGCCAGCGGGAAGCGAATGTGCCTCGCTCAGACCCGCAGTCTCTGGAGCGGCGAACCCCGGCAAAACGCTGGGAACGTGGGAAAGTGATCTGGGTGCGCAGCAAAACGGGTTACAGGAGGGTGTTTTAAATGTAGGAGAGCATAAGAGCATTCAGATGCCCTGGGGAATGTCTGCCTGAATAGCAAGAGCAACACCTCAAATGCTTTGAACAGCAAAGAGCATGGTGCCACATGGTGCGATTCCAGCATTACTCACCCCAAGGATCAGGCGCTTCCCCACCCAGTTACATATGACCAGGAAATTATAGCCTGTGCTGCTCCCCGCCTGGCTGAACGGCTGCCATATCATGATACACACCAGAGCGGCATGTCTGATGAAACAACAGAGCAATGTGTGTTTATTGAAACTCTAACGCTTTGCGGAATAGACGGGCTTGGCTGGGTCAGGCTGTCATTTGGTATCCTGAATACATGCTCCCTCTTGCACATCTTGCCATTAATTAAATTTCAGGATAAAAATGAAATCCTAATCTTCCTTTACACTCGCTCTTCACTGCTCTCCTTTTACTTACAGTAGACTCCACAGCCAGCCTGTGTGGCTTAGACGTTACAATTCCTCACTCATTCCATCCATCCCATCTGTGGACAGACTTTAATTTTTCTTCACACTCAGTATTCACAAGATCTTTCTCCTATAGCCATCATATCAAGGGCTCTGCATCTCTGATCTTTATTACTCTAACATTCATATCCCAGGTCTGATGTGTGCCTCTCCTCCCTGCAGTACACGGAAAATGGAGCTACAAAGGTCATCTCTGCAGCATACCGTATCGCCTCGTTCCTGTCTTGAATTTATCTGCTACTTCCTACTTAACACTGAGTTTAAGGAACTTGTTATAATGAAAGTCACCTGTGCAAGACTGCTCATCCATCTTTTCCAGTATGTTTCTCCCTGTCTCCTCCACTAAAAATGTGAGCTCTCACCAGCGCTGCCGGTCTCCTCACACTTTCATGCCATCTCTCCAATACATACCTCTTTTTGCTCCACCTTTTGCAGCAGCATCTCTATCCCGGTCAGCTCTCTGCAACTAAGGTAGTCTGATTTCCTACAGGTTTGTGTTTCATTGACTCTAAGCACCAGTTAAAGCCTTTTCTTCTAACTGGGTGTTTTTAAGAGCTGCAGTCCATGCAAATTTTCTGAAGTCTAAGAAAATATGAACTCTTATTGCAACCTTCTTCTGAGCTGAATAAAAGGGTCTTCTCTTCTCCTGGCTTTTTATTTTAATGAAATTAATTATGTCTGAGCCAGCTTCTCATCCATCCAATTTGCTTCTAGATGACTGATGCATCAAAAATTATACATGCATTTGACAGACATATGATGTCATACATGCTCCCCTCGCCAAAGATCTTGTGATCACATAAACCTTCTTTCTTTGCAAAACCAGACATAAATTTTAACTGCAAAACCATATGCTTCTTCTCATTATACCTCTTAATTGTTTTTCTTTCACCTTCCTCTGTGTTTGCCTTTTTAGACCTTCTACTCCTCAGGGCAGGGACTGGGCTCTCTTCTGTGCCTGGAAAGTGTTAAGTGCCTGTTGTGGTTTAACCCTGGCCAGCAACTAAACACCACGCAGCCGCTTGCTCATACCCCTCCTGCGGTAGGATGGGGGAGAGAATCAGGAGGGCACGAGGAGGAAAACTGGCGGGTTGAGATAAAAAACAGTTTAATAATTGAAATAAAACAAAGTAATACAGTAATGATAACGATAACAACAATAATAGAATATACAAAGCAGGTGATGCACAGTGCAACTGCTCACCACCCACCGACTGACACCCAGGCTGTCCCATGATGCAAGAGCRTGCCCCCCCCCCCTTCCTGGACCACGCCTCTAATTATATACTGAGCATGACATCACATGGTATGGAATACCCTATTGGCCAGCTGGGTCAGCTGCCCCGGCTGTGCTCCCCCCGCCAGCTTCCCACGCACCTGGCAGAGCATGGGAAGCCAAAAAGTCCTCAGTGCAAGGCCACTCGGCAATAACCAAAACATCAATGGGCCATCAATGTTCTTCTCATACCAAACCCAAAACACAGCACCCCCCCCAGCTACTGCGAAGAAAGTTAACTCTGTCCCAGCCAGAACCAGGACAGTGCCTTATGGGCATAACAATTTAATTAGTTAATAAGTACTAACAATTTGCATTAGTATCATGCTTCCTGCCATGTCACATCAGACCACTGCTCCAGCAAGTCAAACATACCCCTCTTTCTCGTGGTGCTCTGAATTAATTGTCACCCAGCGAGGCCAGGGCCTCACGTGTGGTGGTGGTTGGACCCCCAACCCCAGTCTCATTTTGCAGTCTGTCCAAGGCTTGCTTGTTCTGAATGAATCCATCACCCGGCCACTCTCGGATCTGAGCTCCTGCTGTATAGAGACACTACTGGCTAATTGAGCTTGTTAACATATCTGACAGAGTGAGACTTGCCAAACTGTTCAGAGGAAGGGATGACGGCTCTGTAATACTCCCAGCATGGCACTATTCTAGGATAGGCAAAATAATAGAAGGATGAAGCAGGGCTCCTCACTGACTCTGGTCCTCCTGGGCATCCCAGCACTGGGGGTTGAAACTTTCCTGCACCCAACTGCCAGTGCCTTTCTCTTTCTTATAGATGTCCATTTCCTCTTCAAAATACAGTATTTGCTTCCCTAATATCGTGCAGTAGCAAATTCCACAGTTTATCCTGTAGCTTTGTGCTTCAAAGAAGGACAATCTGTACTTGATAACATCAAGTGATCTTTTACATCCTGTATCAATCATGTTGAATTATAAGGAAAACTAGGAGTCTCCTGGAAGGGTTTGATGGCTTTACTGTGGAAAGAATCAGGAATGTGAGACTTGGCTGAAGAATTTCAATTAAAAGGAAGCCAGGAAGACCTTTGAGACAAGGTGGACACCTGTATTATATTTTAAGACATATCTTTTATTTATATATCTTATATTCCATACCCCTGCACAAAGCCTCTTTGTCTTACATTTCAACAGAGAATCCTACACTGAGAATCTGCAGATGGATGATTCGGCACAACAAATAAAACATTCAGGAGGGGGGAAATGGTCTACTCCTTAAACATTGTTCATTTGTCTACTGTTTGGTCTTTGTAGCATGACTGTCATCCTGCTGAGGAACAGGAAGGCAATTTCAGGCAGTGGAAGCAGTATGAGGAAAGAGATGGGACAAGACTGTGCTGGCACTTGGGAAGATTGCGGGGATGATGGAAAGCGCTGTAGAACTGGGCAAAGCCAGGAACTGGACCACTCAGCTTATGCAGCTGGCAGCCATGGTGAACACACTGCAAAGGCTTTCTACTGGGAGGTGACACTTGCCTGCTCCGCTGCTCCTTCCACAGCAGCTGGCTCCTGTTGGACGCAATGCCCTCAACAGAAGTTATGAGGGTGGCTGAAGACCTGAAAGAAAGTCTAGTCCACCTGACGGTTATGTTATACTGTCCCAGGAGTCGTGTGAGATTAATAGCTGGTAAACGATATCATACCTGGAATAAGTTCTCTGTTGCCACCCTGGGGCAATATATAAGAAGAAAATGTGGGTCTTACTACAGGCACACTTAAACCATATGAAGGAGACCTGTATTTTGTCATGACAAGTCCTCCTCCATGGCTGGAGCACGACCTAGTTGGTGACTGAGATATCTGTTTTTTATAGGCAATGATTCCTCACAAACAAATCAACCAAATGAACAAACTGGGTGATAAAGTAGAGCCGAGAACTGCATTGTCCTCCTCAGAGTCATAAAAACTCATCCCTTTTACAACTGCTGAGTGCTTTGCCAATATCATGCCAAGGTGAGAGCAGCGGGGGGAAGGGAAAGATATTGAAAAGGAAAATAAATGGGCCAGGTAAACAGTACTGCTGCTGCTGCAGCAGCCGTGGTTGTCATGGCAACCGGGGTGAAGAAGAGGAGGAGGAGGAGGGAGGCAGATTGATCGATAGTCCTGTGCTGGCTCATCTGGCTTCCATCCACGTGCTGCTACAGAGGGAGAGAAAATCAAAGAGCCACACGCAGGGCAGCCAGGGCTCTGATTCGATACGTGGCATCAGCTCGATCAATAGCTTGTTGGAAGGTGGGTAATTGACTCCCCTTCTACCCAAGAGAAAGCGATGCAGCGACAGAGATGTGTTCGTTAGCTACTGATTCTCATCTCTACTTTATCACCCAGTTTGTTCATTTAGTTGATTTGTTTGTTTGCTTGAGATCCCCTCTTCAGTCCGATCTCTCCCTGTACCTGTCAAAGATGAGCATCAGCTGCTGGAGCAGAGCCAGGACTGCCCTCAAGTTTCTGAGTTGCTTTCCCTCTCCTCTCCTTTCTTTGGTCATAACTGGGTTTTTTATCTCACACTGGCAGAAGTTTTGATGGGGGAAGCTGGAAACAAGGACAATCTTTTCTTATGGGATTTCTAGAGCTTCTTTTTCTGGCTGGGTCTGGAGGAACATAAGTACAGCTCATCTGAACGCAAGGAGCACAGTAGCCCCCCAAAAAATTAAACAGTTAAGTCTATTTTTGCACCTCACAAACCAAGTGAATTATAGGGAGAGATTTACAACTGTTATTTTTGTAAGTCAGTCTGCCATTATCCGCAGAGGGTGACCAGGTGATGCTATCAGAAAAGACAAAAAAAAAAGAGACGAGAGAAGTAGCAGAGGAAAGGGCAGGAAATCAGGGCATGCTGAGAAAAAAAAAAGAGGAAGATGCAGAAAAAGAGACCTTTCCGTGGAAAGTACGTATTCATGAAGCACTGAGATAGTGTAGGCTAATTCTCCATTTCTACCTAGACCTGGGCAGGGAGCCCTGGCACAGGGTACCTGCTTGACCTTCAGGCAGGCAATGCTGCATTTTGGAAACAAGCCTGTACGATACAACCAAGTTCACCCTCATGCTGAATAAGCTTCTGCAGGCATTTTCCAACAAAACATAGTGGAATTTGGGTGGCAAAACCAGGACTTATGTTTTACATCTTCTATCAAAGCAAGCAGCGCAAACCTCCCTATCACCTCCCTGGGGCACTAAGAACCTAATTGACTTCAACAGGGAAAAAACGATGCCACTGTGTGTGGTGCAACACCCATCAGCAAACTCTGAGCATAAAATGGTAAATCTAGACTCCTAGACACTCTGGAGGGCAAGGACCATCTGTTTGCTCTATGCTTGTCTACTGTCCAGCTTGCTGGAGTCCTGGTCTACAATGAGCATTTAGGCATATAGTAATAATAAGAGTAGTAGTGTCCATTGCTGGATAATTGATATTGCTTCATGGAGCAACTAGCCCCTTAGGGTACAGCTAATAAGAGGCAAACACACCAGAAGTATCACTTCCTTCGGTTCCCTGGATTTTTCTTGGAGCTATCCCATCCAAATGCACTGCAGTTCAATTTTATTTAGCTTCTGAGTTAAAAATGAAAACTCATTTGCTTGGAATTCTGCTTCTCTTAAGTTAGTTGGCTGCAGTCCAGCTCTTGGGGCTTGTGCTTTTAGGGTCTGATCCAAATCCTAGAGAAGTCACTGAAAGTTGTTCCGCTGATTTTAGTGAGTCAAACCACTATGTGAGGAGTAAGTTATCATCTCTCAAGGCTGTTTTTTATTATTTCCTTTTCATGCTTTGAAGCACTAGCAGGTGTATCTCGCAGACACTGGATGTAAATCACAGTAGGAAGAGGGGGCTGTGTGAGCACAACTGCTCCTTGTTGCATAACCTAGAAGATGCAGGTTATATCAGGTGATACTAACAGGGTAGGGACTACAGCTCTTTTCACTCCCCAGTATATCTGCCTCTGGAAATATTTACAAACCACCCAAAGATGCCTCTGTGCCCTCCAGAATATTTTCCTTTGGTTCCTTTGTGAGTGGGAAGGTAGAGCTTCCTAACCTCTGGGCATAATTTATGGCAGAAATAAATAGCAGGATGATAGAACAGCTCTAAAGTAAATTATTGAAAATGTTCACCTGCCAGTTCTCCAGAGAAAGCAGGCAGGTGGGCAAGCCAGAATCAAGTCAGACTAAAAGCCATAGAGGAATAGAGTAGTTTCTTCTAGTCATAAAGGAACAAAAAGTGTTTGCAGCACCTGCAGGCTGCTTCCTCTCTAGAAGGAAGCCGGAAGGTTGGACAAAATATTAAATAGACAATGGAACAGCCTGTAGTCAAATTTGCACTTGGGCAAAATAAATAAAAGGACATATAATATTCAACATTGCTATCAAGCTAAATGCTTGGACTACCTGCCAACAAGAAGCATACCTATTTGCTGAATCATTATGCCTGACACAGATGGGGAAAGTAACAGGGTATGTGGAAGACATGGGAAAGGCAGGATGGATCTTTTACGCATCAGTAGGGCTCCAGAGAATCGGCTCAGTGAGTCTTGCTGCTTAATGTGCAAATTCAAGGGCCTGGCTACTGAAATGTAGCCTAAATTCTGGGAAGAATGAGGTAATCAAATGCTCTGTGAGCATATGCGCAAGGGGAATGATGTAATGCACAAACAGCTGATGTCTGTCTTGAAAGGGACCTTCCTTAAAGGTCTCTCTGAGGCTACATGGGAGCTGTAAAAGGGTATATCTCACCTGCTCCTGCACTAGTGCACTTTCACAGCTGTATCAGGGGTCTTGAAGACAGTGTCCGGTCAAAATTCTGGTCACTTACTAAAATGCCACTTTCTAGAAATTTGCGCAGGAGCCTTCCTGACACGGAACCGACTTCTCCCCAAAGCAAGAGCGGTAGGGGTAAGTCAAGCTCTGTCAAAGGTAAGGCACAGGATTATGATAACACAAAGGATCCTGTATCCTAAAAAGTGAGAAAAACAACTGCAGTCCCACACTAGATGAAAGGTATCAATGCTGCAGTTCTGTGGTGCATACCATAATGCTTACCCGAGGCCTTGAAACAAGGATCATAAAGCAAATCCGGGAGTGTCTGGCACTGAGTTGTCTGACTGGCAGTCTGTGGGCTGGGATCAGGCTTTGACATTTTCCTTTGAATACCATCTTGGCAACAGAAGAGCTAGGGAAAGGTGATTTAAGGAAGGCCTTGAAGGTCATTTGTTAGCACATTCATAGAATCATAGAATCATAGAATCATAAAGGTTGGAAAAGACCTCTAAGATCATCAAGTCCAACCGTCAACCCAACACCACCATACCCACTAAACCATGTCCCTAAGCGCCTCATCTACACGTCTTTTAAATACTTCCAGGGATGGTGACTCAACCACTTCCCTGGGCAGCCTGTTCCAATGCTTAACCA
>JAYKAV010003318.1:121916-132442 GCA_035582835.1 Phoebastria nigripes
CCAGGGAAGTGGTTGAGTCACCATCCCTGGAAGTATTTAAAAGACGTGTAGATGAGGCGCTTAGGGACATGGTTTAGTGGGCATGGTGGTGTTGGGTTGATGGTTGGACTCGATGATCTTAGAGGTCTTTTCCAACCTTAATGATTCTATGATTCTATGATCCTGCTCCCCTCTGTCCTCTCGTCTCTGCCTGCTTCCATCCTTGTCCTCTGCCTCAGGCTTCACCTGCTCTCCTGCTCACCTTCTCACTGCTTTTCATTTTACTACAAACACTCGGCTCCAGCATCCTCCCTCATCGCTATCATTTCCCAGTTTGAGGCTCTCCTTCCTCACCTTCCCCTATTACTCCATCTATTCCCATCAGCTTCTCCCTCCATCTGGTCACTTCTCTTCCCCCAATCCCAGTCTCAGCCCTTGTGTTTGCCCTATTACATTCTCAGGAGACCCCAAATCCACATATCTCTCTGTGGATGCTGAAGCTGTTTGCCTTCCTCTCTTCTACAGCATCATTCATTTCTCATCTTAATCATTCTCTCTGATTAACTGTAACATTAAAGCTAAAAAAAGATTTACAGATAAACAGTAACAAAGCACCCCGATGAGATGTAGGATGTTGTGGATTCCTCTCTTTAGTACCTATCAAACAGACTGGCCCATCTCTGAAGGCCAGAGCACAGGTCACAGTGCTGCCAGGCATCCAGCTGTTGCTTGAGATTCCCAGGCTTAAGCTTTGGACATCTCAAACAGTGCATCTTGCCCCCTATTTAATGATAAAAACTATGCCTCTTGCAGGGACTAAAGAGTCTCCAAAGATGTAATCTCATTATTTGAAAGCACTTGTATGGAGAATGGTTAGCTTTATAGAAGGAGAGCCTGCTGTGAACGAGAGGGATGCCTGACTGGAGTACTGATTTGTGCCTCCATGGTGCAGAGTTACCAATGCAGAGCATTCGCATTCCCACAGGGTCAGCAGACCGGGCCAAAGGTGTGGTGGAGTTTACTTTCACCTCCTTTCTAGCAATCACTGGATCACTTCCAATGACTTCTCCCTTGTCTCTCAAAAATATAAAAAAGGAAAGTACCGAGATCATGAGAGGGTGTTTGCATTCTCCTCTGGTTTGCCCCTTGTTTCTGAGGCCCTAGAATGTCAAAGCAAGATTTTATTTTAGTTAAAGGAATTTTTGTGTGTGTTTTAAAATGGTTTGTCCTCTGGGACTATTTTTCCTGGCTCCCATCGTTTCTGTTTCCATAGCAACTACAGCTGGCTCAGATGTGCTGTTGCCATGGCAACTGTCTTGTCCTCCTTTCAAATGATGCAGTGAAACAGGAATGATATTTGCATCCCCAATGCTGTATGGAACAAATCTTTCACAACTCATGGGGAAGACGTAAGACAACTGTATAAAATCACAACAAAATCCAATCTAAATCCTCTCGGAGGGGGTTTTAGACAGCTGGTGATATGAGAGAATTGCAAAGAAATTGGGCTTTTCCACTCGTGGGCTTAGGGGGGAGACTGGCACTTGACTGGCATTTTCAAAGTCTGTTCTGGGCAAAGCAGTATGCTTGGAAATACCCACATGGGAAGAACACAAGATTTACCAGGAACAACTAATTCACGTAAAAGCTATCACATCTTGTTTTCTGTAAGATCTTAAGATAAATTATTACGTGTTAAGAAACACATGGTAAAATGTACCTCGGTATTTCATCCTAAAGAAAAGATCAAAGCTTGCATTAGTCATGATTGTATCCTAGGATATGGCCAACGTAAGATGCCTGGGTCCCTCTTAGATGTATACTGCTACAGATTTCCAGAATAATCATGCTCTCCTTTAACTGTCCATCTATCTCATATCCCCCTCTCTGCATGCGTACCCCCCCATATATCGTGGAGGAGGTGCCATGCAAATGCATGGCAACTAACTTCAAGACGCCGTAACTCTGCCTGCTCATCACAAGATGTGGTACCAGAGACGTGTTTCTTTTCTGTGACATTGGGCAAAAAAGTGACAATGGTATGATTTATTGTGTGGGATGTTTAAGGGCTTTATTCTTGACTTTAACTTCCTCGTGTCATCTACATGTGCCTGACTTCGCTTTGTTCTTTGTCTTTTTGTTTGTCTTTCTTTTTTCTATCTTGTTGCCACTGCTGGGACAAATCGGGAAGAAAGACATAGACAGGCCTCTCCGCAAGGCTCCACTGGTTCTGTCCTCTTCACTTGTCTTCCGTAGCTTCCCCAAGGGTTATGATGTTCATAACAGGTAACAAAAGACAACAACTGTGCAATGGAGTACTGTGGGGAAAATGAGTATATTTCCTTGGGGAAGCAAGGAGTTGGCACCTCTCTTTTATACCACCAGCAGCTGTCCCTGCGCTGTCCTGGGTTTTGTCATGCTGCTGGGCTGAACATGATCTCCTAGAGGGGTGCAGTTGAATCTGAATGTTTTGCTGTGCAGATGGGAAATGTCCCAGCTGCCTTGCTTGCAACAGTCACAGTCCGAAAGACTGAATTCCGAACTAGTGACGGGTTTGAGGTGAGGTACCTTTGGTATCTTTCCCATCAGCAAAGACCATTTAAAACCAGTGCTGTTAGTAGAAAGGAGTAGGAGGGAGCAGGAATAATTAAAGAGCAAAAATCACCACAGGCACCAGGCAACTGCTGCTAATTATTTATCTGCAGTGTACAGGCCTAGCCTCTCTTAAGGCACAGGGCTTATACAGTATACCTTATTTTTTAACCATTTTGTCCTATAACGCTCCATCCACTTACACCGTTGTCTCCAGAACTTACTTGGTCCCATTAGCCAACAGAACATTGTAGACAGTCATAAACAAATCTATTCTACCACCTAATGTCAGAGGAAGATCATTATCCTTACTAGGTAGATGAGACACATAAAAGCCAGGAAACTTGCCTAAATGCAGGTGGTCTACATGAACACAAGGACTGGAACTCAGGAGGCCTTCTGCTTAGCCATCACATCCCTTTGCTGAAACCCTGGTGCCTTATCACCTCATTTTATGCCCAGAGCTCTTAAGCAGTAACATACCTCTGCCATCCAAATGCAGTAAAAGCCTCAATGTGTAAATAACAGACCAAAATAAATTTCTGGATAAGATGCTAAGTTCTGTGTGGCTTTCCTTCCTTATTTTGGGGATATTCAACAAAACTCACTTCAAGAATGATGGAATCAATATGCTTTGCCATCATTTACATTGGAAGGAGCACCATAATACAGTGCTCCTTCAATTACAGAAGGTGGAATCAATACATTTCACCTCCATTTATGTGGTTAAGGTCTAAGTCAGCATGGCCCACCCTTTATTTATGGGGGTGGCCTCAATACAGCTCGCTTTCATTTAATGGGGAGGAACTAATATGTCTTGCTTTCACTTATGGGGGGTGGAAAGGAGAGAATCAATACAGCCACCATCATTTATTGGGAGGGATCTATAGATCTCACCTTGATTTACTGGGGAGATCAATATCTCAACCTTCATTAAAGTGGGTGGTATGTTGGACTGAATAAGGTTCATCTGCTTCTAGAGCAAATTGACAGAATATGGCTCTCCATGTTTGTGGAGGTGATTCAGCATGGCCTTCATATATATAAGGCTTGGACACCATATCGTTCACCAGCTAACACAGGGATGCATACAGTTCAGCTCAATATTAGTTCTGGAAAGATAGGCAGGGTCAATACATAGGGATTGTGGATTCTGCATGGTAGACCTTCCTGACTCAGAAGTCTGTCTGTCTTTCCCATTTATGAAAGGTGCAGATTCAATTTGACTTTAAGTGTGTGGAAGCCCCTGGATTCGGTGTAATACATCTTCCTTTACAGGAGATGGTCTCAAGGCAGTTCTTCATTTATGCAGAGGTAGATTTGGTGGTGTTCTCCCTCATTTACAAAAGCTGGATTCACTGTTCCTCATCGTGCTTTATAGGGAGCTAATATGAACTGTAAATTAATTGTAGGTGTAGAGAAAAGGGTATGATGTATTCCAGGACCACAACATCGTGGCAGCCTATCTGAATGTCTGAGAAGGAAGTGCTTCTTTACAGCTCCTCAGAGCACAGTGAAGCAGGGGTAGTGGGTATATTGCTATGAAGAAAGGGGAACATGGCATGAGATCCCAAGCAACTTCTGCACCAGGTCTGCTACTGGCATGACTTTTCTTTGCAGCATCACACCGTCTGCAGAAGTAGCTGATCTCAGTGCATTTTAGAGCTGCTAACTCAGGCCTAAAGCTTGTTGTCTTTGTCTCCAAAAGACACTAATCACCATTCTTCATATCATTCTCCCTCAAAAGAGCTCAAAGCCCAGTTGAAGAGTGCCAGCTGTCCTCTAATCACCTATTAAACATCTACCTCCCCAGGACAGTTTGCAGTGCTGTGGACACCACAGCAGGGAGCCTTTCATATTTAGGCTACTGATTTGATAGGAGCTCAGATTATCAGTGACCAGAAGTAAATGCTAGTTGATGCAGCCAGGGTGGTTGCATGATATGAGTTAGGGGGCATCAGTGCAATTCCTGGAGGAGATATGTCAGAACAACTTAGGAAAAAATATCAACCCAAGTGCCCACCTTGCTGGGTTTCTCAGCAGGGAGCCTATGGACTGAAAGGACCCCAGAGATTGAACTGCCCTGTCACTTTTCATTATGTGCAATAGCTACACAACATACAAGCACCTGCAGCTCCCATTTCAAGGTGAAAAGATAAAAAGCAAATAGAGGGCACTTTAATATCACCATAGAAATACAGTGTATTGAAAACATGACAATCCCTGCTGGCCTCTTCTTTTTCCTGGGCACCAAGGGGAAATGGGCAAGCGTGAGGTGAGGAACCAAAAGCAGACTGGTTTTGACTCAGGCCCGCTGCTTCTTTTGGCTGACGAAAGGCTGCAGCAGATTTCTAGGAGGCAGAAGGTGGAATGTGCCTTTTCCATCCCTGAAGTAGCAGGCACATTTATTTTCATCACTGCATTGCATCAGCATCACTGCTTCTCCATGCTGGCTGCTTGTAGTGCTGTACTTAAAACTGTGCGTGTCTCTATGTGCAATAGGGCTTTTCATAGTCTGCCCTTTTATATGATACTGGGTTAGCTAGGTAGATAGGCTGAATGTGAGAATGCCTATTTGCATGCAAAGACTATTTCTATTACAAACAGGATAATTCCACAAAGAGTTTCCTTCTCTTCCAAGGCTCTCACGTCTCCTACACTCTTGTCCTCAAAGACCCTGCCTCTTCCCTCTTTCTGTTTCTTTTCGATCCAAAATTTAACATCAATGTTTCTGAATCTCCCTTGCTTTATGCCCTAGTGTCCTGGCTTTGCCCCCTACCTTCCTTCTATTTCTCCCTGGAGTCTTTCTTTAAGATGCCCTTCCTTAGACCTCCAGGTAAGCTTCTCTATATTGTCAAAAAATAAGAACATCCTCCAATCACCTCCATAAACCTATGTAATGTTGTATTATATCTCTTTCTAGTCTAATATAGCAATAAATTAGAGAAAGAGTCATTCAGTATGTCAGCCTTTTTTCTTAAAGCTTTCTGAGAAATCTTCAGCAGCTATGGATGACTGTGTGAGTTCTGCTGCTACTGAATTCTTGAGGCACACAATACAGTCAGAGTCTCCCATCACTACTCAGATGAACTCATGGACTGTGATTTGGAACAGGACCAGACATGTGGAGGGCATCCAACAGGCTACCTCAGAAATTATTGCAAATTCCATCCAGAAGTGGTATAAAGCAAGGGAAGGAATAAGAATACCCTCCTTAGGGCAGAAGTGTGCCTTAATTACAGAATGCAAGAGACCACACGGTATGATGATGGGCTTCTTAGAATAATCAGAATTAATATCCAGCTCTTATATGCTGCTTTTTGTTAGAAGATTTCAAAGTAAGTGCTTCACCAGTGGCACAAAAATTATGATGCTCGGCCAAAACCAGCCAGTGGCAGGACCACAAATGGAAACCAGCTGTCCCAAGCGTCCTGGGAGAGTGTGCTAGTTCCTAGCCATACTTTCTCCCATAAAAGGAATAAGAAATGAGTTCAGCTTCTTGCATGCACCAACTGTAAATAAGCAGAAGGGCAGGTATGGATTCTTTCAGGGGTCATCTTCATAAAAAAATCTGTTTTCTGTAGTTCTACAAACCCTTCTCCCAGGTGTGCGTGGTAAAGGCTGCATGGCAGAGCTGCTCAGGGTATGTTGTCCCCCTGTGTTTCTGCCTTAGTCTACCATAGCAGCCACTGCAGCCTGGGCACAGCTTAGAGCAAGCCTAACCTGCACAGAAGTAATTCCACTCACTTCTAACTTAAAGCAACACCAAGTCCTCTTCTTTGTCTTGGTGTGAGCAGATGAGCGAATTTGGTGCAGTGATTGAGAGGTGTTATTTTGTGATCCACAATTATTTTAACACCTTTTCAACATGAGATGACCATGCAGGCTTTTTGCACTCTTTCCATATCTATTTGATTGTGCTTTCAGAAGCTGTAAACAGGGACACAGTAACAGTCTTCCGTCTGCACAGAGCCTTGCTCTGCATTATTCATACATTTCCTTCCTGTTTCACACACTTATGTCAGTCCTCATTCAAGCAACATTCATGTTAAATGATTCACTCTCTCTTTCTCTGTGTCTTTCTCTTTTTCTCTGTCTTTGAAATGGGAATGAGAGAAAAAAATGTAAAAAAAGAACCTGTGATTAGACTTCTCCCTTCCTTTTTCCTTCTTCCCTCCTCAGTCAGACCCCAATTCTCAATGACATCTATATCTGGTCTCTTGATTTCAGTGTGTCTGATGCAGAAGAAAATGGAGCAGAGGAGCCATCACTGTTAAAAAGTCCCATCAGTATTGTCCTGTTATGCACTGATTCATCCTAATTTCTGAGATTAAAGAAAGAAAACCCCCATCTGTGTATCCTCTTTGCCCCTGCCAGAGATCTGTACTATCTTCTCTTTCTCCTTTCCCTGCCCTGCCCTGCCCTGCCCTCAGGACATTTGCCCTGAGAAGCTTCCACACCTATCCTAGGAGCATCCAAAGGATATTAGTGGCAATTGCTATAGGGCTTTTCACTTGCTGGGTGCTGTTGCAGTTCTGTCTTGCTACTTTCGTTACTTGATATTCATATGGGATTAACAGAAGGGCCAGCAAGAAGGCATGACTTCTGGAGCAAGAAGGCGTGACTTGTGGCATTCTGTATACAGGGATGAATCCCAGCTTTGTGGTTAGTCTTTTTCGACTTGCATATGATGCAGCTGAATGCCTTAACCCACAGTTGCCTGACTGTAACTCTCCAACATTACATCAAGAGATGACTGAGGTGCTGATGATAGGTTGAAGGAAGCAACCAAGGAGAATGGCAGGGCTGGCATGAGTCTGATTGCTGGGGCCTGTCTTCACTGGCACATCAGTTTGCCCCCTGGGGAAGCTATCAAAGCACAGGATGATTTTAGATTACCATATGTGCCAGTGTCCGAGACTGCATTTTTCTATCTTAATGTGGCTAAAAGGTTGCAACCATTCTTCTTGAAGCAGAAATCCCTACTGTCATCTATGAATTATGTCATGCTCAACGCGCTCTAAAGCATTGCATCAGGGGATGTACTCTAAATGCACTAAGAAACTGAAACTACTGCAGAACGCAGATGACTGCCAGCTAAATAGACTTTCTCACTGGGAACTACCAGTGCTCACCAAACTGCAGTGGGTGACCATTGCTTTTCTTGGGGAATGTGAAATGTTTGTTTGGTTCTATAGAGCCCTGAGTGAGACCTGTGTAACTGAGAGATACCTACCTCCCACCGAGATCCTGCAGCACTGTAGTCAGCAGAGGCACTTCCACTGATGCCCTGCCTGTACAGACAAGGGAGCTGAGTGCTCCTGGCAGGGCAACCCCCATAAAAGAGTCTTAGTTTAGGGATTTTTTTCTCCTTCTGGTCCTGAAATATATTTGTATTTTACATTTCATCTGTTGTATTTTAGGCTTTGCTACAAAAGCCACCTACTTTTACTGGACTTCCGGAGCAGGAACTCTCCTGCTGGAACCAGCCAGTTTAGTCCGATTATTCTGTTACCTTTTCTCTGAAATGGGCCCACGTCAGAGGCTTACAGGGAAGGTGGAGACATACCATTGAAGACAGATGGCTTGAGTATGAGAATGCTTTCGCTAATATAGATAGTAGTTTTCAATTACAGAATTTTGTTTTGTGGAGACTTTGTAAAGTTGCTGAGAAATTATCCTTTGTAAGGATTTTCAGTATATGTACTTGTTACCTAGAAATGGAGCAGGTGTGGCTTTTTGCATTGAGAAAATTAGGGAATAAAGCAAGCAAAAAAGACTGATTTGAATATTTTTTCTGATATTGATAGTAAATGCTCTTTCATCTTTCTCATATTCTTCCTGGTTAAAGCCTTTTGAAACAATGTGAACATTTCCTTGTGGTCTTTACAGCTTAGACACCTGTAAGCACATCACGGTGCTTTTCCACATTAGCCAATTTTTCTAGCAGCATCAGCCAAAGGAAGCGGTCTGGTGCCAAGAAAGCTGTGTAATTGCAAAACTGTGAAGCAAGACACTCCAAGAGGAATGAGAATTGTTTTATCCCTTCACACACCAAGAGGAATGGGAACTGTGTTTTCCCCTCCCAACCCTGCCCCATTCTGTGCAACTTCATTTTCAGAGCAATGATTATCCTGACGGCTGGCTAAGCTCACTTGGGCTTGCCCTTGCTGGACTATATTAATTAGTCCTAATCTCTGTTGCTCGTGATGCATGTTTCTGAGTGGCTTCTTGGCTCAGTTCAGGTGTGGGATCCTCTTTTATCAGGTTAGGACCAGCTTCATGCTGGCCTCCAGCAATGGGTGGAATAGTTTCCTGGCCCTAGCTGTCTCTGCGATCCCTACACCTGGCTGTTTCTTTGGGGTGAGGGGGGAATGCTGACATTTGTGATGCTTTGTCTTTCCCCCCCCATCCCTTTTTTGCATTCAGAAGCCATCCGGGGAGCCAAATCCATCTTTCACACTAAGCAACGATGCTGGGGAAGGGGAGGGGAGGGACTGCAACCTGATTTCCAGGGGGACTGCACTGCTCATCAAAGGGACTGTATCCAGGCAACCCGCTTCCCCTGCATGAGACAAGCACACACAACTGGGACTTTGGAAAACTAAGAAGAAGCTACTGTACAGAGCAGGCTACAGGGAGGAGGAGAGGGGGATACGGTGCAGGGGGGGAGTCATGTTATTTTAAGCAGGTTATTTCTGCCGTGGCATCAGCATGACACTGGGCCTGGCTACAGTAGCCAGTGGAGCCACCCAGCTGCTCCTTTCCGGGTCCCCACCGAGTGAAGGGAAAAGGGAGCAGCTTGTTCATCCTCCCACAGGACCAAGATGGGGAAAGGCTTGCCCTGCGGCTTGCAGGAGCCGCTCCCCAGCTCCTGCGGGAGGAGGAGGAGAGTGCACTATAACCCTGCCTCCCAGGGCATGGTGAGGAGAAATCCTCTATTGTCTGGAAAGCTCAAATACTGCACATGTTAAGGGCCAAAACCATAAATGGATGGACAGACACACTGGCACACACAGGAAGAGATGTCATGAGCCCTTGGAGCGCCCCATGCTCAGGTCCTCCACAGCAGGGCACCTCAGGAGTCAGGTATTTATTGCCTGGCTGACAGCTGCATCACCTTCTGTCAGCACCAGGTGCAGGTGAATTTTAGATCCTGCACTCCTACTTTGACCGAGGTCCTAGGATTTGGGCCCAGCTCCAGACCTCACCTGATGCTTTACCAGCCAGGAGCCAGGGCAGGCTGCCAGCAGCTCTGCAAAGCACAGGAAAAGCCTCTCCACGGTGGCTGTCTCGATTCTCTCCCTAAAGACTAAGACCTGTCTTTCTCCAGGACACAGCACCCTCCCATTGGCCAGCTGTTCACCCTTCACTGGCAACTCCCATCCGATGGGAAGGTAAGAGGTGTGTCCTCTAAGTGGAGCTGCCTACATGCCTTCTGCCTGTAGGACGTGGGTCTGGCTTTGACGTGTAGGGACTCCCCAGGGGAACAGGAAGCCCACGGGCCTTTGGCGAGAGATCTTCCAGGCTTGCAATCTGGGGGAAGTAAAATTGCTCTCCATTCCTGTTTCCTCTTTTTCTCAGTCATGCTCCAACAGTGCACATCCTCCTTCACCTCACTTAGTCCCCTTTGTATACCACAACTCTCTTTATCATATCTCCCCATCTCTTTTCCTACTCTTCCTTTACCCTCTCCTCTTTCCTCCTCTGCCTCCTTCACATGCTCTTTCAGATCTCAGCCCCATCACCCTGTCTGCATGGGCTGGTAAGCCTGCTTAATAAGAAGAGCTAGGCTAGGAGGGGCTCCTACCCATGGCCCAGGCATTTCCTGACCTGTCAAGTGCCTCCCTCGAAGGAGTACCTCAGTTGCCTGCTCTTTGACTTTTTTCAGTGCTTTCTAACCTGTGAGTAGCTCACAAAGTGCCATTTGCCAAGAGGAGAGAAATAAGCTGGGG
>JAYKAV010003318.1:132472-178662 GCA_035582835.1 Phoebastria nigripes
ACGCTTGGAAAGAGCATTAAGGAGCTAAAAATAACCATGGGTCAACTCTGAATGGGCCTGAGGCACTTCTCCTCCCCCAGCCCCCAGCTGATGCTGCAGTCAAAGAGAGGACAAGCAGCCATGAAGAATTCTCTCTGTCTTCAGCAGCAGCTCCTCTCCCTTCCCTCAGGGCATCCCTGCTGCCAGGACGGGGATTGCCACACTGCTATAGAAAGAGGAAAACAAAACAAATGAAAAGGAATCTGCCCCAAAATAACCCCTCTGCCTCCTGGCACCACTTCAGCCACAGAAAGTTTTGTGAATCAGAGATGTTAAGCAGGAAAAGACCTATTAGTTCCCATCGACTCTCCAACCAGGGGGGTGGGAGAAGGAGAGGTTAGTGCCAGATTATCCCCTCCAGCCTATTTCAGTCAAGTATATTCAGATAGGAAATTCTCCTTAGACCCAATAGACAGAGGCACAGCTCTCAACAGCCTCTGCTTTGAACAAAGCAGCAGTGAGCTCTGTCACCCCTTCGGGGATCCATCCAGGTCTGATTCAGAACAACATATAGGGATGAAGCAATGAAGATTACAAAGCACCATGACATAACATCTGGTGTTCGGTAAGATCTAACTAAGGAAATAAAAAGAAGGATAAGGACTCGATATATTTTGATTGTCCTAACCATGACTTGCGTGAGTAACAGTTTCACCAGCTTGCATGAGCATTAAGAAGGAGTAAGAAACACAAAGCAGAGGCAGGTGTTTCTAACGTGGCTGGGGAAATGACAGTAGTACTACTAATTTAAACACGTTACAAATAGTATTTTAAACCTACATTTAAGTGTAAAGATTGCAGAGGCCAGCACTCAAAAATAAAGAGGTGAGAAATGCATGTGCAGCAATCCAGTCTTTTATTCTCATTTCCCTTCCCTCAGACCCCTGCCTATTCAGTATACCAGGCGTCCTGAAGTGTTCAGCGAACGAGGACATGATCAGCCTTCCTTCCAGCCCAGTGAATTGAACTAAACTCAGATTTCAATGTCTAGTTTCCCTCTCCAGTCTTCCTATAGCCTGACTTTATGGACAAGGGATTTAGTACCATTAGAAGGCTTGATGTTTTTTCAAATGCATTACTACTAAAGACAATGATGCACACCTTGCCAGTGGATTTCACAGCTGTAGCTGACAGACGAGAAATGTCAGCATGGAGATATAATGAATTCTGATCCAGATTCTATAGGAGAGTGCTTCTGTGACTGCATATGCTTTTCCCAGCTTCATCAGTGTTCCTGTGACCCTTCTGCTGTCACTCACCTACTTCCCCATCCTGCTATCTTCTACACCGTCTTCTTGCCTGTCCCTGCCATGCAACTGCTGCTCCTCTCATGCTCTGAAACCTTACAGAGAGAGCTTAAGACAGGAACCAAAGGATACTAGCCAGGTGCGGAGGATGGAGGCAACAGTGATGAGAAGCATGATCACATAGATTTGCCATGTATGGCGCTACATGCTGGGATTCACTTCAATGTTTGGGGAGCTTTGTTTCTGTAACTATTTATATTATGAAACAAAAATAGATCAGCAGCTCTGCAGTGGGGAGGGGAAGTGGGTGAGATCCTCACAATTTTTGTGAATTCCCCTCCCCTTGACAGTAAAATGAGAAAGAATAAAATTGGGTACAGAATTGCCTACTTCCCGTGTGCCGTCAGCCTGCTGAGCATTGTACAGTCATGGAGGAAAACAGTCTCTGCACAGGAAGTTCAGACAAGCTGAGACTTCCCAGCTCTCGGAGAGAGGACGTTCCCACTGTGTTCCCTGAACTCTTCCCTAATGGCCCTGATGACGCCTCTGCACATCCACTGATACGATGTCCAGGGAAACTGGACCAAATACATGCAAGGACTTGTGGACAGATGACCCACCTAGTACACCTCTTCAGACAGGGCTAGCTTGTACAGAGCACGGAGAAGGGACAAAATGGCCCAATAATCACGGCAAGAGAGACGATAAGCTGTTACGGTGAAAAGACCTAGAGAGGACCCAAGAGAAGGATGTGGAGTGTCTCATCAGAAAGCCTCAGGAACAGTTCAGCTAACATTTGCCAGGAATGCTATCCTGCTGGGAACAAGGGGATGAATGGAATGATCTTCTAATCCTACCTTCCAATCCTGTGACCAACCTAACTAAACTCAGGCACCAGTTTAAAAGGTAGTCTGCAGGATGCTCTTACAAGATGCTTCCTGAATTTATTTTCTCTTATGTTTTAAAGAGAGTTTTCTAGCCTTAAGAAAGTACAGTTCGACATGGCTGGGGAAGTGCAGAGCTCAAGCTAAGCCTGTGAGAAAAACCCTACTCAGCAGCAACTTTATTTTCAATTCCCAGCACCTGAAACTGGAAGGCTGCCATTTTCCTCTAATCCCAGAACACAAACCAGACCAGCCTTTTCCTACTGCAAACTCCATTAAGATACCACCCTCGCCTTTTTTCAGAAAGGCAACCTGAACTGTATCAATGAGCAGTCTGGTATCCAGCAGTGTGACTCATTCTTTCTTTGTCACAGTCACAAAAGCCACGATAGGACATGTTGCCCCTGATGGCAGGAGACAGGAGGGGATGACCCAGAAGGTCATCCTAGAAAAGCCTTTCTTCCAGTCCTGTGTTCCTTGCTCAGTGAAACTGAGAGAGGAACAATGTTTTCAATGTTGAGAGAGAGGATCAAGAGACTTGAATTTGTCCCTGCCTTGCCACTGACTGTGTAGGGTTTAATGTATCCCTTCTATTACTTTACCTGTAAAACGCAGGCAGTAAAAGGCACTAGACACAAGGAAACTAGAATTCAATGAATGGATAATTGTGTATCTCAGGAACAAAGTATACATTTCTAATTAACTGAAAGGATCATTCTTTATTACCACCAGCCTTTGTAAAGCACTTTGATTGCTCAGGAAGAAACATATGACACACAGTTAGCAGTACATATTATTAAATTATTAATTCATCCTACTATTCTATATGCCAGCATATTTATAATGTGCCAGTTGCTTTGGTTTCTAGGTGAGGAATGCACAGTATTGAACTCAAATTAATGAAATCAAATACTTTACACTACATACTTCTAATTAGAAATGCTACAGATGATTTCCAAAATGATATTGTTAACAAAACAACATATGGCTTGCCTTGTTCACAAGCTTTTCAATGCTGCAGTTGGTGATATAGTTTGGGATCCCCAAGACAAAAGATGTTACATAAATATCAATGCAAAAGTATTTCAACAGTTTCTCTCGCCAACAAAAGCCCCAAGGCTTGCTGCTTACTTAGCATAGTTGTTTATTTATTACTTTTACTATTTTTATTATCACTGTTTTTAAAAAGTCAAATAATACAACATATGAATTATGATTACAGATTCTCTGATATATTTCCTTTAAGATGGGAACTGAATCCCAATGACTACCTCCCAGTTTGGGTAGTTAATTTCTACCTTCTCCCACTTCCTCTCCAGTTTCAGCTGGATATAATCCAATTCCTCCCTTCCTTAAAAGACGATACAAGTGCTGCTCTGTACTGTTAAATAATCATCACGTTCAGCCCTAAGAATGACTGGATTTCAGCAATGGGATAAGCAATTTCTATATTTTATTTGTAAACACTTGGCATATTTCAAATTAAAATGCTTACCTAAAGAGTTACTTTTCAAATATTTGCACTTAGTGATCCTTATCCCTTCTCTTTTCATTTCTTTCTAGTCCAGATCCCCTGGTCTAACTGGGAGTGAGGGTTATGGAACCCAAAAGTGGCTTTAAGCTACTTAAACACTTCAGTAATTCTGGGGCTAGTGGAGGGTCAGTTTAGCTCCCAGGCATTGTGCCAGTGGCATCACCCACCTGGGACAGGGCAGAGCTAGGAGATGGTAACGCAGATCTGAGCCTGCATGGGCCAGAGGAAGAGAAATCATCCACCAAACTAAGACTGGGAAGCACAGTTGCAGGATGAAAGGGCAGCAGTTATAAGAACTGAAGATTTCCGGAGGCAGTTTTTAACTGCTGGTTTGAGAATCAGCTGTGATTTCCACAGCCACATCTACCAAACTGGACTGAACCACCTCCAGCACAGAAAAAGCCTCAGGGAGGAGATAAAAAGTTTAGTTAATTAATGCTTGTAAAATGCTTTGAGACCCTCAGATGGAACACGCTAGAGAAGTAGAAAGACTTAATTATTTTTACCATTGATATTATGGGGGGGGTTAACTGCTTCTCATTGAGATACTATAGTCCTTTCATTCTTTTTGAGTTGGATCTGCTCTGCATATGGTATCTGAGACCGAAGAACAGCTGGCGAGAAATGGTGAAATGATAATCTCAAGGATTTGGGTTGTAAAACCATCTTTTCAGAGATATTTGCTCAATGCAGTTGTACATCATTATGTCAGACCTGCAGTTAAACAGGAATTGGCCTATGGCATGAGCATGCCTTAAACCAGCCACTGAATTGTGCCTTTGTCTCCTGCCACAGCAGTTCTTTTCCCCTTATTTCCCTTTACACGATTTTGCAACAGGAAATGTAGCTATTAGCTAAATGGCAGCAAAATATTCATACTGACATTATCAGAGCTAACCCCCTGAATAAGCACAAGGAGATATTGGCTAGGTTAGCAGGACAGGAAAACAGACTCCAGATCCTTTCACCTCCATGTCACCAGGTCCAGCCCAGTCTAGATTGATAGTTGCAAAAATGCCATTTGACAGCTTTTTGGCACTCTGGACAAAATGAACTGGGCAAGGGAAGGATGGAAAAATCTCAGCCCAAGTCCCACTGGGACAAGTATCAACACTACAAATGGCACTGCTTGCCAGCTCAGAAAAGAGGCCATTGCATTCCTCAGGCACATACTTCCAGGAGGGCAGAAGGAATAATGTCAGGGCCTTGTTAAAGAAACTTGCCCTGTCCTGCATGTACCTTTCAGACTCCAGAATTAACTGAGTGCCTTCCATCACAAAAATACTCACTTTAATGAGCAGAGGAGAGACAGTGGGTATCAGCCAGACAGGGAGAGTGTTATTTGCAGGCAGTTTCCTGAAAGTAGCTGCTTTTAGGAGTGTGCCTCAGGAAAGAAATCGGAATTGCTGCTAGTAACAATCTTTCATAACTTAGCGTTACTAAAATACTTCTGCACCCCAGCACTGTACCCATCCATCCCTAGTTTGTTTGCTGCACAAGGCATAGTTCATTTGGAAAAAAACATGGCTAGACAGAGGAAGCTGACTCTCACAGTTACAATATCTTAACACCCTTGTGTCCTCCCTGTGACACCTGGGCACTACCTTGTCCTTGACATATTTTTCCTTATGATATCCTGATGAGGTGCCCCTTCAGGTGTTCTTTCAAATGCTGCAGTCAGCGTGGATCTTGCTGCCGTTGCACACGTACCTCTTGTGAACAAGTCTGGATTTTTTAAACAACTGTGTTTGGCATGGCCATGCGTGAACCATGTGGTTCTGGTACTCTGAAGCAGGGGAGAAAAAGCAGAGCAGCTGAAACTTTCTGTTTCCTCATAGTCTGATGGCTGTGTTAGCTTGCAGTTGTGTCAACGCAGTCACAAGGCCCATGTAAAGTGTAATATCTCAAAGAACAACAGTTATCATAGGGTATGTCACTTCTTCTTCTATTTCTGATGGGAATGCAGGACTGGCTCAGAACAATGCGAAGAAGCAGTATTGCTGGTATCACTCAAACAGAGACTGGGATACAGGGTCCTGCACCTGGGTTGGGGCAACCCCCGGTATCAATACAGGCTGGGGGATGAAGGGATTGAGAGCAGCCCTGCCAAGAAGGATTTGGGGGTACTGGTGGATGAAAAGCTGGACATGAGCCAGCAATGTGCGCTTGCCGCCCAGAAGGCCAACCGTCTCCTGGGCTGCATCAAAAGAAGCGTGGCCAGCAAGTCGACGGAGGTGATTCTGCCCCTCGACTCCACTCTGGTGAGACCCCACCTGGAGTACTGTGTCCAGCTCTGGAGCCCTCAGCACAGGAAAGACATGGACCTGTTGGAGTGGGTCCAGAGGAGGGCCACGAAAATGATCAGGGGGATGGAATGTCTCTCCCATGAAGAAAGGCTGAGAGAGTTGGGGTTGTTCAGCCTGGAGAAGAGAAGGCTCCGGGGAGACCTTATTGCAGCCTTTCAGTACTTAAACAGGGGGCTTACAAGAACAGGGGGGTACAAACTTTTTAGCAGGGCCTGTTGCGACAGGACAAGGGGTAATGGTGTTAAACTAAAAGAGGGTAGTTTTAGACTAGATATAAGGAAGAAATTTTTTACACTGAGGGTGGTGAAACACTGGAACAGGTTGCCCAGAGAGGTGGTAGATGCCCCATCTCTGGAAACATTCAAGGATCAGGTTGGACGGGGCTCTGAGCCCTGATCTAGTTGAACATGTCCCTGCCCACGGCAGTGGGGTTGGACTAGATGACCTTTAAAGGTCCCTTCCAATMCAAACTATTCTATGATTCTATGACTGTTCTCTCCCAAAGGTGGAATTGGCTCTGGCAGCTAGATCCAAAGCATAACACTGAGAAAATGTGAGCAGATTTCCCATGAACTAAGAATTCGAATAGTGGTATGTCCTACAAGCACATGGTCTGGCCACTTTCTCCTCCTGTTCCATCCTGCCATCAAAAAGGGGATCACTGAGATCTGTTACTGAATGAGAACAGAGGTAAGTGTTGCAAAATGATGGAACTAAAACCGAGTGCCTGGATTTGCAGTGAAGCTGCCCTGAATTTTATCACTTGTAATGAAGTGGTAATCCACTTTCTGACATTCACTAGGAAAGTTAAATGAGTGAACAGAGAGACAACTCAGCTGATCTTTGTCCACGGTTCCTTATGGGATCCATATCTGATAAATTATGTGTGTTACGTGGGTTAGACAGCCCTGTTTTTTTCTACAAGGTGCAAGACCACAGCAGCAAGGCCTCTCTGAAGTTTCTTGGTACTGCAGAAGTCCAAACCTGAGCAATTCAGGACTCACTATTTCCTTGCATCTGTAGTGGTTTGAGTCCTGGATGAAATGGATTTACTCCTTGTAGGCTGACAGGATGGCAAAATTCACAGATTAAAGTTTTGAAGCTCAGGCACAGCAGCAATAGTCAGGCGTAACCAAAGTGCTGTCTAACCACCGCCATGTCAGAAGGGGCAGAAGGAAGGCCCCAGCCACATTCCTTGAAAGGAGCACAGGAGCACCTAGATGGCCACAGCTCCTCCACAGCCACATTCACGTGCAGGTGTACAACCCTGACCTAAGCCCAAACTACAGTTAGACCCTTTTATTAGATGAAGAATTGAAGCATGGAGGAAGAGAGACCCAGATTCAAAAGCTATTTAGACACCTAATGATGCAGATAGATGCCAGCCGGTATTTTCAGAAAACACTATTCGGCAGCTAAGAGATCAGTGAAAATCTGCCCTAAATCAGCCTACAACCAAGCAGAAAATCACAGGGGTCGAAGACGAGGAGAGGTCACCACGGGAACAGCAAGCTGCTGGGTGTGAGCTGCTCCGTAGGAAGCACCTCAGTGCACACTCCTCTCCTTTGGTAAACGTGAGGTAGTGTGAGGCAGCTTGTCCGTCAACAGAAGGGGAATGAACTGTCTCAAGTTTAGTGTGGCATGAAGGAGTGTAAATGGATATGGCGCTGCTAGTGTCTGGATACAAAGACGACTTACAAGCGGAGCATCACAGTTCCTAGAAAGAAACCCAACAAACTCAGAAAATAAAGCATTCTGACCTACTTTCATCTCCATTAACCTACTCCTTCCTTAAAAGCTTAAGTAGATACATTCACTTGTTGCTAGGCTCTCAGCAGCAGGATTTGAAGTCCAGGGATTCCAGTTACGCTTAGCAAAGGAGTGTGTTGTGGTGCCCTGGATACAAAGACCATGTCTCTCACCCCCACCCTCGCAAACAGGACTGATAGCTTGAATGCTTCTGCTCCTCTCAGTTGAGCTCAACTTTTGTGAAAGCCTGTAAGCAGAGAGACGGGTCTCCGAGCACCCAGAACAAAGCCCACTAAACCTTCACGGGTCACAGCTAGGCCTTTCAGAGCTGGGGGCACCACTGAACTTTGGTTAAAACAGACTGACCAGCTCATCGTGAATAAGAATGATAATATGGTAGTGTCTGACTTGCCAGGGAGATGGATATGCAGTGGATGAAGGTGAGGCTAAAAAAGCAGATGTACTTGACCTCTCTTCCAGGGTCCTCTGAGGACTTTCAGCTCGCACCCTGTCTGAGAGCACTGGTGACCTGGCCTTGAAGATGGGAAGGCAAGAGGAGATGCACAGGATTTTAACCACAAAGTGTGTTTGTAGTTCCACTAGAGCTGAATCCAGGAAATGTCATTGTTCACAGCATGGGCCATGACCCCCACAGCCTGCTTTGGAGGCAGTGACCTTTGCCAAGTGGTGACAGAACTCAGCTCTTAGGTTCAGCTTAATCCTGACCTGCAGCTCCACCTTTTAGCCCCTGGCTTCCAAAATCGCTTTGACAAGACACTGAACTCCTGACCTACAGAATCCTCTTTTATTCCAGTCCTTATCCCCCTCTGTCTCCATCTATCATTTCATTGCTCTGAGCTCTGCCAAAGCCTCTCGCTCTGGATCTGTGACACCCTTTTTATTCCAAAACGGAGTATTAGTATTAGCAATACCATTCTCACCAGTAAACGCCTCTGTCTGACTATTGCCAACACTCCTCAACCCTGACAATACCTGGTTTTGTTAGCCACACTGATCGATTAAACTACACCCCTCCCAATCTAAAGTGCCTCTGCTACTGCAATTCAGGGCTCGCCCTTCCTCCAGCTGTGTTGATGCACCTCCCTCCTAAGAGGCTCTCAGCATACTCTATTCATAACGGCTACAGCCTGCAAAGATGCTGAAACAGGAAGCCAAATGACTGCTGCGTGACCTTGGGAATGCAAATTCCATGTGTTTGCGAAGTCAAAGCAAGCCATTTCCTTCCCCAGTCCCTCCTCCCTCCGCAGGCGTGCAAGCCACAGCTAATGGGAAAACACGCAGGCACACACAAAGCTTTGTCGATGCTAATTGCCAGGAGCTGAGGCCCAGTCATCCTGTTGACTAATTTGTCAGCCGCTGCTGACTCAGCAATCTGGGGGGACAGTTTCTCTCAAGCGCTCAAGTGCATTGGGAAGTAAATGGCTCATATTGTTCTTTCCTTCCTTTTGCTCCTGTGTCTGTATTTGTGGACAATTCCTGCCCCGGGCTTGACCTTGGCTGCAGCAGTGACTGGAGGGCTGGGATTGCCATGGCTGGTGGGCCTCTCATTAAACCCTAATGGAAAGAACAGGCTCAATGGTGGTAGGAGAGAGAAGGGGGAATGTGTGACCTGATCTGGAAATAGCATGTGCACGAGCAGGCCAGGGCAGAGAGGAGAGAGCTGACCTGAATTGTATGTGTTGTGTGGGATAAAGACAGCTAGGCGCTGTCTGGAACAAACGTCCCTAAACCTGCCTGAAATATGCAGGACTTCCTCACTGAGCACTGCCTCTGCCCTTTGCTTAAACAGAGGATCTGGGTGTGAGTCCAGGCAAAAGTCCTCTGGCCAAAGGGAGAAACTGCTGCGGGTGAACCACAGATGACACAGGAAGAAGCGCAGGCTTCCCCAGGGCCGATGCTGCAGGCAGGAGAACAGACACCTGCAGCCGCTCCACGCAGCAATGTGCAGTTCTATACAGTCGTGCAACAGGCGTCCCACATCCTGGCAACATAAGAACCTGTTTGTGGAAAAGGTTACCTGAAAGTGAGAGACACAGAAAGTAGAGCAAGAGCCCAAAGATGGGGCCCTGTGGAATTCCCTTTTCCCCAGGTGATTCATGGAGAACGGTGCCCCAAAGGACACAGGTGGGACAGCCCATATAGCACACGCACATCTACCCCAACGCACAGCTGCCAAAAACATGTATGTCCCCTCACTGCACCACAGCTGCATGAGCCCATGCACATTTCTATAGAGCACACAACTACACGGAGGGAGAAACGCTGCCATGTGCTAACGGATATCCTATATGCACCCATTTATTTGTACTTGGGGCTTCTGTATGGGCATACTGGTGTGGTGTATCTCTGTCCCCAGCATACCCATTAGCATGCCCAGCTCTGCCCACGGGCCTGACTCAGTCCATCCCTGACTGAGTAGTTCTATCAGTACTGTGAAACTTTGACTCAGCTGGTAGCAGCAGAGCCGAATCCTTTCCTGGAGACTGGCAAGCAGAGCACATTTCTGCAGTCACTGTGGAGGGAGTGCTATGCATGCTTAATACTTGTTGGCAGAATGGTACAGCCAGGGATTCTATTGGAGTTTCATCTGGAGCTGATTAAATAATTCATTATCAATAACATTGTGAATTTTGGCAATATTTTCACTGAATAAATATTCACAAATACATTTCCATTATTTAGCCAGCTTTGGCTCTGTCCCATTCATTTAATATGCAGCTCTATCAGACTTCGCTCCCAGGTACGAAAATAAGCTGGATCCTGTTAAGATGCGTGGATCCCAGTAAGTTTTAGCCAGTTTCGCAATCAGCAGGTGGCATTTATCTAATTATCTCTTTGTAAGAAAGAGCTTTGCTATGCAGTGTTTTCCTAAACAGGCTGGGAATCCCAAAGGTGTTTATTAAGAGGCCTAGGCATTTACAGTATGTACAACTTTTGTCTGTGCATTTTCTTCAAATTCCTTGGTTTGTAGCTTCTCAGAAATAGCGATTTTGCTCTTTTTCACTTTGACCTGTATGCCCTGCTGGTTGTAAACAGGCTATTTTGAACAAATGACTCTTCTTTTGGAGAGTATCCTGCATGTCAATAACATGAGTGGGTCCTCTGAAGATAGCAGGCATGTTTATTTCAGGGTCACTGTTTTGAGAAAGCCCTAGAAAACAAACCTTCTTCTATCTTTCTCCTGCTGCCAAACCAGATATGAAATAAAACTTTGCAAGATAGTCCTATGCTTTCTTCTAAATATCCTCAGTATAGCCGCCTCTGTTCCTGACTTGCAGGAGTCTGGATTGTTGTTAGGTTGTTAAAGAATTTGCTTTTATTCCAGGCTTTCTGAAGTTTACCTTCTCCATCTCTTTCTGTCCATCCCAGTTTAGTTACAAATCTCTCTCCTCCTGGGAATTTCTCTGCTCTGCTAGTGAGTCTGCATCCTTTTATATGGCTCATAAAGAGCTCATGGACTCCTGAGAGGTTCAGAAGTCTATAATGAATAACTCAAAAAATAATCATTCAGCTACATAAAAATACTGAGAGGCTCTAATTTCTATTGAGGACAAATCACACAAATGTGCCCCATCTAAGACAAACCCATTTTGAAATAGGATGTTCCAACAAATCATTGGAAGACTTTTTCAGAGATAAAAACCTTCTCACTTTCCACACATCTCCTTTATTAAATGCCTCATCCAGTTCATCGCAATCTCTCCATATTAGGCATAATACCAAACACTAAAATATATCAGATAGAGAGAAAGATGAGAGTGATGAAGTTGGGATCTGAATTGTCACAGAAAATTACTTTATAATGTTAAATTGGACTCATGGCCACAGTCCCATAAAAGAGGGTATTTATCACAGAGAGAGACAGACCCTTTGTCTTGGCTATACTCTATGTATGTATTAAGTTCAAAGACAGAGGTGGCCTTAAACCACCTTTGGTGTCACCAGTCATGGGGTGCTGGGTTCTCTGATGTAAATTAGAGCAACCCAATGAATCTCACTAAAGGGGCTTGATTTTTTCTGGAGATGTTGCGAATCAGTCACACACAGGCATAGAGTCAAGTCCCTTTACCTTGCATGGGTTCACATAGCCTGGCAGTAAGACATGTGCCACAGCACTTCTCTCTGTCTGGAGGAGTGAGATCCTCCAGAAGTCAGTCTAGAGCCTAGGCTAGGGACCCATCTATTCACCACCACAGCATTGCAACCTGCACCTGCTCGACCAGCTTCAGAGAGTGAAAGCAATACACTCCTTGGACTGCTCTGTAAATCAAGGGTTAGAGCAGGCCAGACCTGTACTATATTTTATTTCTACTGCAAAAAGTGTTCCAGTTTTCCAAATGTTAGCTTTTGTTTCCTTTCCTGAGAACGGAAGATGTTTCTCTAATGCATGAAGAACTCATGGAAAAAGAAAACCCTGCTGCTTTTATTTTTATGTGGGTACTTTCATTTTATCTATGAAAGAAAATAGCTTCTTGAACCCTCAGCTTCTCATGTGGAAATTGTGATTGCTATCAAAAATTTGGAGCCCAACAGGAAGAGATGAGGACATGACCCTGAAATGCTACGGTTTCTTTCTCCTTCTCCCTCTCTTTTTTCTTCCTTTTTTCTCCCCTTTTCCTCTGCCTCTTAGTCCAACATTCTCTTACTTTCTCTTTAGTAGGAATCAAGGATTTCAGTAACACAAATTTTAGCACCAAAGACATCTCCTGTAAAAGCTGGGTGGTTTGGATCCAGGGCTCTATACCTCCCACTTAGCTTCTATTTTAGTTACTGCTGACATATCCTTCAATCTCAGCATGGGATTAAGCACACAGGTTACCAGACGATTCTGTCCACTCAGTATAAAACTGCATCACTGGGTTCCCACCCCTTTTCTTCCACTTCAGTGAGTTGCAGCCTTTCCCTCCTCCTTTTTCCACTTGTCATAGCTTATCCCAAAAGAGTTAAGTAGTGTATTGTCCCCTTCCCCCAGCTGAGGAACGACGTTGCTAAATTATATTCATAGGTCCCATTCTGCTCTATGACTGTGTAAAATTAAAGGCCTTTCCTGTCTGAACAGGTTTACAAAATCCAGGAGTTATGCTGCTATTGTCACGGTGCCTAGGAAAAGTCTTGGGAAGCACAGGCAACAGCAAACCAGGCCCAGCTCTGCATAAGGGACTTTTTTCTGAGGGAGGGAAGAGGAGCCAGTGCAACTTCTGTGGATTTAGGAGACAAGCAAGCAGCTTCTCATGAAAGAAAATAAGCAATTTCACTGGAAACTGCAAGGGCACAGGGCTTCATGGTCCCCTTTTCAGTACCTTGGCTTGAACAGAGAATCCCTGTTTCTCCTGCCACTTCCCCCAATGAATCACTAAAGAGCAACGCAAGATACTTCTCCTTTGGGTGACCGTGCTTCTGGTAGCGCAATGCTGGGGAAGGCTGAAGGGTCAATGGGAAGCTTCCACGTGGCTCCACTTCTGAAGCGGGGACAGCCAAGCTGCACTGCAGAACTGACTCATTTGTTCTACAGCGCTGACCAGCAGCATTTTGGAGGAACTCATCTAGGAACAGTATCTAGGCACCAAAACAACATTAAAACATGGGCTACATTGGTCCTTAAAGCCCCTTTCCCCCTCAGTTTTCTCTAAGGGATGGCTTTTTCCTTCTGATTTTGTCTTCCCTTCTCGCTACCCTCCCTGTGTTCCCATCTGGCCTGCTCTCTGTGCGACCTTGGACACCCTCTCACTGCCTCTGGTTTGCCATCTGGGGTTAGTAATCCCACAGAAGTGGGTTTGTGGGGGTGATATTTGGTGAATTCATGTCTACAAGCACCTTTGAGGTCCTCTTATGGCCTCGCTAGAGAATAGGAGATGACTTCTTTGATTGCTGCTCTCTCTCCCACAGGCCAGTTCTCAGGCTCGGGTCAGCATGACGCCCTGCTTAAGGCTCTCGTGCCCTTTATACAGGGACATGATGCTTCCTGAGCAGAGCCTTCCTCACCAGGTTATTTCTGTATCAGAGCTGCTGTACGCTAGGCTCCCTAAATCCGGTGCAATCCAGGAAGAGGTGATTCCTCCTCTGCCTGCCCTGCTCACAGCAGGTTGTCACCTACTCCACAAACTGGGCCAGATGCTGTGCTGCAGCTTTTGCTTTTACTTGGGGAATTACATGGTTCCTCCTTCCCATCCCCCATATCTCCAGCCACAAAAACAAGCAAATGCTTGTGAGCTAATCCTGTGCAGAGACTTTATTAAATAAACACAACTGGTACTGGTGGCGTGTTTGTTTGGGGTTGCTTTTTTTGCATTTGCTATCTTTGGAAAGCTAATCCTCTGGAGTTCACCCAGCGATTTCAGTCACCTCCAAATAACACTTACTAATAATCTTAATAAATCCATCTCCTAAGCAGCAGCCACTACTGCCTGGCACTGAAGTACTCAGAACACCTCAGCAGCTCTGCTTCAGCTGACACCCTTGTTTATCTTGACCGTAAATGAAAAGAAGCGCTTGCTCCATACATTCTCAAATCTCCCTGAATGGCTCCTTTGGGCAGTGTGACTGAACAGATCAGTGAAGGGGAAGGTGGTCAGGAGGATGTGACTTGTAGGCATCCTCTCTTCCTCTGCCCCGCTCCCAAACCAGCTGCTGAGCAATTCTCACAAGGCTGCTCATATCTGGGGTAAGAGAGCCATATTAGATGCATATGTAGCCATAAAGACAGAGAACTGCTTGATTTCTTTGGAAAAATTAAAGCTCCCCATCAAAGTAATGGTTCTAATCAAAGCAGGGGAACCTGGGGACGTACTCTCCACATTTTTGGCGCCCAGTCTGGTGCTCATAGCAAGAGATGGGGTGTCAGGACATAGAGATTCTGTTCTCACCTATTTAATTGACTTTGTATGTGAAGTTGGGACAAGTAACAAAAGCAGAGATCCATCAGGCACCAAGAATGGATCGCAAGCATTGCATGTGTCTCAGTCCAAAACAGCAAAACCTAACTCTTCCTAGGTTCCACAGGCTAATTTAGGGTCCCTGAAAACTATGCAGGGCTCTTGTTTTTAACATGGTATTTCCCCCAGTGCTTGTAGAACCTCATGCCTTAAAGCACTGAGGAGCTCAGTGCTGATCTCATGCTGAACATGCTTCCGCCCCTTTGCTCCTGAAGAACTTCAAACTGGCAGGCGAGTTCCTATCCAATGAGTCTTCACACAGAGACTCCTTCAATAAGAGTCTCCGTTTCCTTCAAAACAACTCTGCAAGACTCACTGCTCTGCTTAAGTATTACTAACCCCTGGTGTTGCTGATGGGAAAATTAAAGATCAGTGTGAAATGACCAGTTTAAAGCAGACAGACGAGTGGCAAATCAGGTACCAAGGTGGAAAAAGGACTGGAGATTTCTTGCATGTAGATCCTCAGTCCGCACAGACCGACCCCTTTGAAGTTCTTTAGTTTAATGATTTAATCACAGCTTATTATATGCTCTGAAATATCTGGATGACAGACATTATGCATATTACCACTTTAACTTGTCTGTATGCCTCATTTAGAGTGGCTGACACTAGAGGCAGCTTCCTTATTGCGCCACCGGTGAAATCCGATGCTTACTACAGTCTGGCTCCACTTTTTCTGACTGGTTTTCAGTATTCTCTGTTTCACAGAGGGGAGGAAGCTCTTGGGAAAGATGCCAGGGTCTTGGCCTTGATTACACTAATTGAGAAGTGAGGCGGTTCCAAACCTCCACCAACAGAAACTGAGAGAAGTTTGTACCACTAGTGCCCTGTAATACTGGCACTGGCATGGCAGGAGCTGGGCAGAAAGAGAGAATCCTATTTCTAATACAAGCTCATCCTTACTTACTGCCATCCCTTCAGAGTCAAGGCAAGGTTAAGCCAAACACTAAGAGAATTAAGAGGTTTGCAGTTTTTATCCTACATTAACCATTTGGCCTCACCCCTTCAAGCACCCGATTAGGATTTTATCAGCTAAACCTTCTTCCAAGACCCTTGTGAGCCATTGGGGAACTACAGATTTTGGGGAGCTTATTTTTGTTCTGCTTCCCTGTGTTGTGCTCTCTGAGATTTTGAGTGCTATAGGCAGGGGCCAAATGAAGGGGAGAGATGCTAAACCAAACTGCCCACAGGAATTTGCAATGTTGAGGCCCACTATAAGTTAAAAAAAAGGAAGAAAAGAAAGAGAAGACTGTACAAGAAACATGCTATGAAAAGGGGCCTGACTGTACGTGCAGGCAGGATAGATTACATTTAAAACATTTGTTATGGGAGCAAGAGTTTGCAGTCTGATGGGGGAAAAGGCAGGGAAAATAAAAGAAATTACTAGGAAGAGAAGAAAGAAGACTGTAGACAAAAGAGAGAGGAAGAAAAGAAATAGTCTCATTTTCTTCTTCATTCATATTTTTGAATTGTGAAGCCCTTTGTTGAGCAAGACATAAACGAAATGCGAGCTATCCCTACATTTCCTTTGCCCTTAGTGTAAAGGAAGATTCATCTGTGCATAGAAAGAAATGCAACTCGTACACTTAAAAGGGAAAAGACTGAGCAATGCAGACACAGAATGACAGATAAATATGGAGACACACAGATACATAAGGGCATAGAGCCACAGACACGCAGCGCACACAGACGTGAAAAAGAAACAAACACGATACCCATGTGCATGCAACAGACACCCCCCAGGCATCGTGAATAAAAGCAGCAATAAAATCCTTCTATTACGAGCATTTTGCACTACCAGACCGGCTTCACTGTAAAGCAAACAAAAAGCTTCTCCTTGTCAGAGCTGCATTCCCTGTGCCTGCCAGCCCTGCATGGCAGTGTGCAAAGGCTGCCACACGCTCTCCCTCTTCCACCGGCTTTGAGTACAGATACCCAGCTCAGCCACGGTCTGTCTTTGCTGTCAGAACCTTTTATGCGGTACTGAAAAAGCTCAGCAAGTTTCATATGGTTAAAATGCTGAAATCACTGCCTCTGACTAATCTTCATTTTCTATTTAAGCTCCCCTCCCCCCGCTTCTGATTGCTTGCTGATTACATGCAGCATTGCAAGGCACAAAAGCGAACTGTATTTTAGCTATGTGTACATGACTGTACAATCTCCTGACCAGACCAATGTGTGCTTTTCTCGATGACAACGTTGACACAGATCCCAAGTGTCGGGTGGCAAAAGCTGCAGCCAGTTTCCCATAAGTCTATTTCTGGTGCAATGCAAGTGCATGAGCATGGGGCTGGATGTATATTTAACTCCACATGTTTTAATCCAAAGAGGTCAGGAAATAAGAGCATGAATGCTCTTGTTGTGGCAGATGGGAATGTGTTGGATTGCCCACATTGTCAGGCAAGGGGCCCTGGACCTGGAGGTAGTGCTGACATCATTGTCTCTCTCTGGGTTTTGCCTGGAGCTGCAGACAGAGAAAGCTGTGCAGGCAGTAACCCTTTCCTGCCTGAGCTCTCATCTAGCACGCTCTTCCACAATCTTCTCTTTGTCACTGTTTCTGCAGTCCCAGCCAAAGCAGCCTTCATAGAAAATTGCTCTGGGCCTGCTTAGGCTCTGATATTTCCCTTCCAAAAGAAATAAATTGTATCAGCTCTTGGGGGAGAAGGTTAAACGTAATGGGAGTGCGTCACCTCAGCTGTGGAAAAACCCAAGCCCCAAAAGAAAGCCTTGGCATTTATCATTCAAATACACAGATAGGAGTGCACAAGGACACAAACCTTCTGCTATAAAAACCCAAACCTAAACCCTTTTAGGAACTACATAAAAACTTGACATTTAAATACCCTTGACTCAAGGCAATCATATAAACCGAGGAAAAGGAACAGGCTCCAGCCTCTGCATCTTCAGCACTTCCAGTGGTTTTCAGATCTTCAGGTAATGGCTGAGGTGCAACCAGCCCAGTTATCGCTCTGCTCTGCCCCACAGGCACCCCTGTTTCTGACCTCCTCATKCTCCCCTTTCCCCACCCACACAACCTGTCCCCTGACACCTCAGCAGGTACCCACAATGTCATGGGAGTTGGACAGCAACAGCTCCCAGGGGAATCAGCACAACAGAGGATCAAGTGTTAGGTCTGCAGAGAGCCTCTAGCAATGCCAAGGGAGTATGCAAAATAAATCCTATAAATTCAAAAAGTCAGAGCACACATAAATATCACTGTGCTTCCATGCATTGCTCTATGGCTTTTGGGCTCTCTGACAGTTTATCTCCACCATCCAGACTGATAAAACAGCAATTTGGAGAATTTGAACCAGCAACACCCATTCAGTAGCTCTTGGGAATCTTTAAAAGCCCCTTTTCCTTGCACATCAGCCCTTTTCTTCACCATTCTTCTCTGTGGTGGCATGGAAACAAGCCATGAAAAAAAGGATTTTGCAGGAAAACAATTTGATTCTGTATTTGCACTTTTCCACAGACAGCAATCCCCTAATGATTTGGGGTCATTTTCTCTTGCCTGTTCCTTTTTATTCTAGTAACATAAAAAAAGATCCTTAAAAAAATACTTGCTCACTGTTCAAATAACAGAAAGGGACTAACTCCCTTTGCCCCAGTAATGCCAGAGAATCCCACAAAGCACACTGACCTCTCCTTCACTCCCCCCTGTTCTGCCCAGGAATTACAGCAGTCTCAATATGGGCTGGTCCATGCGTGGGCTGTGATTCCCAACCACTGCAAGATCTTTTATGAATGTAATTTCAGCCTTATCCACATTTCCTGACTTCTCTGTATTCCCATCAGACTTTTGATGTAAAAGTAACCGACATGGTTAACTCTTCAGAGCAGGAATTTTACCTATCCGTAGATGACCCTAGAGCAATACTGTGTTATAAAAGAAATAATAATTTGGTGGTGTGTATGTGCGCATGCATTGAATTGCAGAGGGGAGTATGAGGAAGAAGACAACAGTGGTTTGAAATACAACATTTAGGGTTCTTGTAACAGGATTTGTGAAACTGGGAAATGAGACAAATCCTCAGTCTCACCTGCAGCTCCTCTGCAGTATAAATGAACCACTGCCTGAACTCAGGGCTATGCATTTACTCTTCACACACACAACCTCCTCAGACCCATGTGGGAAAAAGGGCAAAGGCAGAGCATATGCTGCTACCTGCTCTCCGGGCAGCATTGCTGCTGGGACTGCGGCAACACTGTTCAAATGTAGTACATCACTTTGGCTCCTTCCCCTCTGCTGGGATCCACTTTAGCCCACAGGTAGGTCAGAATTAGAGGCGTAAAAAAGTAAATTGGGGGCCACTTTCTGCCCCTGTTCTCCTAAGCAAATGCAAATTCAGCTCATCTTGAACTCTGTTCCCACCTGTTTAATTTGTTGTAGAGTGACATTTATATGACTGTATCCAATGAATGAATCCAACATGTTCTGTGTAACACACAGTTTGGTGACACAAATGCACATGTCAGATGCTTGTATGGATATTTACACATAGACAATATATGTGCATTGAGCATGGTTTCTGTTTGAATGTAGAACACAGATACGTCCAGGCCCTCCAGGTGTCTTCTCCAGTGCATGAGACAGCTCCAGGGCCTGTGATGGTGACTGGGTCCATAAGGTAGAAGGGACTTTAGCACTATACTAGGACCCAGGGTCTGCCTCTTAGCAAGACCCCTTTGAGCACAAAGGGTCTTGTGCCTGCACATCCTCTGGCTGAAGCACAGCATCATGGCCTCTCTCCACACCCTGTACCAGGCACAGCCCATGAAGATAACTATTGATTGTCCACATTCAGTGCCTCAGGTGATGGAGTAGAAGACAGGCCATTAGGAGATGTTAAGAGTGCCTTGGCTGCAAAATAGTGTGAGGCAGGAAACAACGGTGTTAGTCTTGCACTCGGTGTCCGGCTTGATAGGTCTCCATCAGGTGGCATTGGCAAAATCTTGTAAACCTTAGGGATCCCCTGTCAGCTACAAAAAAAAGCTCTGTGGTGACTGTGAACTCAAAAGCCTTCCTCTCTAAGGTCCTGTCTTAAGTAATTCAACAAATACCACTCCACAACCTTGGATTTGGACTGCAGACCAGGCCAGCCTGATTCAGTTGCCTTTCTTTATCTGCTGCCACTAGAGGAGTTTAACCCATTCCCCAGGGCTCAGGGCAGAGGGCAGTGAGCCACACAGCCCTGGTCAGTCAGCAGTCGCAAAAACATAGCACCCCAACATGTTCAATGGCTGCCCCGCTCTGGGGGTATGAGAAGAAACCCGCCATTCCCACAGAGCGGATGTGCATATGCCTAGGGCTTGTGCGAGCGTTTCGGTAGTTTGCCTTAATTTTTATGGTGCGGGTTTATTTGTGTGTGAATCTACATGCATAAGAGCAAGGAGCTGTTTCTGCTGGGATCACCAGAGGGATTTTTTTGCTAGGAAAGGGTTAACCGGAGTGCCCTTGCTGAGCTCCGTGTCTCCTTGCATTCCAGGGTAAATGGTGTTTTGCAGAGCCCGGTTACCTATGGCAACAGCGGAGAGGAATATTGCTGGCGAATCTTCTGAATCACAGGATTTACAGCCCATATGTTTATTCTGCAGTGAAACACTTCCAGCCCTGCTTCTGATGTGAGCTGGGAACCGCGAGAGGGCTTTGCAGAGCCATTTAAAAGGCAATATGTGAGCTGGAAGCGAGGCATTTTTAATCAAAGGCCAGGTTCAAAAAAGAAAAACACAGCAGAATCAGAGGAGCCTCCAGAATGAGCTCTCCTGTCACGAAGCATACCTGTAGTCACACGCCGCCGCCATTAATAATCTCCACACAATTTCGTGTCTACATAGTAACTCCCCGAATTTCTAGCCTCAAACTCGGCTCTTGCACAGCCACCCTGGGCAAATCAGCAACACGAAGTGGCTCCGAAGCCGGCACAGCCACAGCACCGTCCCCTCAGCCAGAGCAGGCTCTCCGGGGCCTAAAGGCACCTTGCTCCCTCTTGAGCAATACCCGGACAGGGTACTGCCCCGTGGGCAGCAAGCATAAATTAAAGCATCTGCTTTCTGATGTGTGCATGTACTACTGACTTACAGATCATTGTATGGATGGTTTTCATTATGGCTTTATAAAAATTTGAATAGAATTTTTTTAAATGATCACAACTGGAGAGAGTGCTATAAGCCTGTTAAGTATTAAGCATATTGATGGCATCATTTGAAAAACAAGAGTACAAATACATGCTTTTACATATAATTTTGAAATGCCAATGGCTTCACTGAACTAACTGCATCTCATCTCATCCCTTCTGAGAAAATAAGCAGTTCCAGGCCTGGCTAAGCTGTGGCAGGGAGATCATCTGGGAATTCAGGAAGTTAACAGCACAAGCCAAGGAGCTGTGGTTGAATGCTTGAGCAAAGATTCATTTCACCTAACTCTAACCCTCCGAAAGTCAGGAATCTGGTCTCGGCTCCCTCTGTAGTCAGCAGAGATACATTCAATTGTTCAAAGACAACTCATCACACCTAAAACAAATACCTGTGAGGTTGAGCATGTGCATGCAGGTGCATCTCATGGTACTGGAGAAAGTAATGTGATCCCAGTACAGGCTGAGGGCAGGTCACTGTAAACACAGCTAGACAAGACACATCAGACAGAATTCATGTGGAAACGTCCAATTTATACTCTTCTCTCTGGAACTTGAATGCTCCCATATGTTGCTACTTCTTTACTAAGAAATTCGCAGTGTATGCTACATATTAATTTAGCTATCTCAAAGCTTGAGAGGAAACCGCTATTCTAGCTGAATGAGGAGCTGGWCATTTTGCAGGACTCTGCTGCTCATTTTTGAAAGCGCAGAGGCAGGTCATTGCAAACTGTACTTGCTGTAACCTAGAAGGAATTTGCCTTGCTGGTAAATATTTAACAGTCACGAAGGACTGATCTGCGATGCCTTGTATGGACACCCTTTCAATGGGTTCAAAGCAGTACATGCCATTTTTCAGGGCTGCAGTTCCAAATATACATTTTTTTCAGAAAGGGAAATGGAAAGCAAAAAATAAGATACGAAACAGCTGAATCACAGGGCTTCTGTGTGAGCCCTCAGAATTTAGAAATGGGCACATCTGTTTAACTCAGATTTTTGTTCCATTTGGCTAAAAATAAAACATTTACTTCTTCTTACTATTTTTCTTTCCTTCAATTTAGAAAAGAAAACAGAATCCACATTTATTGATCCAGTGAAATTTATTTGGGGAATTGCTTTGAAGCCGTGGACTAAGATAAACAGTAATTCATAATATATGTAGCAAATGATCATGCAAATCACAGAAAAGGAGAGAGAGGAGGAGAGTGGGAGGAAGGATTCATCCCTTAGATGGAAAATGAATGGGTCTTTAAAATAGGAGAACTGGCAGGGTATCTGCCTGCCTATCTGCGCATTGCTTTTTTAATGCACCCATCTATTGTATACAACCATCAAATACAAAATTAACTTGAATTCGGTTTGCCTATTCATCATTCCCAGGTTCAGCTTTTTTGTTTGTTTGGGGGTTGTATTCAAGCCCTCGTTACAGTAGGGAGATCTGAGAGGCAGTGGGGTTTGCATTATGCAGTGAAATCACTCAGTCTTCAGATGATTTTGGTCAGATGGAGGGAGGGGGTCTTTCTTTTTCCCTACAAATCAATCCCGGAAATTGTCTTGCTTCTGGCTGAGGTTGTAAGGTTTTAGAAAAGAACAAGCAATTCTGCTAGCAGGAGGAATTTTGCGTGGTTGAAGAACAGAGAGTAAAAGCGACCTTTCCCGTGTGTTAGTTTCTCATTCTCCACCATTTCCTGAAGACAGGGCTTGGGGAAAAAGCACACAGACAGAGAACATTTTCCATCAGCAGAGCAAGCAGGGAAAGGTAATGGGTTAGGGGGAGGGGGTGGTAATCAGCGATCTGCTTAGTCTTCATAGAAAGAAAAATGCCTGGGCGCCTGCTTTGCCATAAATTGCATCTGGTGGTTGGAGCTACAGCAAGTTATTAAAGTGACTGCATTAAACTCATAATTCAGCAGGTCAGCAGCACGCTCTGCAACCCCTCCTCCATCATCCTTCCCAGCCCCATTTTCTGAAGGGACCGAACTCCGGTGGCCTGAATCAGCTCCTGCTGCCGCACTTGGTGGCTTTTTTCCCTGGGAGGGGAGGGAGAGGGGAAGAAGAGCCGGAGAGCTCACGCTACTGAGGTAATTTGCTTTGCAGAGTCATGGGGAGATGGTGCTGCCCACCCAGGCCTGACGATACAGGAGAAATCCCGCTTCCCAAATTTAGCTTTCCACACACAGCAGTAGGGTGACTCCCTGGCTCCGGGCCCCCTCATGCTTTGTAAATCGTTCTCCTAGCTTCCTCGCTGGGCTGGGAGAGGCGGGGGGGGAAAGTAAGATATCAGCGTACCTCAGGGACGGGGTTGAAGGCAGAGGAATATATGCTGCTCGTGCCCAATTGGACGGAGGGACGGGAATGGAAACTGCATCCCACAAACCCCAAGATGGATGCCGGAGCGGGGGCTGTAAACAGCCAGCTTAGCCGAAAGCTCTCACTATCAAGGTCAGAAGCTGGCTTGGAGGAGGCAACATTTGTCTCACATCATTGTGTGTTAATATATTTGAGCAGCTCCCTGCCTCACTGCTACGATGAAAGCTCCTTTCAGATAATAGCTTCCTTTTAGTTTTCCTTTATAAAAAACCAGGCACATACAACATTAGTGCTAAAAGGTTCAGGAGTCCCCAGCAGCTTTTCTGATAACAAGCTTGTGCACGTGTGATTAAAAAGAGACTTGGAGGGGAAAAAACCACAAACCCCAAAACTAAAGGGAAAGCAGATTTTTACCTCAGCCTCCCAGAATCCTCTAAAAGCAGTGATTTATTAAAAATCAAGGTTTTTTTTAAAGTTAATCACCTTGTAAAGATCCTTCTAAACATCCTCAAATGGGGAAGGTCACCATGATTGGAGTTTGGTCGCTTCTTGTAGATGTGACCCGTTTCTCTCGTTTCCAAGGGGACAGAAGTGCCCTGGAATCACCCTTGCACCTCTGAAAGCGCTCTGGGGCTCTGTTTTTACTGGCCTGGCTGTGGGGAGCACAGCAGGCCACAGAGCGCCTTCCTTTCTTCAGATGCTAAATATTTTCTTAATGAATCTAAAGAGGAACACTGAAGCTGAGATGACAGGTAGATGCGTGAGATCACCCAGCAATGCCAGCTCAAGAAAAATGCCAGGTTTTCAATGCATGTTCATGGATGTGGGCCTAGAAAACAGCACGCAAGAGGGAAAAAGCAGGTACACCACTATTCCCTTAGCAGCAAAGATTCCTTGCTTAAAAAAGACATGCAAATGTGTATTTTTTCTGCAGATTACATGTGTTAGAGACACTGATTTTTCCTTCTGTTTTCCACTAGCAGTATAAATATGTACCTCACAGAGACTCCAGCAGAACACTGGGGGATGGGTTTCTTCTGCTACCCAGGCTCCACAAAATTGTCACACAGCTCCCTTGATGCACAGCCATACTTACACTCACGACTGTGGAGGACAAGTAGAACATGCCACCGCCTTCTGGGTCAGGGTTTTTTATTCCCATTGAGATTTTATTATAGGCTTGAGATCGTCTGAGAATTAAATCTGCTGCTTGTCTACGGAATAGATAATGGCAGGGCAAGCTTCCCACATCACTGCCTCCTGCCAATGCGGCTCAGCCCTGACCTGGCTACCATTCATGACTGGACAGAGTAGAGTTCATTCTCTGTATCCCATTCATAGCCACTGGCCTTTGCAAACAAGGAGGAATTTAGAATCCAATTTGATTATTTTTTTTAGAAGAGAAACCAACCAGCAAACCAAGCAGAAACTGAGCTGTGAGCCACTAAAATAATTTCTAATAGATTTCCTGTATGCAATGTGGATGGCAACAACTTTTGAGCACTAGTGACCCAAGGAAAGTAAAGAATGAGTAACACAAAATTAAAATGCAAGCTATCCCGTACCCGCACAAAGCTGCTCCAAGCTTTGTGTGTGTGACATTCGGCAGGACCACTTTGGAAAGGAAACACTCTTGTCACTGCAGCCTCACTCTCCAGCATTTACTAGAGCAGTAAATTTTTGTAGTTGCGGTGACCTAAGCACACAAGAAAAGTAAGCATGTGATGGGAGAGCTTGTATGGCTGAAAGCTCGTCTGTATTTCGCAAGACTAAAAAGTTGAAAAAACATACTGCCTCTGCCTACAAACCTTGCCTCTCTATAGCTTGCCCCTCATTAATGTTTGCGCTTCTGAGAATGCAGCAGTTCAGACAAGCGCTAGGCGTTACAGCTGCGATTGCTGTATTTATTTTTCCGAATACCACAGCAATGAGACAGACATTCCTATGTGAGGTCTACGATTTTCCCCAAAATGTGAGGATATTAGTCAAGCTCACATCACGATGTGAAAATAGTAGGCCGCCGTATTTCCAGTGTTATTTCCAGCAACAAGGGGGCAGCAGGGAGCCTCGAGCAGAGCTCGGAATCGAGCAAGAGCAGACGGGCTTCAGCTCCTTATTTCCAGCCTCCTTCGGGCAGTGATGGAGGAAAGCCCACTCCTGGAGGAGTATGATACAGCCAAACCCCAGGACAATACCTGGGGTTTTACGGTGTTTCTCAAGCAGATGGACTGGGAGTGTCCTGCTAGGTCTCTTCAGTATATCTCACACTCATTTCTAAAAAATCTGATGGTACAAATCATCTTTCTTCATCTAGTGTTTATGCTGTTTCACCAGACTTGTAAGGGACAAGCTAGACTCCTCAGGATTTAGATTGTCAAGAAGTCAGTTGCTGATCTTTCATATATAGAAATTTACTTTGCAAATATACTGGCTCTCACAATTCAAGTGGGTTTTGGGGTAAAAACCACCATTTCAAACCTGCAGGTGCACCTGCACCAGTGGGATAGAAGAACCACCAATGTAACTTCATTTTCTACAGGATTCACCACAGGGAGTATCCCTAGCAAATTCTCACCCCTCTGGCTGCAGGGGTGCTGGCTGTCCACCTTCCTCGCAGCCAGGTGTACAGAAATCCACCCATGGCCATCTCTCCACGTCCTCCCCTGAAATGCCGCACAGAGAAACTACCTGTGAAATGTCCCTGGCATTTTGGAAGCATTTAGTGTGTACAGCTGCAAAAAAATACTTGCAGGGGCATTACAGACATGCTTGGGAAACGCACAAATGAAATGCAGCATGTGTTTATTCCTACTGTTCAGACAAAAATGTAGAGTAATATCCGAGAAGAAATCTGAGGGCAGCTTCATTGAGCAAACTACAGTTTAGCCAGATCTAGAGCTGCTGTCCTTCCCCTCAACAGGGCTTCTCACTAAATCACAGCAGCTGTCCCTCCAGTGCCAGCAGCAGCCGGGAACACAAGGAACCATTTTTTCTCTCTTTCCAGCACAGAAGCAACACAGGAAAGTCACAGAGCAGCACTGAGTCAGGGCTCTGCGGCACAGTAAATTTCTGAGGCTGCCTGGTATTCTAGGCACATCCTTACGGCAATAAACTCCTCAGCATCATATCCCAGCCAGGAGAGAATCTGGAGCAGCCAAAAATACAGCCCCTGCATCTCAAAAGCCTGCACACAGCAAACTGCTGCCTGTGACCTCCACACCCTCCTCTCCCAACACACACACCCAAGGCAGGTGGTGATCAGCCCCAGCCCTCAAGGCAAGGACGAAAGAGAGCACTATACATGGTGATGGGCCTTACACACAAATTTAGGAATAAACCTGGGTGTTTGGTAGGAAGGAGAATTTCTCCTTGCCTGGCATATGAGAAAAGACAGGTGGGGTCTGCATTGCCTTGGTGTTGAGGGGTGATTATTTCTCATTTTGCTTTGCATAGTGAAACACCCCAAAGATTCTGGCATTAGCAGGCACTATAAATCTCGAGGACACCACAGCTGTGCCTGGACTATTTATAGCTCTGCTTTTACATTACCAGCTCCAAAACATCACACAAAGAGGAAGGTAATGAAATCTCCACCTCTCCAGCCGTTGCTCTCTAATTTGAAACGGCATTTCCAGGAGCCATTTTCACTCAACCAGGGAGTCTAGGAACAAACACGTTCTCACCCTCCCACTCACTGTCAGACAGCCCCACAACGGCACACACGTACACAATCACACACACATTCATTCTCTACATTTCTCACCGAGAGATACAAAAAGTCTCATGCATTTGCAGTTTATCACATGCGAACATACACATCTCTTCCCTTTCAGTCACGCAAATACACAATTGCAAACGCATTCTGGGTTAAATTCTATTTTCACTTATGCTATGCAAATATAAAAGCTGAATACTTCCATTGAGATAACAGATTTACAACTGTGTAACTGAGATCAGAATATGGTGCTGACTCTCTCATACATAAATTTCCATAGTTGCTCCTGAATTTGTCTTTTTCCTCAGCCGCCTCTCCGTGCATTAATCATTCAACATTTAAATCAGCCATCCACTTGCTTCTTTTTGCTTTGTCAATGAAAATTGTTCAGCATTAATTATAAAACTCATTTTCTACTGAGGTTTTCTTGGCTTTTTTTCATTAGTGGGTGGAAGTGTCAATTTACAGTCATCTTGTTCTGTCTTCAGAAATACCCTGTGTACCAGCTATACCGCAGAACACATTCTCTGTGTGAGAGCGTCTGTGAATGTGTGCGCGAGCTTGTGAATGTGTAAGCTTGTGAACGTATGTGCAAGATTGGGAATGCATGTGCATACATGTGCATATGTAGAAAAGATATGGAAATTGTGTTTGAATTAGAAAGGCTAAATGTTGCTCAGGCTTTATTTTACAGTTTGAATTTTAATCACTTTATAATCTAAAGATTTTCATCCTAGCGATACAGATGATTTCAAGTTACAAAGCAAAGAGTTTATGGCAACTGCAAATGTGTTCTAAATCAAATATCCTTGGTGACAAAAATAGAATACAGATCTAATTTTACATAGTGGTAAAACCTCTCCAGATTTGCTTTCGTATTTTATAATCAAAAGGATTGGACATTCCTGGTCCAGCACCCTGTGCAATCCTGCAGTACAAAACCAATGTGAGTACCGCAGTGCATATTGTAAGATAATAAACCAGTATGCTGTAGCCAACAGCACATCACAAGGCAATAAAACACGAAGGCTAGAGGATTTAGTTTAAATGGGAAATATTTTAGTGTATGGACTGAATACAGTAAGGCAGAGGCTGACTAAACTTGTCTTTTGCAGATATGATTTTCACAATTGTGAATGTTTTACTCCATTACTACAAAGCAGAAACTTTACCAGCGTGTAAATGCTTTCCGGTCTTTTCATTATACTGGGATGCTGCAACCTATATTTACCCAAGGGGAGGGATGTACTGAAGAAACAATTCTCTCCTTGGCAATCATTTCTTTTATCAGTTATGTAGAAATGTTAGACCGCTTTAGCTGCCAACCAGGGATTACAAAAAAGAGGGAAAAAAGGCAACCAGGAGAAAGCTGTATCTCTCTGCAAAAATATATTATGAACGAACGTAAGATCTGAGTCAAGAAACTAAAGTAATCTCCAAGACGACAACAAAAAGATGAACAATGCAAATGCTTTTCCCCTTCTGGGATTCTGGTACAAGTTTGTCCTGTCCTAGTACAGTTACGGTGTCATGCCCTTCATGGGAGCCTTGCTTTGTGGAAAGCGATGGTTCAGGTAACCGGGTATGTGATGTGCCGACTCCCTCCCCTTCCCCCAGATCTTGATTCTGTCTGGGCTGGTGGCTACTGAAATACGGTGCCTGTTCTGTATGCTCTGCACTGCTGAGATGGACTTGCAGTTTCAGTTCAGTTTCACAGAACTGCTGCCCACCACAAAACCCTGCATTGCAACAGGCAGTAATTGCCTCAATTGCAGAAAACACCCAAAGTAAAAGGCTCAGAAAAGAGATCAAGAATGGAATCAATCCGGAACACTAAACTGGGGACAAACGGGAAGCTGTTGAGAGGAGGAAGTTAGTATTACCCAAGCTATATACATTCTGTGAAAAACAAGAAACCTTCAATCTCCACGACTATCAGGCAGTGCTTTTCACTCCTACTGAAAAATTGGAAAATAGAAAGTGTCTTTTTACTCTATGATGGAATGAAAATAAGTAGAAATAACAGTATTTAGTCAAATAACAGAGCGTCTCTCCAATCCAACAGAAGTTGTGCTTTAGCTAAACACTCAGAGAGTGAGCTGGGAATACAGACCAGGGTTTGGGTTTATTTATTTTGTACAGAGCTCTGCATGTGCTGCTCTGATGAGGTTAGCACACAAACAAAGAGGCAAGATACTCTGTTAGTCAAGTGGTGCTCTCTCCCACTGATAGAACAGGAGGAAAAAGGTGAGTTTGATTCTCATTTACATCAAAAGCATTTTGTACGCCTGGGTGCAAAAAAAAGGAGCTCAAAGTCAAGTCTGCATTAGGGAGCACTTCTCTGGAGTAGGTAACCTGGGAAAGCACTACAAATGTAGTCGGAGCTTATACAGGCGAGTCATGCTTCTGCGGTATCAGGAGCAGGCTTACTAGGTGAGGAGACTAAAGGAGCTGTGGCCCCGGCTCTCCCATGGCTCCCCACGCAGAGCACAGGCTTCCAGTCACACCATGCAAAAGTGCTTTGCAACCTTCCTTACCTTCCCCTCCCCGCCTGCCACTGTGTCTTCCTACGGAAAGTAAAATTTACTCCAGTTTGTCTCCCTTTCTCAAGTAAAATAACCTATTCCAAGAAAAGCACGGGTTTGCCATTATAAACACATCGACACTAGAAATTCTTACTAGCAAAGCAATGCTGGTCAGAAATCATCTGATATCATACCCATGTCAGCAGGGCCTATGACAAACCTGACCTTAGATGGACAGAAAGGTATTTTGTGCCAAATTCTAATTTACACCCATAACTCTTTACAGTTCTTGCCAGAATGAAGGAACCTTGGAAGAAGCATATACCATACCTGTTTTGACCCTGCTTGCACTTCATACTAGTGTGAATGAGAATTTGGAACTGTGAGTCCATATGTGCCTCCAAATTGCTTCTAATTTTTCTACATGCTTATTTTAGTAGTATTTGTCACCCATGTGTATGCAAATAAAGCTTGCAGAGGAGTTCTGAGTAATAGGGAGAAAACAGCCTACCACTGTTTATTAGACTACAGCTGATGCCACAGTAAAAAATGCTGTTGGTAATTTTAGTTCCCTTCCTCAGGGACACTTCCTGCCCTTCCACATCGTTATGAAAACTGCTGGTGACAACGCATCTGATGCCGGTACTGGGAGCTCCTCACAGAGACCCATAACGAAACAGGCTCTTGAGCCTGTTTTTTTCTTTTTCTGCTAATCTTCCAGGTCCAGATCTTCCTTGTCTTCCAGATCAGAGGTGAAACGCATGACATGGCAGAACAAATGAAGCTTTTCTATCCCTTGCCCATGGTCTCCTTCTCCTAAGGTCCCATAACTTCATTCACAAGAACTGTCAGTCCAATTCCTTTCATAGTCATGAAATTACCTGAAAGAATTTTTAATGCACTTAGATTTTAGTATTGTATTTTTACACTTTTCATCTTAGGTTTCATTGTCTGTTAAACCATCTTAGATTTGAAAAGCCACATTTCTTTCTGAGTGATTCTGTCTTTTCCACTTGGCAAGTGGAAATTTTTCTGTGATTTTCTTATGGCATTTAAAGCAACAGGATTCCTTTTATTTACTTATCTCTCTAGGCATTCACATCATTGCTCATTTCTCAAGAAAAATGCACAGCTCCAGGGTTACTGCTCCTGCAGAATCATCCAAAGAAGCCCACCTACTTCATCTGACCTCCAAAACTGGGGACAAATTTTGGTTTTTCCTTAAGTGAAAATTCTGAGTGATTCAGATGATAGCTACATAGACTCAAGTTTTCAGCCACTCTACATATTAGGCATATACTAAATCTGAATGAAATCATTTGCACATGTGCAACCTACATTTATGCATGCAAATCAGGCAATTAGGTACAAAATTACCTGATTTGCATACATAATGCTAGAACCGAGCAAGTAATATGCAACAAAAACATATTCTATTAATATTATTTTCTTCTGTTCTGAAATTAGCTGCAACTGGATTAGGAAATACTCAAGATTTTCATCACTCAAAATGATTAGTCTATTTGATGAACATTTCTAGGTCTACTGATGTGCTGGCTAATTACATATATCAAATGATATCGATTTTGTACCATGTTTGGTAACTTACCATGAATTTTACAATAAAATGCGCAATTCCACCTTTTTCACATTTAGAATTCAACTTAAAATTCATTTGCACAAATAAATCTTGAGTGCATGAATATTAAAGCATCATAACACAGATGCCCCCAAAATTTGCTGTTGAATTCAAATATTCGTTGAATTTTTTTTTTCTGTTTGTGCAGTCCAGCTGCTTTTCCGTGCATACAAATATGGAGCCAGTGAAAACAGAGTCTGTGGAGTCTGGAGGATATTTCCTACAGGACTGAAGTTGTAAGCAGATAGGTCACACCTCATAGATAATGAAACAAGAAGCTTTCCTTCGGCACAGCAACGCCAGAGGGGCCTGCCTTACTGGAAGGTAAGTGCATACCCTGGGAGGGCTCTAGTGACACCCGTGACCCTGACCTCTCCTCTCCAGTGGCGCTCTCTGCCTCCCACTGCCTCATTGCTCTGCACATGTACCAATGCACTTCTTTTGGTTTGCTTCCTTCAGCTGTGCTCTGTCTTGCTCAGAAGGCAAACTCCTCAGGCACAGACCTGTCCTATTTGTCTACAAAGTCTTATGCATACTAAGGGGCTTTAGCTGTAGAATAAATAAACAATAACTGCACTTCTGCTGTGGTGTGGAGACATTTTTGCATGTCTCTAACTGTTCTCATGGGCTTATCTCCAAACCCCTTTAAGTGGTTCATTATCATTTTTAAGATGGGGTCACCAATACTCTTTCAGATAAGGGCAGATCTTTGGTTCCTGTAATGGTGGTACAAAGCTCCACATAGCGTTCAACATTTCATTCCTCATGCATCCTGGCGTTTGCTTTGTGATCAAAGATGCCCATTTTACAGAGGTGAGCTTCCAGTAAGTTATCCAGTGGCAATCAGGTCTTCCCCCAAATATTCTGGTACCTTTAATTTAAAACTGGGCAAAATGCTGAGGAAAATGGCTTCCTCACAGTGTGTGCAACTGCATATGCCATATATTTCACCTGCTACTATCTATCTGGCTCCAGTGTGCCAAGTCCTACTGATTTGACTTTTTTATGCTCAAACAGCACTTTCAAATTTTTCAACATCCCCTCTTGTTCTTTCTCCTTTAGTATTTAAATTGTAAGCATTTCTGAAAAGAGCATGTCTTTGTCTTCTAAAAACTATGTTGCATATCTTTGGCTGATATAAGAAAATAACAATAAAGACCATCAAGATATTTGACAAGATCAACATTTAAGAGCCGTCACCTTGTGACAACTTTGCTGTTGATTATCTGTTGCCTCTCATTTCAGGAACTTCTCACTACTTCTTATTCATGGACGAATTGGTAATGAGGGACTCTTCACCTCACGACCTGTTGGTCAACTGTCTTTTTTATTTCCAGTGCCTTTGCTGCTCTGCAAAGTTTTGCTGCTCATAACTATGCAGCCATTTGGCTCTTATTTGTCTGTCCATCACAACAGCTTCAGAGCATCTCCCAAGCATTTAAAACCAGAAAACTCTGCGTGTCTCCCTCTTTTTCATCCCCGCCTGCTGAAGGATAGAGCTTGTCTAGTTTTCCTTTCTTGCCTTTGCCTCTGGCACTTGTTCTTACTTCATCCTCTATTTCAGGCTAAGGGTCTCCAGATCTCCTTGACACATATCCCAAAAGAGGTACACTTCCATTTCTTGATCTTTCCTGACAGCAACCATCCTTTCCCACACTCAGCAATTTAATTTCTATAAGGAAATAAATACAGTAGCAAGTCAGCACCACCTTTGTAACTCAAGAATTTGTAAGAGGCACTGGAAAGCCATGCAGGCCAAGAACGTAAGTGCATCTGTAAGTGATATGTATTTCAAGCTATGGAGGTAAAAAACAACAGTAGTTCTTCTGTCCCAAGTAAGGTGTACTTCATTCTAATCCTAACATCTATCACACTTCCAAATAAACAATGATACTTAGAAAGGACTCAGGGCCTTTCATCGTTCATGTCTGTCACACATATCTAGTTTAACCTCAATTATTCCTAAATTCCCAAAGAGGAAAAAAGCATTTGGTAGGAGATGCTATGCTTATACCATATACAAAGCTTCCTTGATGCATTTGCAAACAAATTGCTAGGTGTAACCTGCCTCTCTAAGGACCCATGGACCTGGAGCAAACCAGCTATGTAAGGTTATCGGACGCAACAGGGAAGGAGCCAGAGGAATTACAGAAAGGACTTAGTAGTGGGAGCAAATTAAATGGGTGAGTTTGTGTGGTTTGCCTTGCTGTGGCAAACAGGCCCCTCTAGCTATGTGCTCAAAGGGGGACAAACTGCTGACTGAATGGACTTGGGACCCTAAGACAGAATAATCCTTGGGGAAAGTAAACCAGAAGCTTGTGCACCATGAAGCACGTTGACAGGCAAATGGACAGTATCACTAAGAGAAAACTAGAGCAGCTACATAAAAGATAATGGCAAAACCAATAGGTAGATATATCTCAATGGATTCTTCCGTTGTGAGGGGGAAAGACGGAAATGTTGTTTATCTGCTGCTGAAAAACCAGCAGCAGACCAGGCATTCCTCCTGCAGAGTCAACAAAAGCAACAGGAACTGCAGCTTGCACCTCAGCAGGAGAGATTGCTGCAATGAATGCTGACATGGGGTCTGGGGAATACTGCTGGACTGGCAGAAGGTAGTTTGGGCTGGCTTAGCTCTGTGCTGATGGAGCTAAAACATTACCCTCAAATGCCCATCTGCATCTCTGCCTAGTGCTGCTGGTGTGGAAGGTTAAAACTGAGTAGCTACAGAGCACCTCCCCAATGAGAGGGGCTCGCAGCATAGAGAGCGTTGAGCTATTTGGCTCTTGTTCTGGCCAGGCTGAGACTGGCTCCAGAGGCAATACTGTCATTGCATCTGGGCTGCATTACATTCATGGGGAATGTGCTCATTTATAGCGATCAAACAGCCAGGGAACATCACTACCTCTATGTTCAGAGATGAGAACAGTAGCCTTGGAATGACATCCACAAGGTCTGCTGCTAGAGCTTAAACTGATTGCCACTCTGGGCACTCCTCTGCAAGTAGCATGATGGAGGAAATAGAGGTGGAGGGAATGAATTCATGCGACAGACTACAGCATTCTGCTACAAAAGGCAAGCAAGACTCATAGCTTGCCGAAAAGCTTTAGAAGAATTATTAGTCCTACATCAGCTTACAGAAGGTCCTCCTGAGAGCAGCAAAACTCCAGTAATATGCAGCTGGCATGCAAACTTGCACACATGAAGGGATTGTTCACTGGAGCATATATAGATATGTGCCCAGCATATACAGATATGTGTCACGTGCCATTTGAGCCATGGGTGGAGGTCTCTGTTCAACACAGCAGCTTCCTGCATCAGGCAGCCAGAGAAAGTCTTGAGTGAGGGGTAAAATGTTGAATTGAGACCAAATGGTCTCAAATTGTGTGGGAACTCCACTGTTGCTCAAATGAAAAATCAAGAGAAGCCTGGTGACTACATTGCCAGGCTTCCTTAGGGAACAACAGCCAAAAAGGCTTACAAAGCTTAGTAAAAAGAGCTACCCAGGCCCAGACATCTTTAAGCATCAAGGAAGGATGGTGTATCAGTATGCAGACTTGACAACCCTGAAATGGAACATCATTGAGAAGTCTGTGTGGTAATGAGATAGGTCCCCATCAAACCATAGAACTAGCTTGGCTTGAAGACCCTGAGGGTAATCGTGTGTGTGCTGCTGAGGATTGATCTCTTAAATGCTTGCAGCAAGTAATACAGTGACTCTCACAGCGCTGGGAAGGAATCAGGTGACTCTACAAAGAGCTCATCTGAGGAGGAAACTCTGTGGAGCAGACAGGTGACAACCTACAGTTCCCACAGACTTGGACTGAGATAGGAGCACAAAGGGCCTGCTTTGAGCAGAGAAATAACCTTGCTCTGGTCTGGTCCCTTGGTTCTAAGGTTTGAAGAACTTGTACTGGCTTTAAGCCTTTGCCATCTTTTCTGGGCTGGAGGACAGACCTGATGGCTATACAAGTGCTGGGCAAATGAGGAAGAATACAACTGTATTTACAGGCTCTGTGCTGGAAGGAGTTTTTTCCTTAAAATATTAGAAAATAAATCTTTAATTTTATGTAACTCCTTATTTGCAACAGCAGGAAGGAAATGTGGGGTTTTTTAAAGTGACTTTAAGCTGATGTTGTTTTCAACAAAGGTGCTATTAACAACTGTTATTGTTATATAGATCTATGGACTTATGTTGTAATTGATTTCCATAGCAACGTGATCATGTCATATATTCTGGATTATAACTCAGAGGGAGAGGGGATGGGAAAAGCACAGAATGAAGACTACAGAGCAAAACCTGTCCTGATTATTACTTGAATCTTGAATGTTCTTATTAGTCCAATTTGTTTAAACAGTGTTTATTTGTAGGTAATGTTGAGGATCCAGCCAGGCTGCACCTGCCTCCCCAGGCATGCTCAAACACAGCCTGGGATTGCACATCTTCAAGGGAGAGCAGGGTGGGGTTCCTTCAAATGACAGAACCTTCTGCGAAAAGGAAGTTTCAAGCTGTAACTTGCAAATATGTACAACACACTACTGCAAAAATCCAGCCATCAGAACAAGGAAGATCTAGGCAGAGAGCTGCAACTAATCATGCAAAAAGCTGAAAGGAGCTGGTCTTTGTATTAAGCATGTGCAGTGCAGTTCTCAAGAAATGCTGTCGTCTCTTCTAGCATGAGGAAAGACAGGTACACAAGAGCATGAGAATTTCTGCATCATTTCCTGGTATTTAACTGTCACACAAGCCACTAGACATCCTATCAAGGATGCTGACTAATGCATCTATCTTAGGCTGCAGGTCCTTGTTAGCACAACATGACTAGATGTCCACAATCACACAACTGATACTATCCCTGATGGCTGCACCTCTTGCTGCCTCCCCTCCAGCAGAAATGATGCAATGAGCACAGCTAAATGAGTACAGTTGGATGAACAGAAGAGTTGACTGCGGGGGGTGGGGGCGGAGGGAGAGAACCACTCAAAACCACAGCAAATGTTTGCCAAAAATGAGTATGTATACTTACCAAGGTACAGCTCTTGAAAGGCTGCATCCTTTTGATAAGATACATGGCATAATCTTTCACTGAAGGAGGTGGTATAAAATAGATGCGCCAACTGGCCTTTCTTATCAATGCAGTCTGAGTTCCTCAGGGAGGAATTATCTTTACATGTAACAGGGAGTCAAGCACACCAACACCACTGAGCAAGTAATAAAAAATACTCCAGAATTTACTCCTGCAGGAAGACAAGAACTCTTTCAGTTGTTTTACTCCTAGATGTTTTGTACCTTCTCTTTTTATTTTACAGAAATAAGTTACAGACACTGAGGAAGAGAGTGCCAAGAGAAAATGTCTAGCATATCAAGCTAGATCAAATAAGCCTGCAACATCTTCAAGTCAGTGGCCTTATTTTCCAGTAACAGACCAGATATTCAGGCTTCCCACCCCCTCCCTAGTTCTGCCCCTAGCTCCGACACAAATCAAACCTACAAAAGCTCATTGTCCTTACCCCAACTGTGTGCCAGCCTGGACACGTTCAAATGAAAACCTGAGCTACGCTATGATCTTGTCTCTTGTTACCGTGATGTGTGCAGTGAAGAGCAAGATTGCCTCAGATAGGTCCAGAATACAGCAACTCAAAGCAACCCCCTCCTGTCTTTGATTTGGATGTGCTGTGCTTTCCATCATAGCCAAAGGGGAGCTCCTACCTCTGACACACAGGTATGCACTCTCCTTCACCCCAGCCCTTGGTATGTTGCATCAGCAAGAACGGCAACAGCCTCCAGCCTTGGAGCTATCTGGGCGAAGGACACAGGCTACAGGCAAATGGCCTGGCACTGAACGTTGCTGTTCCCAAACACCTGTGTCGCACAAGTGCTTGAGTTCAGCTATACACAGTCGTTGCAACAACATGCTTTTATCCCAGAGGAAGGGAGACTAGCAGCTGGGGCAGTAACCAAAGACCACAGTCTCCCTCATTCTGATAGGCGTTTGCTGTATGACCTTGGCTAAAACACTTGAGATTACCCATCTGGAAAACAGATAAACTAACGTAGTGACTTGAGGAGTAACTTCACCCTTTCCTGGGCGCAGTCCTCAATTATGGTTAGCAAAGTCCCAGCCAGCTTTGCACAAAAACGCTTACTTATGGAAGGGCAAAACGCTGTTTTGGCTTCAAAACAGACTTGGGGCTGCCTCCCCAAGAGGAGTGAGAAGCCCCCCCACCCCTTGCCAGTCTTCAGCAGCCCAGAGGCAGAAGCAGGCTGCTAAACCAGTGGTTTGCCTGAGGAGCGAGCACAGGCTTGCAGCAGCATGGCTGCTTTCTCTGCACATTCCTCTGGTGACGCTGCTTATTACCCAGCATGCAGATAACCCTGAGTCAAGGCTTTGGTATGAGCGGCGCTGCCAGGAGCTGCGTGCTCAGAATAGAGGGTTACAGTTTAAACCGAGGTGAAGCACCGTCCCCAGCCAGCTGCACCCTGCCTGCCTCCCCTCCTCGGCTGGAACCAGCCACCCCTTCACCTATTTGCAGAAAAGGAGCTTTCCAGTCCCTCCCCTCCACCCCACCGCTCACCCAGGGATCATTCCCATTGAGAAGCTCTCAGCCTAGTAGTAATCCCGACGAATTTAGCTGCTGCTAATAAATCCCACCCCTCTGCCCCTCCCAACCTGCCTCCATGCAAATCCATTTGTAGGTTACTTGAACAATAGCGGAGCTGTAATCAGCCCTCCCCTCTGGCAGCCTGCAGGGAGGGAGGGGAGGAGGATGATGACAGTGGGGAATTCTGCTGGGCTCCTTGAAGCTGCACAGACATGTTCCATGTCCCCATTCCCATCCCCTGCGCAGAGGCAGGCAGGCAGGCAGGGAATCACATGGCCGTCTCGGCCGGTCCCAGGCCAGCGGCAATTACATGCCCTGGTGGCCCGGTGCCCCCTCCCCGGCCCGGCCCAGCCCGGTTCAGTTCAGCCCGGTTCGGTTCAGCTCGGTTCGGTTCGCCACCTCCCAGTCCCTGCTTGAGCTGCCATGCTGCGGCTGTGCCAAGCCGCTCTGTACTGCGGTGGGATTGCCAGGCTCAGCCTCCACTCACAGAGCACCGAACAAAGCAAAGGGCCTTCGCACTGGCCAAAACATAGAGGAAGAGACCCCTGTGCAGCAGGCTAGGGGGAGCCGGTTGCCCTGGCACACCCGGTACTGCTGGGAGAGCAGTGCCAGCTGGAGAGAAAGTGGCAGCTCCCCATTATAGCTCTTTTGGGGACAAGTTAAAAACACAGTCTTCTCGCTGTTAAAGCTGATCGGTGTGGGAAGGGGGTGTTTTCCTGAAAATAAGTTGCTATTCGACAGTAGCTCACATCTTTGAGGTTTCTTTGCAAAGGGTCATAAAAGCAGCAGCGAGTGCATATGGCCGTGCAGGGCTAGGGGGGGAGGGCTGTGAGCGGATGCCAAATCAGCTGAAACCTAAGAAGCTTGACCTTCCTCACCTCCACCCCTGCTCCCACCGCCTCCAAATAACCTTACAAAGGCGCATCGGGAAGGCAAGGCACACAGCAGCGAGGGGGAGGCAATCTCAGCCCAGCAGCAGGCAGGGCTGTGTGGCTGTGTGTCAGTGAGGGGGGAGAGAGAAGGCCACTTCAGGGTAGCTGCAGCCACTGTCAGCAACGCACACTGATACCAGCAAGGTTCATTTTGTCGAGCCAAGCACAGTAGTCAGACTGTGCAATCTTGAACCTACCTAGCCCCAAGCAGCTCAGCCAGTCCAACCAGTCAGAGACCGTACTGGCCAGACAGACTGGTGATGAGCATCCTCCCCCTCCTATTCACATGTCTAACTGCTCCCTTCTGCTTTTCGCTTTACAGTTCCCTGAATGGCTGAAAGAGAGTGGGTTTGCTGTCAGAAACTTGAAATGACACGTAATCTCCCGTGTTTCTTCTCACGGAGGTAGGCGAGCCCGTTCCCAGGGAGAAGAGCTGGGTTCTCGCAGAGCCTCCCAGTCAGGGCCAGCAGCATGGGGCTGGGCTGCCCTGTGGCGAACACGTGGAGAGGTAGATGTTCGGCTGGCTCATCAGAGGACCCCAGTAGTAGCCTCGCTCAGTGCACACACACCTAATCCTTCTTTTAAGACATACGCCAGGGAAAAGACCTTGTCTGCAGTTCTTTTCACATCACCCCATCAGCAAAGGCATTCCCCTTCCCAGTCTGCATTACAGGTTTTAAGGCAGGGGCTGAAACAACAAAAGCTCCAAGTGTTTTCTGACACTTTGGAAATAAACCTAGCAATGCCTATTTCTATACAGGAGGGTATAACTATGCCCTCTGTGTCTTCCAGGGGATGGTTGTAAGGACAACTATGTACATACAGAGCTATGTTTTGGGTAGAAAATGCATGCTGTAATGGATTCTGATGGCTGAACGCCAAGGGGGAAGCTGTTCTGCTTCAAGAATAGCCTTACAAGAGTCAGCATTACAGTGACAGTTCAGTACTCTGCTGCAAATCTACAGGATGTGTCACTTTGGCAGAGAAAGAGGCTGCTAATGCACAACACAAACCATCCTACTATGAATGGAGAATGGCTGCATACCACAAAAAAAGAAAATAGCAAGACCTAGGGAAGAGGGAAGCTGCAAAGCGACTACTGCATAGTAAGCTGGGAACCTGAGAGCTCTGAGGAGACAAAGCCCTTTCCCTTGAGGGGAAGAAAAACTCAGCTCCCAAGACGCGTAAAAAAGCAGACAACCCTTTTTCCAGTGACTGCTGCAGCTCTGCAAAGCTATGCTGGCAGCTAGCCTATTTGAAGAGATTGCAGTTTCAAAACAATGTTAGTCCTGACTAGTTTGGAGCTCAAATGTTAAAGGAGAACGGGAGGAAGAGCATGCTCATACGCCCAACATTGCTAAGCAAATAAAAAAGGTAACAAAGTTTGTACTAAATGACACCAGTTAGCATTGGTGAACTCGAGCTCCTGATGGAACTGTGTAGTATTTCCCCCAAACGGACATAGCATCTCTTCACTGCATAAACACTTCCATCTCCAACTCACACAGAGCTGCCAATGCTTAAAAAACAAACATCCAGTGACACACATGTTCTAAACCATTTCTTAGAAAATAGGCTACAAGGCTATTAAAAGAAATGTCAAGAATAATCTAACTGGAAAAAAAAACCCAACAACCCTCCTTGGGAAAATAAACCATTTAAATACTTCCCCATTACAAGAAGGAATGAGAGCACAACAAATGACCACCTGGACAAATAAATTCACTTACACGATTTATTCAAGCAAACATTGGGCTTTGCCTTAAATAACTGGCAAATATGGGGGAGAGAAGCATTACTGTAAACTACAGAAATCAGCTGAATCTCTGTACATGAGACTCGCTCAGCAGCTCCCTTTTCCTCTTCCTCGAAAAAAGGTTACAGCTTGTTTGTCAGCTGCGGACATCTTCAGAAAGAGAAAAACCTATGGAGCGGGTTCAAAGAAATGCTGGCTAATATGCCCAGACTGGCTGCTTAATGAGCCAGAGTAAAAGAAAAGGTCACATGGTTACAAAAAACCTCCATACAACAAATGCCCTGTAGCTATGGTTAACTTTAATTAACTGCAGTATTAAAATTCACTTCAAGCTTATTTTCCACCTATGTCTACTGCCCCTTACCTTTCCTTTGCCTGCTAAAAATCAAATTGATGAGTCTCATACACGGGCTTATGTTTCCAAAATTCTGACTGCTCAGAGCTTTTCAAGAATGTTCTGCAATTAAAGAAATCCACCAAACGGGGCTCTTTCTAACTCCAACTACTGATGACTGATTTCAAGATTACAGGAGTGGTTCTGTTTATATAAATCAGGTTATTCACGCTTCTGTGACATAATTAAATGTTGAATAGCCAGTAGTTTTTCTCTTTTAATGGCAGTTGCAATTCACACATGAATATTACTTCTCTCCTCGTTAGGTTTAAACTCGAATTTCATCCATGTGTACAATTTTTTTCTCTGCCAGTCATGAGCTCACAATATTAGTCCCCCCTACCTCGTGATTTAGAAATAAACTGCTGTGTGGGAACTGCATGCTTAGAAATAATTGAAAATAGGATCAGTACAAATCTATACTCTAAAAAATGTATAGGTTGTATCCAATAATTAACTCAAAACATATAGGTTGGATCTAATAATTAACTCAAAACATTCTTTTTCTGCATTATTCCCTCCAATTCATTACATAAGACCAGTAAAGAACAGTATGCTCTGAGATTTTTAAGCACCCATATATCACTTGGCATAAGAAAAAAATAATATATATACACAAAGTCATTGCCTGAAATCACAGATATAGTGATGCCAAAGACGGAATCTCAAAACATAACCCACCCAGCCACCCACACAAAATAGCTGGAGTATGTACCTATACAAGAGAGCAAAGATCCGTAAGCACAGTAAGCATATAGTCTCAAGGCTTCTACCATCCTTTCCACCAGGAATACAAATGAAAAATATCTTATTAGGAGCAAGCAGATACCAAATGCTATGCAGACTTTTTAAAAGTACCTCTTTATACAATAATGGGGTTTTGGGGGGTGGGGATCCTTAATATTCAATAAAACTCTGAGCTCGTAATCTATGACACTGTTGCATTTGGAACAGCTCTTGTGTTCTGCTGGTCAAACTGCAAAGGATTTCTGCAGTGCTGCTGTTTTAGTTTCGGGTTTTCTATCTTTCCTCCATTTGCCTCACTGGAAAGGACAAAGTTCACATTAGGTTTGTTTGCATTTTCCAGCTAGTGTGAGGCCTGTGTATTTACCTTGCCTGTTGATCACCTAACAGGTATTGCACTGCTCCCCAATCTCCAGAAAATGCCAATGTCACATGAAATTGTTAATTATACAAAGAATCACATATGATCGTTGCCAAAAGGAAAGCATTTCACTTCAGTGCTTTAAGGAAGCTTCCTCACCTGAAAACACAACACAGCCCCTGAACTGTTCACCAACTCAGTTATGAAAAGTCATTGCCTAAATGGGGTAGCTACCCACCAGCTGCAACACCCAGCAACAGCTACCAACCAGCTGCTGTTATTTCCCACTACCCTTTTTTGCACTGTGCTCAACTACAGCCCTGCCTTACCAAGAGTCTATGCCTAATGCCAAGCTTCAATGACCGCTCTTAAAATCAACTAAAATTATTAACCACGTGATGCTGGTTTTTTTTGTGAAAGAGGGCTTCATTTCAAATCTCAAGCCTTATTAAATTGTGCAGGCAATGGATGCATCCTGTATTGCAAACAGTTTGCAGCTGGAGAGCTGGGGGGGGGCAGAGAAAGGGAGGAGGAAATGAGATGCAGAAACAGTAAATAGAAAATGCTTAGTCAGCAACTGTTACTGCAACATTAAAGGTGAAATGTAAATAGGCACAGTGCCAAGATTTAGATAAGTTTGATAACACCATCAACATCATCATCTTACTACATATATGTGAAAATGTGTGTACAAGTGCCACAATTATCACAATGAACTGCAGGCTCTTGGTATAATGGAGACTTTTAAAAAGGCAACATGGCTTGCACATGTTGCCTAAGCTCTGAGAAAAATAAAACTTGCTACTCGAGAAGTATTAATATCAATTGAATTTATTACAATTTACTAAGCTCCAAGGCACATTACAGTGTTCTGTTAACTACAGAAATGTATAAAGGACAAACAGAGCATGTTTTTCATGTACAGCATTTTGCTCTACTGTTCAAAAGCATCCGTGCATCAATAAAAGCAAAAACAAAAAACACATGAAGATTAAAAACGTTCAGATCAATAGAAACAAACTGAAACATTTTCCTTACAAACTTGCAACAAAAAACACCCTCCCCCCAGAGCCACCCCACCGTTTTGCAAACAAAAAACAAAAACGAAAAAAATAAAGTGAAAGACTAACACTCAGGGCTTGTAAAACGTAAGCTGTCACCATTTTTGTAGCAATTTTTTAGGCATCAACACTGGCCTTGGCAAAAAAAATTTTTTTTGTCTTTTTTTTGTGTTTTTCTTCTTCTTTCAGAGAAGTGCATACATTTACAAAAATACACACCAGCAGCAGGTAATCGCTAAGGGCTATTAACTTTGTACCTAGCCAACACACTGCCAAAGAAATGAGAACAGGTATTATGTAGTAACCAAACAATATTATATTCTGTTTAACAAAAACCAGCTCTATCCTTCAAATGAAGAAGAGTACATACCTTTGTTTCAAAATATAGAAACATACGACGAAAATAATGTCTATACATAAGACTAACTTTTGCAGTTTGTTATATTCACAATTCTACATCTTCAGGAGTCTGAAGGGATTGGATTTCCTACTCAAGGGTCTCTCTCCTTTTTCACTTTAACGTCCCCAGCTAAAATGGTCGCGATCTCGCCCTGCATAAATGCCCAAGGCACATTGGAACCGACTAGGGGGCATTTCTCTCCGCTGGGGCAGTAGACTTCGCCAGTCGCCCCTTGGGCCTTGATGCTCTCTCTGGAACAAGGGAAGCAGAACTTGTGGCTGGGCACAGAAGGGCACTGAACAAAGTGGGTGTCCTCCAAGCGTTCGTGGCAAATGGTGCAGCACAGGGGCCCGCTGTTGGCCATGGGGGAGTCCGGAATGTTTTGGGGGTGCACTTGGTCCATGGCGGGGTGGGCGCTGGGGGGAGGAGGGGCCACTTGCAGGTTCATGTCCCCGTTGCGGGAGGCCAGGCGGCGCTGGCCCGGCACCGAGGCCGGCGACACGGGGCTGCTGCTGTTCCTGCGGGTGGACGTGGTGGAGTGCACCGAGCTGCCGTCCTTGGGCGAGTGGGCATTGCCCAGCGTGTCGGCCACCGACATGAGCGCGGCCATGGGGGACTGTCCGTTCTGGGGGGCGGACTCAGGCGGCGTGGTCCGGTTGGAGTGAGGCCCGAGGGGCGGCGGCGGCGGCGGCGGGGGGCCCCCGCCGTGCACCGCCCCGAAGCCCCCGGCCGACATGGTGAGCTTGAGCGCTTCGCTCTGGCTGGCCATCCACTGCTGCCGCTGCTGCTCGTCGCTGAGCTTCAGAGCCCCCTCGGCCGAGTCCGAGGGCTCGGGAGAGGCTTTCCTCTTGCGCATCGCCCCGCCGCCGCCGCCGCCGCCGCCGCCGGGTCCCCTAGAGGCGGCGGCCGTGCCCTGCGCCCCGCCGGCCCCGGCCCCCGGCCGCGGGAGACTCACCAGCGCCGTGGGCAGCATGGGGCAGCTGGCGTCCAGGTAGGGCTGCGGCAGCATGTCGGCGCCCACCAGCTCCTTGAAGAAGCGCACAGACTCGGGCAGCAGGTCCCCCAGGAGCCGCCAGTCGCCGGAGCCGTGCTTCTTCTCGTATTCCAGGTACTTGAAGCCCGAGGAGAGGCCGCGGCCGAAGTCCTTCATGCAGTCCTGGTACATCTGCTTGGCCACGCCGGAGGCGCTGGAGAAGACGGTGCCGGAGCCGCTGGGGTACTCGATGAAGAGCTTCAACTCATAGTCCATGCCCGGCTTGGAGACGGCGTCGAAGGCAAAGACGCGGCCCAGCAGGGCGTGATCCTTCTTGAAGCGCACCTCGTAGGGGGTGCAGCCGGCCAGAGTGAGCAGCGTGTCCCGCACGATCTTGGGCTTGCTGGCCCACTCCTCGGCCCGGTTCCGCAAGCTCTCGCTGAGCTCGGCCAGCGCCTCTGCGTTGCGCTGCTTCTCCTTCAGCTCCCGCTCTTGGTCGCTGCTGGACACCGAGCCCGGCCGCTTGCCGCAGGCCTCGGAGGACGAGCCGCCGCCTCCCCCGGCGCCGCCGCTGCCGCCGCAGGTGCCCCCTTGAGAGGACGCGGAGGGAGCCGGGGGACCCCCGCCGCCGCGGCCGCTCAGGCCCCCGTGCGGCGGGGGCAGCGCCACGCCAGAGGCGGCGGGCCCGTTGAGCAAGGTCTGCGGCAGCAGGTTGGGGGGCACGTTCATCTGGGCGCCGGCGGCCCCCGGGGGCAGGCCGGACACCAGCCCCCCGTGCGCCCCGCGGCGGGAGGAGGAAGAGGAGGAGGAGGAGTTGGGGCTCTGCCGGTTCAGCTCCGGCGGCCCGTCCTCAGGCGGCTTGGGGAAGCCGTTGGGCCCCCCCAGCCCGTTGGGCAGGCGGGCGCCGTGGCTGCTGCCCAGGCTGCCCGGCGGCGGCGGGTACTCGAAGCGGCTGCGCTGCTCCGCCGCGGCGGCGCTGAGCCCGTAGCGGTCCAGGCTGGACTGGGTCAGCCCGGCCGAGGCTGCCTTGGAGGAGGCGTCCACATGGTTGAGCTGCTGCTGGGCCGCCGCCGCCGCCGCCGCCGCTTCTTTGGCGGAAAGCGGCACTGCCTTGACGCCGACCGGCGGCGGGGGGCCCGGGGAGCGGCCGTCCTGGAAGCAGCCGTGCGCCCGCTTCAGCTGCCGCGCCGTGTCGATGACGAACTCCACGCGGTCGGCGCCCTCGTAGTTGACGCAGCCCCGGCAGACGGGCTCCGTGAAGTCCCAGATCATGGCCCAGGGCATGCGGGGCAGGTCGCACAGGTAGCATGACTGTCTCCGGGACGACGACACCTGCGCGGCGGACATGGTGCTGCTGGCCGGGGAGCTGCTGCCGCTGCCGCCGGGGTAGGGGCTGGCTCAGTCTTCCCCCCCGGGCTGCAGGGGAGGGGGCTCTCCGTACCTGATCCTGTAGCCCCTTTCAGCACAGGGATCGTCTGCTTTTAGCTCGCTCCTGCTGCTTCTTCTACCTGGTCCTGCCGCTGCTGCCCAGGTGGGGTGGGAACCGCTTCTACTGCTCCTCCGGGGGGCTGGGTGGGGGTCGCCTTCTAGCCGCTTCTGTTTCCCTGCGCTCTCTAGCTCTCCGCTGCTGCTGCTCCTCCTCCGGGAGGAGGCGGAGGTGCACGGAGGAAGATGGGGGGGTCACCTTCCACCCGCCGCGGCTGGCTCGCGAGCTTGCACTTCGCTACGTGCTGATCCACCGCCGCGAGCGAAAGAGGGGCACCCGCACGGAGCTGTCCGGTCCCGGCGGCGGCGGCGGCTTCCCCGAGCGCCGGCGGAGCGGGAGCGGCCCGGGGGCAGCGGCGGCAGCAGCGTGGCGAGCGGCGCCGCCTGCTCCTCACTCACATCCTCGCCGCTGCTCGCAGTCCGAGCGCGGGGTGCTGCGCGCCGCC
>JAYKAV010003318.1:178934-243316 GCA_035582835.1 Phoebastria nigripes
GCCGGCTATGTTTGGAAACTTGAACGCCAGATCGCGCCCTCGCCCTCCGCCCCAGCCCGCGCCGCCGCGACAGCGCGGCCAGGAAGCGCATGCACAATGATGGGGGCGGCGGTGTGGGCTTTTCCTGGCTGGGCTTTCTAAGTTCAAATGTCTCGTTTTCAGGATTTTGTGAACCCGCGGATCGCCCCGCTTTGCCTCCGTGACGACTCCGCGGCGTCCTGCCACCGAGGCTGTCGGTGGGATTCCCGTGCGCTCCGGCTGCTGAGGCAAACGGGGGGGATCCCGCCTTAATATCCGATTTCGTGTTTCTCTTTCAGTGTTCCCGGTGACAGAATGACACAGCTTCTGTAAGCCCGTGACTACATCAGAAGCTCTTCCACTTTTGATTTGTTTAAATCAGCCATGTTTGCCGAGTGTTTAAGGTTGGGCTGGGAAAGATAGTGCTGTGCGTTGCTCAAGGGTGTAGGAGAGGCCAGGCAGGTGAGTAATCGCTGTGATCTCATCTCGCTAATGCAAAGGGACATAGGATTTCCCCGGCGCCGTGAGAACACACGGCTTTTTTTTTTTTTCTATTTCCCCCTTTAAATAGCTTGCCAACATTTGCATAACATTGCTAACAGGCAAATTACTCAAAACAACTTCGGCTCATGCAAATAAGCCGAGAATTCATTTCACTGGGAGGAAAACAAAATAAAAAAACCCCGAAGCCTGCCTTCTCCCGACCGCGATCCCCAAAGTTGCCCGCTCCCCGCCCGCCCCCGCGGCCACGCCGGTGCCTGTGCTCGCCAGGCGGGGCTCTGCACAGCCCGCTTTTACTCCCGCTGCAGTCGGCGGCTGTTTTTGCAAACGCCGACGTCGCTGTCCGCGTCCAAAGAATAACAAACTCTCACTGCGGGGACGCGGTTCGGCAGGGACCCGGCGGCCTGCGCTGCGGGCGGCAACCGGCATCGCGTCACTGGCGCACACCCGACCTCACGGGCGCCCGCGGAGGCAGCGCGCAGCGGGGGGGACGCTCGCACGCTCGGTGAATGCGGAGCCTCTCCCAGCTGGGCTGTGTTGGATGGATTTCTTTCTTTCAGTACCTCTTCCTGATTCCTTTGTTGCAAGAAACGCCGAAAAAACCGTCCATTACAGGTTTCCCTCTGTGCTTTAAAGGGACTTGGGGTTTCTATGGCGTGGTGCCACGGCTGCCTTACACACGCACGCCCAGCAGCGATGCAGCACGGAGCAGGAAAGATACCTTGTATTCGGTTAATAACGTTTCAAAACTCACACGACAAAAAGCTGTTGCTTTAAATAATTCGTTTCATACCGCCAATGCGTCTCATTTCCATTTTCAGTTGTCTAAAACGTTTTATATGTGTCTGGTTATAATCTATAAAGCTGGCAAACGAATTTGATATGTATGTGAGCGGAATTATTTTACAGGGAAGGCTTAATGAAATGCATACGCTGAAGTTACAGAAATGGTAGGAGCAGATGAAATACAGTAAGAAAATCAATTCTGACAAAGTGACTCTTTTTCAGGGGAAGCTTGCAAGAGCAGTGAGTAGAAATAGAAAAGTCTTTGAATTATGTGAGTCTCCTATATGCAAATTGACTGAAGAAGATACGCTAAAGGAGAGTGGATTTCACACTTTGAAATTTCACACCTAAACTGTGGACATTATATAGGCTTCACAGAAGCAAACTTCCAGTAAGGCAAATGAAAGCTGGTCAAAGTAAAAAGTCTTTGCTTCCAGCCACAGTGATTTAGTGATGGCTGCAGGATTTCTACACTAATACGACTTTACTTGACTAAACAAGCATATGTTCGCTCTGATTCATACTGGAAGGTCAACTCCTTTCCTATCCTTTTACTGCCCCGTGTTGATCTTCATATGAGAAGCAGAACCGGGCTGTGGGAAAAGGTCAGCCCCTGCTTAAAAAACTGAGATTGAGAGAGCTGAGGCTTTCCCCTTCATCCCGACTGTCTGGGAATGCAGAACTGCAGCATATCCCGACTGTATTTCAGTCCCCGGGTTATACAAACCCAACACATGACAAGGCAGTCTGTGTGCTTGAACCGCCCCTCACCCTGGCTCCTCGCTCCACTGTATCCTCCTGCAAGAAAGCCCTTTTTTGGTAACACTCACCTCACAGGAATAGACTTCTTGGCTCACAAGAGCAGTCTTTATAGTGGGTGTAAATAATAATCACCTTAGATATAATCTAGCCTCAGAAAACCATTTACAGGTGCTGTCAACTCCCTTTATAGTTTGTGAATAGAAAAAGAGCAGAGATTAGCATCTGTGACCCGACCAAGCTGCCTTTACTTTTACTTGCAGGATACACAGTCGTGGAAGTATGTTTGTTTTTCCGTAATGATTAAACTTTGATTTAAACTTTGGTCATGGGCACGTACTGTACCATTACGCAAGCGGCACTTCAGGATGAAGTGTCAGCATAGCAACAATATGGCCAGCAGCAGCGGTGATCTCTGCGAAGCTGATTGATGAAGAGAACTGCAATGTAAATGCAAATAAATGCCACACCATGGCACCTTCACAGGGAACGAGTTGTCAGTATCAATCTGATCTAGTAGGGGAAAATAGATTGAACAGCGGCAATGTAACAAAGCTCCAATCTATGGCAGCACTGTCGCTGTGAAGGTAGCAGCGTGCTTTCCTGCTCACCTTCCGCCTTTCCTCTCCTTTGCTATGCGAATGGCGGGGCAGGAGCGATCCAGGTCGGTCTTGCTGGATTTATACTAAACATGTCTGGTGTTTATTTAGCTCTGAAATAATCCAGGAATTAAAATTATGTTTGGAGGAGGAAAAGAGGAAGCCCAAACAATGAAGCCATTCAGGTGCCTGATCTTGCTAACTGAAAGAAAGAAGCRAACAAACAAAAAACAGCATAAGAACCCCCCCAGAGAGTAGCTTGTTCAATAAGAGGGAGGGGAGCGCAAGGAGGGATGGAGCCACTGCCACGAACAATTGCTACCCAGCTACTGCTTTTTGCGCAGGAACGGCGGTCAGCACTTTGGATGCAGCATTAGGGATTCTGCGGAGATTGCCCAAAGTTTACGACCTGCCAGTAGTCCCATGGGACAAGGAATCTAATTTGCACTATCAGAAGTGAAATCTACTAACTCCTTCCTTTCAGTGCTAGGATAAATACTGCCATCCAATAATCCCTTTCCCTTTATTCCTATTACCCTCTTTATTTGGAAGTACACATGTGCACACATGCACATAAACATCTGTGTAACATTAAAACAGCAGGTGAAGCTTTGATTTAAACGAAGGAATCAAAACAATCATACGACACACTGCATGCAGGAGCCGGCCAGCACCTTTCCTAGTGCCACCAGTAGGTATGGGAAGCAGAGGGTGCAATGCACCATGAAGGAAGAAGCGACAAAACCCAGGTGCCTGGCTACGCCCCAGGTCTGCCAGGCTCTGTTCCGTGCCATTCCCGTGCAGGAGCTCCCAAAATATGGGGATTACTGTTGATCTGGATGTGAGAGGAGCACTGATCAGCAGTGCAGTGTTAATTATGCGGAATATAGGACAGCCCCAAAGTTTGCAAGCAGTAATAATTAGGAGCCCAGATCTCGGCAGCTTGGGAATGAACGGTCTGGTCTGGCTATTCCAGCCTGGGAATACATTTAACTCTTTCCTGCTTGCTTTACGAAGTTTTGGCACTGATCAGTGCAGCAGTCACAGCAGCTGGTTCTTCTGTCGGCGCTCACCTACAGAAATGGCTCTTTCCTCAGTGGTCAAAACAGCAGCTACAGCTGGAAAAAAATACAAGAACCAGAAGAGAAGAGCACTCCCGAGAGTGTGATTTGCATGGATTTACCTCAGTATAGCAAATAAAATAAAATCTGTCACAATCAAATTACTGGCTTCAAAACAATGCAGAGATTAGCAGTGAACAGAGCACTGGTAAAGGGAGTGTATTCAGCAAATCCAAACAAACACTTCAGGAAGGAGTTGCAGAATTTTGTCAAATTAAAAGTTAAACAACATTGTCTTCTACTAGGAGCTGCCAGGAAGTGTCAAAACACCTAGTTACAAAGAATAGGAGTGTAATTACGTGTTTCTGTTTATCGTTTCAGTTCTCATCTCATTATATTCTGGTAGGAAAATACCATTCTTCAGGTAGTGAGCCTTGCTGACATACAGAGCCTATCGCTTTCCCACCTAGGAACTCTTCCCTCCTTCCTTCCTTCCTTTTTTTCTTTCTCTCCTCGGTCTGCAGTGCAGACACATTTCTTAACGGATGTTGCCTGTCGTGTCCTCCGGTTTTACCGGTCCCATTTCCACATTGCTGCTGGAGCGCAGAGCCCAGGGCACAGCCGGGCGGGAGGCTGCTCTGCCCGCAGCCTGCCCGCTGCCGAGGCCGGGCCGCCGCCGCCACACATGTCCAGCCGAGCCAGCTTTGCAGCCCCCCAACCCCACCAACCTCTCGCTTCTGCCCCGGAAAGCAGTTAGGTCTCCTCTTTGAGACCCGCCCCAAATCGACTTTCCTACAGCTGTCTTTATGGTTTTAAAACCCGCCTGCGAGCCCAGATTTCCGCATGTTAACCTTTGCCAAATCTTACAGTGCAAAATAAGACACCTATAATTAATTCTGCTCACTCCACAAGGGACAAGCAACTGGGTAGCGTGTTTTAGGCTGGGATATGAAGAGGCTGGGTCCTCCACTGTTGTCATTTCTACTTTATCCCCGGACTGTTTTCATCTTACATCCTGAGGACGTAGTAAACAATCAACAATAATGAATCAACTGAATCGGTACATTTTTTAAGGCTATTCCCACTGAGAGCCACTTGCACTTTCGTGACAGTTAAGAATCTGCCAAACATTAGCTTAGTTACCAGCAAGACAGGCTCCCCCCTCCCTTCACCCCATACACAGATTGTTTATCAAAACGTGCTGCCAAGAAAAATATCCCTGCTTTTGGCCTCCACCAGTGATTAATAACACTTGAGAACTGAACAAAACTTTACTGTGTTTTCCAAAAAATGGGGGAGGTGAAAGGGGGGGGGATTAAGAAAGAAAGAAAGAAAGAGAAGGAAAGGAAGGGAAAGGAAAAGAAACTCCACTATCTTAAGTTATTTCACATGGCACAACCTCTTTTTTCTCTGTAACTAGGCCATCTGAAAAGACCTAAACCACTTTTTCTCCAAGACCATGTTATAAACACTGATTAACATTGTTATTGAAAGAAGGATGATACGGACACAGGATAAGGGTGAGAACAGAAGAGGGGGAGGGAGGCAGTTTCTTGTATTAGCACATATCAAGATGAGCTATGGGGGGAAACTGAGAGGAAAAAAAAGATCACTTACTTTCTTTTCAAAGACTGTTGGTAAAATTCCTAGGGGAGACTAAGTGCCAAAATTAACTGTCTTGGTGTATTACTTTTAGACACTACTGCCTGGGTGAATTAAGTCAAGTCTTCAAGCAGCAGCCAAAGATAGCTGCAAGCTGAAAAAGAGGCACTACATTTCCTTGTTTTGTGGTGAAACTCACAAATTTGTGGAGATTGTCTTTGCTCCAGGGTTTTTTTCATATCTCTCTCTCTCTCTCGCCTTCTGGGCTATTTTTACTATTTTATATTTGGCATTATAAATGTATTTTGTAACGGGAAGGCAAGGTAAGAAGCAATTGTTAAGAAAAAACAGAAAAGTAAATAAATGCAAGTGCATCCATATGTACTGTATCTATTTATATGTATACATACATGTGAGAGTATACATACGTATGTAAGTCATATATGGTATTTTTCATTACTCTGTACTCCAAAAGACATTATTCAGTAAAAGATAATAAACAGCTCTTGAACAGTGGGATATAGACTAGTGAAAACAGTTTACTGAAATTAATGATGCTGGATTGAACCAAACCTTCCCTTTGGAATTAGTGCCAGACATAGTTTTCCTGAACCCTGTCCAACTGCCTGAGCGACAGACAATTTTCATTCTATTTGTGCTAAAGGCTTATGACTAGTGCTGGAAAATGAAGCCCTTGCCCTTGATCTCAGTGAAGATTTAAAAAAAAAAAAAAAAGCAGAACTGTGCCAATTTGTTTCCTCTGCCAATAGAAGCCCTTGTGCTTTGGGTAATGCAAAACAATAAAAAGTTCATATGAAAACTCTCCATTGAAAGGAAACCCACCAAGAGCCATGTATCTCTGCTACATTCATCAGCCAGTTTCCGAGATTCTCACAATGTCAGCAAAATGCGGAGGGTAAGGGCAGAAAATATTTACCAGCCAGAAATACCCTCTTCTTTTTCTATTCCACGTCTCACTGCTATGCATTTGATGATAATTGCTAAAAATACTCCACTGTAAATAACCACACTCTCCCTTCTGCTAACACCAATCGCCCCTCGCTCAGGTACTGCATGCAGATTTGGGGCTGTGCAGCCCCTGTTGTCGGAGCTGATTCTATTTCTGAAGGATGACATACACATTTGACATACACACCCCGAGTTATAAACAGTGGCTATACTGTACTGCTGTCAGCCAGCTAATCTCCAATTGCTTTTTCCTAGATTATTAATAAAATTAGAATCCCAAGCAGAAGGCGTTTGCTTTCATTGTACAGTCTGCACTTGTGACATGGTACATGTGGAAAATTTTGAGTGCACTGCAGTGAATGGTCTGGGGGTTAGTTTTTAGCTTCCGCTAAGTACCTGGCAGGCTGCCACGGCTGAAGGATTCTGGGAACTGAAAGGCTCCCAAGTACAAACTGCCAGCATTAAGCAGTCCTGACAGCTCTGCTCCTTCCACACTTGGCAGCAGTTCAAAGTGCTCTTTCATTTGAAAGGCTGGAAGGCTGCCATGTGCAATGCAGATTTGCTGTGCCTGCTCTCATAAGGAACTGATAAATGCCGTTGCTGTTGCCATGGGGACAGGAGGCTATCAGAATGGCCTTGTGATCTGCAGCCTCTCAGCTCTGCAGGGTTTTTTTTTCCCTGAGATGGTGAAATAAATGTTCTAGAAAAGGTTAACTCTTGAAGGACAGGAAGCGCTGGTTTGAAAAGACAGAGTGAGCCTCTGTGCATGGCTCCTCCAAAGTGCTGGGAACAAGATTAACACATACCTGCCAACTGTCCCTATTTGGGAAGGACTGGCCCCAGGGATTTTTTTAAGGCCAGGAGAGAGGGAAGGGGAGAAGGAGGGAGGAGGAGGAAAGACCTCCTTCTCCCCATTCAGTCCCGTCAGATTTCTCTTCCAGTTCAGGATCTCCCAGCATAATTAAAAGGCCATCCCCTTTCTTCCCCTCACTATCCCCACATACAGTTTTCAGATGCTGGTGGAAATGAATTAATTTACCACTGGATCTTGTAACACGCCCCATGCCTTTAGCTCTCATTAACATCACTGGACAGCTAGCAGGATTAGACCCATTATGTGGACTCCGTGTGTGGTTAATGTGAGTAAAAGACTGAACAGTGTGATACAAAACTGCATGTTCAAGGGAGATCTTAGTGACAACGCAAGTCCTAAGAGTGAATCTTGGCTCGTCCTAGTTCCCAAGATGAAAATAAACATACCCTTGAGCTATGCACAGTTCGAGTGTGTATATAAATGAGTGTGCACATCTACTTCTGAAAAAGTGTAGAGAAAAATATAGGTGGCAAATATTTTAGCCAGAATTTATACCCTTTTTCCTATGTCTTCTTTTTTTACATGTTATTATTTCTTTCCATCTCTGCTACAGCAATAAATTTGGGTTCCCTAAAGACATTTTGCTGCAGTTCAGTAAACTGAATTCTGTTTAACCAAGGCGAAGTCTGGGCATGACATCATAGCGGGGAACAATGGAGTGCATCACTCCTCTCCCTGACCACACAGCAAACTTCAGGGCAGCGTTTAAAAAGATCAATATGGGCATGTATCTGTGTTTACAGAGTGCATATAAAACGCAATAAGCATTCAGATAGTGGCATAAAACAGGAAAGATAAAGCATTGGGGGAATTTTGTTTATACACTGGAGTGTTAGCAGTTTGAGGGCTTTGTTTAAAACTGGGAAAAAAAATCAACCAGCCCCCACATGCACAAATCCTCCCCTTCCTTCTCTAAACGTGTATCTCTGTCTTTCAGAATTGTATGCTTGTATCTTTCCAATATATGTGAATGGTATTATATGAAATGGCACGTTAAAACTGAACATACAGAATTTCAACCCAAATTCGACAGAGAATCTGGTTAACCACTTGATGTTAACCTGTAGCTTTTTTAAATGAACACCACCATTCTCACTTATTTTAGTTTCACTTCACTTTAGTTTCACTTCTTTTTTGCTGTATTCATTGTTTAAAAGCTTTTTGGTTGTGAATGTGTTAAGCAAAGGTTTGAATGAAGAAAGTGGTCATTTGAAAAACACACAAGGGAGAATGTTTTAGAAATAACACAGAAATACACACTGTACATGTGTGTACACACACACACATGCGCACATGCACCCTTTACCTTTTCTGAATTCTCTTTTAGTTTCTGTTTTCAAACAAATTAAGGCATCTGTGATTCTGAGTTTTGTATCTGACATCAAATCCTGCTGGTTAAAACAATCTGCATATGCAAATTTAGATAAAAGCTACTTGTACATATTTGCAAAGCAATTTCAAAATTGCAAACAAGGCTCCATTTCACAAGCCTTTGCACCATACTGAGCTAGGCCAAAGGAAATATTTCTTCCTGACTGCTTGGGATTTTTTTTTTAAATAAATAAATGTGAAGTTAACTGTAATTCTACTGTAATTTCTTTACCTGATTCTCTCTGGGTTCTTGCCTATGGTTGTCATGGTAATTTGATAATTCTGGCTTGCTCTCTACACATTCTGTTTGTCTCACTGGATTTCCTGATTATTCAGAAAACTCTTTTAAAAAACCCTCCCGTCTCTCCCCCTCTGCCCCTGTTCTGGGCTCAATTTCGCTTTTTTCATTCCTCTAGCATAGAGGAACGTGTATTATTTTGCTACAAATCTACTAAGGTGACACTGTTTGCTCCACTTACCTGAAAATGGAGATAATGAGATAAGCATACATACTAGAGCACTTCTTATATTTTCTTTCATAGTCTATGACAGGGGATAGAGAGGAAATGTGGAAAGATAACTGCATATAGATTTCTTGTAAGGTACTTGGATCTTAATCCTATAGATATTATTTAGGGTTTAACTGCTGCATTTCTGACAGCAGAAACATGTATTTAACTGTTGCCTTTTCAAACGTGACAGACACATTTGTACCTAGAGTGAGAGAGTTAGAATATATTCTTTCTATATGACAGAGTAGAAGCAATATTTTTATTCAGGGGTTCAGGTGACAATTTATGCCAGAAGAAACAAACTGATCATGCTCTGAATGCACCAGTGAAACCCGAAGAAAAATGCACACTGCTAAGTAATATTTAGCTCGGGTGTGTTGTTCAAAAGGTTTATGTAAGTCATTGATGTGTGCATCTTTTTAAAGCACTCAGTGTTAGATTATGTATACAAAATATATACATACGTATTATAGATGTATGCGTAATATATATGTATGAAGGTACATAAACTTGCTTTTTTGGGGGTAGTTGTTCTCCCCCAGACACTACATGATTTTTGTGATAAAAGCACAGAGCTACCATATGTACCTATGGTTACTTCAAATAATTTGCCTGAATATTCCATCTCATATTATTTCCTTTGTCTAGTCCTTGTACATTTAGCCTCTACACTCTTCAAGAAAGGATATGTATTTTACTGTGCTGGTCAATGCCTCATACAACTACACCCTGACATCATTAGGATCTCAAAGAATTATTTCAAGGCAAATAATTCACCACCATTAAGAGTCATAACTGAAACTATAGTCCAATTTATCACAATTTAGACCAAATATTTCCACTATACACTGTCTTTCCAAATCATCTGTATCAATGGAATCTGCAATCCCACTGGATTAAAAGCATCTGTATCAATTAAAAGTACCGGTATCAATGGAATTTACAAATTCTGCTGTCTGGCCTCTATTGCTTTCTTCTTCTTTCTCTTTCTTGTACTGGAAAGCACATCTGGGATTTCTTTCTAAGTCCTTTTGTCAGTATCACACTGTGGAATCTGCTAAGCTCAGTGAGCATTCCAGCTGTGACAGACCTTCTGCCCCAACCTATTGCCATAATCTAGGACATCTGTGACATCATCTGACAGTCTGTGACATCACCCTGTGAACCGCAAGACCAGAAAAGGTTGCTGTTCCTTAGTCACCATGAATTTAAAAGGTGTCACAGGTAGTATTTGGCATGCGACTGCAATGTTCACACTTGATTTTAACTGTGAAAATATTGCTAAAATAACCCCTTGTACATAGAATAAAGGACCTATAAATCTGTTTGGAAACTTTTCGACTGTACAAATCTTATTTTCTTCTTACTTTGATTTTCAAATTTCCATTTTCAGTAAAATAAAAATGACAAATTTTTGTCATGTAGTGTAATAAATCAGCAGTGAACACATTTTCTCTTATATGCTAAAAACCACGTATCTCCCACCGCTGCTCAACAGAAGAAAAGGTTTCAGGAAATCACGTGTAGGACATCTAATGTTAAAATGTTCTTAAATTCACTTTAAACTCCTATTTATTCATGTATTTCTACAAGGTAGACACTGCAGAAGCTCAATAAACTGTACGCTTCATACCTAGCAGAAAAATGATGGCCTCTTCTGAAAACAACACTGAGCAGGGGAATGCTCTATTTTACATTCTGCTCACACCTAATTATTTTTACAAAATATATCCAGTAGCATTTATTATTTGAGCGATCATAAATATTTACAAAGAAATTATAGTCTTGAAAGCAACCTACATGCTGATGCTTTTTTCTTTTCTTAGAATGTTGTTTATTTACATACCTGCTAATTGCTAAAATTCAGTAATCTGTAGTGATCTTACTTTTATTAGTGTAAATTAGCAAAGTCTTGCTGCACAAATTATCAAGGATTTACCACGCAAATATAATAGGCTCAGCTATTTCTTTTAAAAGTCAGTGTGCTCCAGTCCATTTTTTTATTACTGTTATCTTTAGTTCTGTGAAGCCTTGGAACATTTCCCAGTCTGGATCTATAGAAAGTTTCCCGGGAAAATGTATAAAGAGCCTGTGTTCTGCTTTACTCTGTGCTGGCAGTGCCTGTGTGCTTTTGGTGAGCTAGGTCTTTGAAGACCTAGCCCATGCATGGAGTCCAGTCAGGCTGAAAAATTTAGCAGTTGAGACATTTTACAATCCAAAATCTCTTTTAAACAAAGGTGTGGTTTAGCAGGACTGGCTGCTTCTGACCTCTTTCAGCCTCTTATTATTGCAGCTGCTATGATGTAAGGCTGAGTATGGTAGAGCTAAAGTAGCTAAGGCTCAGGGAGAAATGCTGAGAACAGCTGTTTTACTGTAAACATTAACAAGGGTTTGACTTCATTTGCAAGCTGGGAGCATTCACAGTTTCTGCACAAATAATACTTCGGGAATTTGATCTAGATGTTCACAGCACAAAGAAAAAAAATTATCCCTTCTATACATTACTGCAGCTTTGAATGAAGCAAATTCTCTGCACAGAGATGCATCCCATTAAAATCAACAGGGAATTTTTCACATTAATACACAGCTTCACACAGACGATACAGACGCACACATAGGAAAAGAAGCAGCAATATTTATCTGCTTTAGCTATTTCTAAAGCTCCTATCACGTTGGTATCTAAGTGCCAATTAGATACCAAAAATACTCAGTTGTAGCAGACGCTGATGTCTGCTGATTATTGCAGAGCTACAAACAGAATCCTATCCAAGAGGGCAGAGAGGGATTTGAATGCTTTCCCCTTAGCTCGGTGCTGCAATTCATAGATGTTAGGAAACAAATTTCAGACCTTATTTCCTTCATTACATTCTCGAGGTTGCTTTATTCTGAAGCAAATGAAAAATCTCACACAAAGTGACCTTTGCAGCAAGTGGGGACATTCACTGACATCACATATATCTGCATATGCATACACAGACATGTGGGTCAGATCCTCCAGACACTGAAAGCTGTTTTTTTGCCACATTATGAATGCAATGGAGTCTGCGAGGCAGCTCAGCCAGCTACTTGCGCATCAGCCAGTGCAGATACGACAAAGCCTCAGCTGGTTTGCAGCCGCTGCAGGGACTGCAATGGCTCTTCCTTTCCCAAGTCCTTGTGAAAGACATACGGTTTAGAAATGGCTAAACTGAGCCTATTTCTCATGGATCCCCAGTTACCAGACTAGTTTCTTGGGTCCAGTGGTAGCCAGTGCAAAATACAGTAGCTCTGCTGGTGTTACAGTTTACACTAGGGACCATGCTGGCAGGGATACAACCCCAGGATGATGCAAGGATGGCTTAAAGCTGCATTTTCACCACCCTCTTTGAGGCCTGCCAAGAACTGCTTGGCCAAAGCTTGGGATCTGGGCAACAGTCCCTACTTACAGACTCCTTCCAGAAATTCCCCATATTAAATATAAAGCTATATAAATCCTGACTATCTTCCCCATTTGTTATTATTATGGTTCACAGGCTAAGAAGCATAAACTCTGGTCAGCCCTTTGATAAAAGACTAAAATTGGGGTCCAAAAAGGCTTGTTAAAGTTCATCACTTCCAATGAAAATCTTAAAGTTGTACCTGTGCTGTTGGATGTGGACCCCTTTGAATGAGAAATAAAATTAACCAGTTGGACATCTGACCTTTTTAGTGTTCCCAGGACATTTCCCACAAATCTGGAAGTATCAAATTTAGTATCTCTCTAAAGTTCAAAGCCAGTTAACTATATTCCGTTCTTAAACTGTTTGTGTTTATGCAGGATAAGGGGAGGTTTTTGGTCTCCGTCCTGTTTTATGGTGTTAATCTATTGTGCAGTTGAACAGCTACTGTCTCCTCCTCCAGAGTGTCTGTATTTCTTCAGATGATGGTTTGTTTCTATGTTTTGGGATGAAATAACATAAAACTCTTGTCTACCTAGTACAGCTGTAAATATTGGTTCTCTTGCATTCCTGTATATAGTGGAAAATAAAAATATTCTGAGTGCCATTTATTCCTGACCCCAGGCATGTTCAAATCTCCAATTAAAGTTTCACCATCCATGTGCGATAATTGAGGCTTTGAAATGCACCTGGAAACATCTCTCTCTTTCTTTCCTTCCTTCCTTCCCTCTGACAGGATTTCAGAGCTCTGGAATCATATCTATTGTGAGTTGCCTTTCCCCTAGTCATACTTTTTATTGAACAAATGTTAAAAAAACTACTCAGTTGTTTGCCTAGATCTTGTAACCAAAACAAGGCCCCATCCTGTCCTCTTCCACTGCCCATGCCTATAATTTCTTCTCAAGCTGAATGCTGAATGGGGCTAAAGTCAGCAGGAACCAGATTCCATCCAGGAAAATGATACAAATGAACCTGGGAAATAAGCTGCAGCTTGAGAAAGTAATAAAGCATGTTACAGTGCTCATATGTAACTGGAGATGGAGGAGCTGCTTCCAGAACAGGGACTGGAAAGGACATACTGGCACCTGTGTAATTTCTGAACCACTGAAGTAAAATTCTTTCCTCTCTGTCTTGGCAAGCCCAGAGACCAGATGAGATGCCGTGGCCTGGCCAAAAGAGAGGCTGCTCTGGCACTACACAAACAGCTTCTATAGCGGATTCTTCCTGTCACAGTAGCTCTTCTCACCACCTCAGAAATGCTCCCTGAAACACCAGCCCCAGGTSCAGTTTCTACAACTGGATGAAACATCTGTCACCACCATTAGAACCATTCAAGCAAAGAGTAGGATAAGACACCTCATAGCACTGGGCCAGCAAAGAGTAACCCTGCTCTAGGCTGGCTGCACAAATTCAGGCAGCTGTATCGGGCATGGTAATTCTGAAGGACACCGAATGCTCTTTCCCAGAGCTCCCTGAGAAACCACGTCCAAAAGTTTGGATTTTGTATTGAAATTCCCCATTAGACATCCCTGGAAGTTGAAACATTTGGTCTTGTTGTCCGTTCTCATTTACTAATCCCACCTAGAAGCCTTCTTGTCTATAAACCTATCGGATACACACAGTTGTCCACCAGAAAGCAGGTGAAACCAACAAACTCATCACCTTGGTAATTCACAACACTAGCCCACACTGTTTCTCCTGTGTTAAAAACAGGACTGTCAAGGTATTTAGAGATCTGAGAGAGGCTGACCTCTAAGCATACAATCCAATCCTATTGACACACAATCCAAATTATAAATACTCTTTTTTATTTCATCCATTCCTCGATTTGTCAGAAATAAAACGTCATTTCTTAAATAAGACACTATATTTGAAAATCAGTCCTTCACTTCTGGCCCTCACTGCTGTCCTGTAACTCACSTGTTGCTGCCATAGCCCACTTCCAAATGTCCTTCACACCAGTAAGCCACCTCTGGTCACAAAGAATTGCATGTATATCCCTTCCTAGCACTCCCCATCAGAATGCTGAACCGGTCAGGTTTAAGGAAATCACTGCAAAACTGTAGAAGTTTAGGCCAGAAACTGAACTCCCCAAAAAGCCAATCATATTGAAAATGTTCCACATTAAAAACAAAACAAAAAAAAAAAAGGGGAAAAAAATCCTGTGATTTTCCTCAAACATTTTCCAAAGTCAGTCTTTCTCCAAATATAAACCAAAACTTCATCTGGAAGGTGTGCATTTATTCCAATGCAGACAGTCTTCTGGGGAAATGCATAAAACACCAAACTGTATCGCAAACCTTTTTGATTAGAAAAACAACTCCARTCTAGCTTGTTATCTGAAAATAGGTGTAGTCAAGCTTCTGTAATGGGAAAATGGCTGCATTCTCTAGCAGGTCAAATATAAAACAAAAAATGTACCCTAGTCAAAGATAAAGTCTGACCTGATTTTTGAAGCTTTTCATTTTAAAGCTATCTGGAAGAGCCAAAGGAATAATGGAGCACTTGTAAGAAGGAATACAAAAAAATGTCAGTGCCAAATACACTGGGAAGGGAAATGTGATGGAGAAAGTGCATCTCTGATAGATTTTTGAGGTGACAGCCTGAGGATCAGGTCCAATAAGGGAATTAGTTACCCAGAACTTCAATCCCGCAGTGCCAAAGTGAAAGGTACTGGGTTCCTAGAGGGGAGTTCAGAACCTCTTGTTCTGTGTCTAGATTTCCTATATAGAGCATGGGAAAAATTAGGCACCTCTGAGTATGGCATCCAAAACATCTGTTTCTGTATTTTAGCCAGTGACTATTTATATGAAATACTTAAAAAACAGTCCTGAAAGCTGGGAAGGGAATCTAAGGCGCTCTCTGCCAGATGGGTGCCTTAACCAGTACAGTCATGCTTTCTCTTACGCTTTCTCTGCTCTCTGTGACTCCCATTCTCTCTCTCTGGCCCAATGAACTTAAATTATTTTCTGCAGCATGGCACAGTTTCAATAGGAAGGGTGGAGAGTGCCTGCCTTCAAAACAGCCTGCAGTCTGGTGTTCAGGCCACTCTCCTGGGACGTGTGAGTCGGAGTCTCCTCACGCACGGAACATTCTTGTGCTCACAGACAGGAAACGGTGAGGGTGCACTTGAGAACTCACCTTGTTTTTTCTAATCTCTAACTGCTATTATACAGATAATAAAAGGAACTATTTAACAATAACCATGAAAATTACTGACACTTATAGACACCTTTAATCTTTGAGATTCCAAAGCAAACAATGGGTTACGCTGAAGCAAGTTTGCCCTTTGGACCTAGCAGAAGCACCCAAGAATGCAGAAATGGGCTTTGCTGTACTTCTTAAAATGTTGTAATGCATGTTTTTTTGTGAGCTAGATCAACTCCGTAGGCTGAGTCAGAAGAAAATTCGGCTTGCACGGTATCCTTTTTTGTCCACTCTATGGAGACTCGCTAACACTATTTCAGCTTTAACCTCCTTCAGCTCCTTCTGCTTTCCTAGAGCAAAAGTACAGCAGTTGTATTTAAGCCCTGTGCAGGAACTCAGAGGGGTAAGTCTTACCCACAGGTATGTACATTTGAATCACGTTGCTTACTATCAGTTTATCATCTCCTGGGGCATCATGCAAGCAACACTGCACAAGCTTAGGCTAGGAGATGAAGAAAACTTCAACATGTTATTGAAAGTGCAGAGAAGAGCTTGAAGGAAGCAGAAAATAACAAAGCATGTTGGATTTCGGCCAAGACAGTAAGAATTAATAACCTGACTTCCAACAGCATACCATGGGATCTACCATAACTACAGCTATGGCCAGTTGTCTGCCAGGTCGTCGGTTTCACATGGATTTGACAGTTTTGCAGGTCGGTCCCCTTTGAATCTACTTTTAATTCTTACTATATTTAAACAAAAGAAAAAGACGAGGAATTTCTGAGTCTGCACAGCTCGTGCTGGCAAAGCTACACAGAGCTCACAGAACAGTAGGAAGGGAACTTTCCAGAATATGGATGCCTCTTTTTTCAGCCAAACCAACACTCGCTGCCCAGATAATGACAGCCAGTCAGTCTCAGGCTGCCTCTGTGCTGCAGCCAGCCAGGAGTCCTAGCAGTGCAGGTCCTGCTTCTAGGGTTACTCCATCATCCCTCCAGCTCCTGCACTTATATGAGAAGCAGTTATAATGGCCCCATACTGTGCCTCCATTTGAGTCAGTCTTTCTGTGCCAATTGCTGTGCATTAGCAGACCTTGTATACTGAAGAAACAAGAGCCAAACCCGTCTCAGGTTCTAGTTTTTTGGCTCAGGAAGTTTATGCAATGCAGGAAGTTATGGTTTCCCAAGTCCTTTCCATAAACAGTGTCTTTGGTGAGTACTTTGCTCCTCTATGACCCAGTCGAATCAAGGGCAGTTAGCATATAAATAATTTCATGTCTGTATTTAAATGTTTTGCTGAATCTGGGCCTAAGTAAAGATGTGTTTAAAGATAAAAAGTTTCCTAAAATTATGGATTCAGAATCTTTGTGCATACCTTAGAAAATGAAGAACCAAGGATATTTTTCTAATAGCTTCATTAACATTCTACGTTAATTCCATCCTTTTCCTATTTAAATGTAGAGTATTTAAGACTTGTAAAATGTGTGCTTTTACTGTTAGGATTTTGGTTTGCTATAATTTTTGCTTTTGTATTTTTTGCCATACATATGTGGCTTTCAATTTTATGCATTAAAGGTGACCAGTTTTGGCTATGATAAAGGAGGACCTCCTTTAAAAGACTTCCCTTTACAAGCAGAAAGTCTAGCACAGGACAGGGGAGAAAAAGGAATGTCACCTACTCTGTCAGCCAAAACCTTAGTACGTGTTCTTTTTGCCTGATTCACACAAATTCCTACTGCTATATCTTATTATGGCATTAAAGAATTTGAGTAATTAGATGTTGAATACAACTCAGTTTGTCTCTCACAAGCAAACACACACAGACACACATATGCAGTAATACATTCTCACCACTTGTAATTATGAGTCTTTATCGTAATATTTTCCACCCTGAAAAAAGTAGTAGAAATATACAGCATGCAGAGGCTATTTTAATGTATAATTTCTTTTTTTCTGCTTCCATTGCCAAAGACTACACTGGGAAAACACATATTCTGATTACATCTTTGGTACGCATGTCAGAGTGCATTTTATATACCTGGGTCATGCAACATGGGCTGCACACACTATTGCAATCTGAGGACCTTTTAAGGAGACAGGTTGTGCCCATACTCCCTGAGCATACACTGAATGAGCAGGTAAGAACAACAGCACAAGAGCTACCCTCTGGCTCTGCCTCCCAGTAACACAAATCCCTGCAGCATGCGTTCCACTTTGACTCACTGGCCTCACACATAGCCTGTGACCATATAAACAGGGCTTCAGCCAGACACTGTCCATCAGCCTCCACTTTGCAACTTTGACACATACACATGATGCCTCTTGCTGCAACTTCTGCTGCTGCTGCTATTGGTTTGGATGGGATCAGACTTTGAAGAACTAACTTGGACACAATGGGATGGGATACAATGGTTCTCAATGACCAGGAGAGAGTTTGGGACTGCAGGCCTCTCCCTCACCCTAGACAAAGGGAGACTATTCTGTTTAGAACAGAACACCTCTGCCACTTATCACCTAGACTTACTCCTATAGCAGAGCCTATCAAATACAGATCTCTTTCCCAGCAAATAGAGGAAGGGAAAGGGAGATGAGCATGCACCAGGAGGACTGCTTCGCATTCTACAGAGGGAGGATGGACAGTGACTCCACCACTTTAGGATAAGGAGTCACTCTGTGCAAACAATTGGAGCCTGCCCAGCAGCATGATGGGATTTATCCTCATGTCCATAAGCACTGCAGTCTGCTGGCAAAGCCTGGACATTCCTGACTCCTGCAACCAGTCCTGCAGTGATAGAAAAGTTCATCATCAGGTGGCCAGCTCAAATGTGCTCAAGTCCACCATCCCCAAATGGTGCGGACCACTGTTGGCAGTTTCACAGAAAGAATGCTCAAATAGAGGGAAAGGGGCTAAGAGATTAGCTAATTGTGCCTGACACAGAGGGCCTTTGACAAAGTTATTCAGAAGAGATTTCACTTCCTGGCCTACAAGCCTTGCTGAGTACAAGGAAGAATAGAAGGAAGGACATCATAACAGAGTGTACCCACTGAACATATGATTCGTGTATTTTCTGGATTAGGATATTGATTGCATTTTGATCACTGCTACCTATCTTGGGCTCTCCTGGTCATGTTATCCTACCAGACAGTGAGGCAAACATAAGTATTTCATCAAGCACTAAACTCCTGATGGTTAGGGGATAAATGAGTTTTTGATCAACTCATCAAGGCTACCATGTCCTCCAAAGCTTTTACTGGGGCCCATGAGAGCCTTTCCATCCAGAATGGATGCTGCAAATAGAGCCATTCATAGCAACTTCTCAAAAGCTAGCACCAGTGTAGGCAGTGAGTCTGGCTTCTTGATGGGGAGACAAGTCTGAGAAGCCATCAGTTTCTTTTGCAGCAGAACTCGCAGCATGCTCATAAAGTGCAAACATGTGGGTAAATGGCCTCTACCAGTGGCCATTTCTCTTCCCCATTTCTCCTAACCACTCTTTTTCTCCCCACTCTTCCCTCATGACTGATATCTTATTCCCCAGGAATGTCCATGGGCTTCAGCCCCTAAAAGGAGTTAGTGTGATTTTCCAGTCACTGGGTTATGTGCATTTGGTAGGAGCTCCCTCCTACTCTGCTAGAAAAGCTTCTCTCCTGTGAATACAGTGCCTCTCTGGGGGCACTCCATTCCCTCAGTCCCAACCCCAGTGCTCACTGCACATACTGTCTTCACACTATGCATTCTGGATCAGGGTTTCTCCCTCTACACAGGATGCCTATTTCAGCACACACATGAAGGCCCAGGAAGGTGAGGGGAACAAAACATAAAGAAGGTGCCAGCGCCTAAAAATTCAGAAAAATATAAGAGGGCACATTATTGTAGTGCTCTATTCATTTTACAACTAGCTCATTATTTTTCAAAAAAGCCCAAACAAAGCAATACACTATTTATTCTCAGCAAAGTAACTGGGAATTTGGGCACTAATAATAATATAGCAGAACGTTTGGGGGTCATGTAGAAAGATCTTAACATGACGAAAAGGGACATAAATACCTTTACATATTGCCATCTCTTCTCCTATCAATTCCTGGTTCTCACTGTCCACCAGCAAGATGCCAAGTTTGCTGGGAAGCATCTGGACTAGCAAGGCCAGAACGCTTGTCAGGATATCTCTGGAGACCTGGAGAGTGATTAGGTCTAGCACAGGTTGAATCTGTACTGTTTGCCTATAAACCAAAGCAAGTTTTTCCTGCCCCAAGACCTATTTAGTTTCCCCTTTAGTAGAAAACCTCGGTATAAATTAAGCTTGTATTCTGTAGAGATGGATGAGGGATGAGGACACTAGCGTGAAACAGGGGTGCATGGTATACAGATACACACGAAATAGAACAGGGCATCTCTAGTTTTAGCATAGTCAGGTAAACTATAAGGAAAGGTCTCACATTAAGCCCAGTACTTCTCAAAAATATCAATAAATGTCCAGATTTTCCTCTTCAAACTACTATCACATTAACTGGCAGATCATCAATTTTAGATTGAAATAGTCCAGTGTTGATACAGTCAGAAAATCAATTCTATTTCTAATTATATTAGTGGGAATATAGGCTAACTGTATTAAATAGAACTTTTGTTCTAAGACAGAACATAAGTTAGTTTTTTTGTTCAAAAGTTAGAACTTTTGAAAATGCCACCTAATATGGGTAATGATACCGTACACTGCAACAGAGATTCCAATTAGCTTTTTACAGAAAAAAGGGGCTGTGACTATATCTATTTTTAAAATTCAGTTATTAAAGTGTCTTTGAATAAATTGACAATAAAACACTTAATGATCAACAGCACTACATAAATGCTAGTAAATTACAGAAGACAGAAACTGATGGAAATTGCAAGATAAAATTATTCAATTTTATATTTGGCATATGTGGGTTTGTTTCCAGCCAACTACCAAAATAAGTAAATTGTTTTGTTATGGGCCTATGTTTCATACCAAGGTCTTTACAACTCTCACAGTTTATAGTGACTAAAAATGCTGAAAGGAGATGATCAAGATAAATTTTTGTGTTTTGAACAACCTTACTAACAAAATCTATGACACTGAATCCAAAAGCCCTTTAAAATGTTATTTTTCAACAATTAGGCTGTTTAGTTTGTTTATTGATTTCCCTAAATATTGGCAGTGAAACAAATCTGATCTGTGTCAGGGTTGTTTTTAATCAGTTGCGCTTTCTGAGTCCCATGTATCTATCTACACGTATTTCCCCTATTAAGGTTTCAGATCTTACTGGGAAAGTTTTGCATTTGTCAAGAGCTGGTATAACAGAGTAATAGTTACCTAACACTTGACATTATAAGGCCTTGGTTTAGTTGCTTGTAACTGCCAAACTTTAATCATTGGAATTTAAATTTTCTGTGCCGTCTGCCTCAGGCTGATATTTTGTTCAATGTCAGCATAGATGTCTCTGTGTTTTCTGATGAATAACTTACAGAAAACTATATTGTTTTGCCAACAATAAAAAATTCTTACACTTGTTTTCAGAAGGTTCGGTACCTTGATGCTTCAGAACCACAGACCAAATGCTAGGGTAGCCCTGGTAGAGAGAAACTTTTCTTCGTTCCCTAGGTAATTCGCGCTGGTAAGGTGGAAAACAACCTGACATAATAAAGTCTACAATGGCTAGCTGTGTACACTCAGTACATATAAGGGGCTAGTAAGTAAATTTGTTGATTATTTCATCCATACTGAGCACAACCTACTACAGGCTGAGCTGAGCTGACGGGGAGTTTCTTTCCAAATACAGGAGATTGAAGAGAGTTAGAGCAGAGGGTCTGTAGCCTTTAGCACACATACAGTACCAGGACAAGGCTTCCTGAGTCCCATCGTTCCTCTATTGTCAGCAAATAGCCATGAAATCCCTTTGCAAAGTGCTTGTCTCATTTTGCCTTTAGAGGCTGGTTCTCATAAAGGATAGCTGCCTATTGTTAAGGTCAGTTAGCTCAAATGGCAGAGGTCTGTACAAGCATATCTAAGTTCCAGCTCTACTAATGATCCATGTGAGACTTAATGTGGTTCCACATGATGGAATTAACACAGGAAATTACACATAAGGAGATTATATTAAAAGAATATTATGGCTGCAAAGTCAAACASTCCAAAATTTAAAATGCTAAAATTCACATTGCCATGAAATCTTAATTCATTTCTTGTTATTCACATAGAGCACAAGATGAGCAACATGGTTAAAATTGTGGGTACAAGCAGGTCCCAGGAAATCAGCTGCATTACCTCGTACTTAGCAGAAGACACATAGTTAATTGTTGTGCTGAAGAAGACTCTGCAGCCTAAAAATGAGGACAACCACATTGATGTTTTATCAGCCATTCATGTACAATGTAAATATTTTGAAAAATAAAGCCTAGTTCCATGAGTGATGCAAATCTTCTCATCATCAAAGGTGCTTCATGATGGGTGAATTTAGGCCTCTTTCTTGTCTGTGTTTATCTCAAAGAGATAGAAAAAGACTTAATGTTTCTAGGAGTGTGTGACTGGTACCCCCTGCTCCCGACCCCTGATAATATGGTTAGCATAACTAATGCCATTTTATGAGGCAAAGCCATTTTCTGTGACCGAGTCACGTATGAGTTCCCTTTTCCCTCATTATCAGGCCCTGAAGGTTCTGTGAACCAGGTAGACAAACCAAACAGATTTCTTCTTTCCCTCCCTGCCGGCCTCAAGGTTCCTGGGTGCCAGGCCAATTACTCCTTTCCTTGAACTTGAGGGCGCTCACAAGCCACATGCGGGACAACCAGGGGATCAGGCCCAGCCAGCACGGGTTCATGAAAGGCAGGTCCTGCTTGACCAACCTGATTTCCTTCTACGACCAGGTGACCCGCCTAGTGGACGAGGGAAAGGCTGTGGATGTGGTCTACCTGGACTTCAGTAAAGCCTTCGATGCTGTCTCCCACAGCATTCTCCTAGAGAAGGTGGCGGCTCACGGCTTAGACAGGTGTACTCTTTGCTGGGTAAAAAACTGGCTGGACGGCCGGGCCCAGAGAGTTGTGGTGAATGGAGTGAAATCCAGTTGGCAGCCGATCACGAGCGGTGTCCCCCAGGGCTCCGTTTTGGGGCCAGTCTTGTTCAATTTCCTTATCAACGATCTGGATGAGGGGATTGAGTGCTCCCTCAGTAAGTTTGCAGACGACACCAAGTTGGGCGGGAGTGTTGATCTGCTCGAGGGTAGGAAGGCTCTGCAGAGGGACCTGGACAGGCTGAATCGATGGGCTGAGGCCAACTGCATGAGGTTCAACAAGGCCAAGTGCCAGGTCCTGCACTTCGGCCACAACAACCCCATCCAACACTACAGGCTGGGGGAAGAGTGGCTGGAAAGCTGCCTGTCGGAAAAGGACCTGGGGGTGCTGGTTGACAGCCAGCTGAATAGGAGCCGACAATGTGCCCAGGTGGCCAAGAAGGCCAACGGCATCCTGGCCTGTATCAGAAATAGCGTGGCCAGCAGAAGTAGGGAAGTGATCGTGCCCCTGTACTCGGCACTGGTGAGGCTGCACCTCGAATACTGTGTTCAGTTTTGGGGCCCTCACTACAAGAAGGACATTGAGGTGCTGGAGCGTGTCCAGAGAAGGGCAGTGAAGCTGGTGAAGGGTCTGGAGAGAAAGTCTTATGAGGAGCGGCTGAGGGAACTGGGACTGTTTAGTCTGGAGAGGAGGAGGCTGAGGGGAGACCTTATCGCTCTCTACAACTACCTGAAAGGAGGTTGTAGCAAGGTGGGTGTCGGTCTCTTCTCCCAAGTAACTAGCGATAGGACGAGAGGAAATGGCCTCAAGTTGTGCCAAGGGAGGTTTAGATTGGATATTAYGAAAAATTTCTTCACCGAAAGGGTTGTCAAGCATTGGAACAGGCTGCCCAGGGAAGTGGTTGAGTCACCATCCTTGGAGGTACTTAAAAGACGTGTAGATGAGGCGCTTAGGGACGTGGTTTAGTGGGCATGGTGGTGTTGGGTTGATGGTTGGACTCGATGATCTTAGAGGTCCTTTCCAAACTTTATGATTCTATGATTCCTTACTGGCCTTGAAGGCACCCGGCCAGCCAGGTGTTGTTCATGACTCCGTCACAGAACAGGGAAGCGTAACAGCACACAGAGCACTGTCCATAAAATCAAGCAGTTACAAGTCCTAAGTGGGGAACTTGGACTGGAACTGCTGCTGGACAGTGAGACCCGTGACCTCCCGATGGCCAGGGACGCCTCCGCCATCATCTGCTTCCTCTGAGGACTGAGTGACTCGTATTCTTTATATGATTTTTGAGTCTAGATTATGCTTGATATATTGATACAGCAAACCATGTATGAAGATCTGACCTGATCTGCAGAGGGTCTAGGTGATTAGAAACCATACGTTAAGTTAGGGTCTAGGTGATTAGAAATCATAAGTTGTATTATAAATTCTGTATTATGCTACTTATAAATTGAACTACATTGATTCTGCTTGTAGAAATCCGGTGCAATTCTAATCATAAATTCTGTGCTATACTAACCATAATATCCTGTTAAGAAAATAAAGCTTTAATTGTAACTACAACTTAGTGCCGTCGTCATTCTGCCAAGGATCCCTAGAAAAACCTGTCTGTCCCCTTAGTGTCAGGTGACAGAGTGTTTTAGTCCCATCAAAATTAGTAATAAATTGTAATTATTGTGCTATGTAAATAATCAGCTCCATCCCCAAACAGAAGGTGGACTGTGAAATAAACTGTAAATTCACAATAGAAAAAAATGTAGATGCTAGGTTATACATACACAGCAGCTTAAACCCAGGAAATCCCAGCTCTGACTTGTAGTGACGGGCTTCATTTCCACCATTCTTGGTGTCACTTCTCCTTGATGGAATTATAGCTTTCACTTACAGTGGTGATTATTGATTTTATGTAAGTCTGCATGCAAATAATTAAATTGATAATTCTGGATTATCTCTGATCAATGAATAGTAAAACCCAGCACCTCCCGAAGCTTGGAAATGTTCCTCTGTTAGTGATGTTACAATTGATCTTGAATTGGTCATCTGAAGTTTGGCTCCATCATTTCATCCACGTTGTTTTCATTTTACTCACTATTGAACAGAACTAGCTGTTCATTGAATATCCCAGTAAATTTTCCAAGATCAAAATCCTGGGTTCTGCTTCTGATAAAATGGGCACTCTTTGAAATAACCCACAGGCTGCTAATAAAAAATTTACGTACTGTAACAGCTCATTTTAGTTGCCTGACCCTCAAAGAAGATTAGGTATCTTGGCTTTCTATACTGTGCCAGGAGAAAATTAAATGCCCCAGTCAGACAATCGAAAAGGATGAGTGGTGAGCTGCACAAAGATGCATAAAGGGAGAGAAATGTGAAATGCTGTTGAACCCAGGAATCCCATCTTCAAGGTGAGAACTCTGAGTACGAGGCTAGCGAGTCATGCCCCTTCTTGTCTGCCATTCTTCTGGAACCATAAATCTTGTGCTCCTTTCAGCACGAAGGCACAGAGCCAACAGGAAGGAAAACGCTGCCCCTACCTCAACCAGTTTGCTAACTGTTAGGGCAGGCTCCTAGGGAGGAAGAAGATGGCATAATTGAACCTCCTTAAGCAAACTAAACTCAGGACCCCAAGGATGTTGTTGGTAAGTGCTCTCACCGTTGGTTTAGAGGGTAAGGCAAGAGCTCTAGCGCAAGGTAAGGTAACCACCATATAAAAGGTGACCCCTATAATCTCATTTTAAGAAGAAATTAGTTATGATTCCTTATGTAATTTTCAGTCCTAAAACTACTGTGTAGTATAACAATCCATTGTTAAACAGCCGCGATATTCCTACTCAGAAGTGGCAGTATTTTAGCCATGAACAAGCAGCCACCTGGGATATATGTAACTGGAAAAAGAAAAAGGGAGAGGATCTGATTATCTATGAAACATTTTTCTATCCTTCAGGATGAATGACAACAGGCAAAGATAGTATTTTTTTCCCATAGTTTCATATCTTGCTAAAACAAAACAGATAAATCGTAATAATATCTCACATTTCCCTATCTTCCTTGTTCTTCCCCCTTTGAGCAAGTGCACACATTTACAATGGGCTTAGCTTTACAATCTTGATAGGGAGCCATCTGCCCAAGCAGAAAACAAGAAAATTAGCAGCAGAGTGGATTGTTACTTGACGCTATGATGCTTTTCATATTGAAGTCATAAGCTCTTCCTTAAAAGAGTCCAGAAATAATAAATTCAACAGGTTATTAGCATTTGAGGTTTGGCTTCTTCCCTTGTGACCACCTTTAACAGATACTTGCTTTTAAATTTACTGAGGGAATGACTGGCTACTAACACAGAGGCAGATACATTATCTTGGTTGATATTTCCAGATACTTTATATCCATATATATATATTTTAATTTGAAAAGGCAGTAATTTTTTTTCTTTCACTTTTTTCCATTTCCCTGGCACTCTCTCTTCCCTGAGCCATAATAATCAGAGGAGTGGATTGAGAGCTGTCGCATAGAGACAGCCTCCCTCAGTACCTGCCCTGCATACTAATTAAGTGCTTCCAGTCTGCAGGCTGGGACATGGATTCAGTCTTTCAAGTCAGCCCAAGGCTGAAAATGAAAATGAAAAGCTATAAACCTCACTCAGCAGAATGGAAAGCATAAGGTTGCTGGGATATTGTATTGTGCAAGTTACATTCATGAATACAGTGAAAAGGACTAAAAGAATCTGCTGTGATAAAAAATGCAATGGATCAGGGGGATTTCTTAGGAGACCTGGGTATGGATCTGAATATGAATCAGCTACTGATTTGCTTTCATGTCATCTGCAATATTTGCCATCTTATTGTTCACCCCCCTTTTATAGATAATTGCTCAATATATTACACACAATAGTAGTAGTACTGTACCTTGTGGCACCCCACTATTAACCTTTTGTCATGTGGAAAATCTAACAGTTCTGCCTTTTAATCAGTATCTATTTCATAAAAGTTTTACCTCATATCTGTGCTTGAATAACTTTAATAGTTAAGTAATAGTTAAGTATTTAATAGCTTTGCCTGTGAGATTAATGATCAGTGAAGGTGTAACTCCTTTTCCCTGTAGTACCCCTTCATACTCTGAACCAACAGAGAGCTGATGGGAAGATTGATAACGTCAGACAGCTAGGAGCTTCCTGTGAGATTTCTGTGCAAAGAAGCTCAGACTAGGGGAAGTTAAGGCTGATGGTTGGGATGAGCGGAGAATGCAGCCATGGAGAGGTAAGGCACTGCCCTCAAATGCTGTACTACTTGGTTATCTAAGAGCAAGTTTGTTTCATTGCTCAGAACCTGAGAAGGAGGAGAGAGAGATCTTGGTTATTTACATTTTATTTCAGTTGTGTCTGTCTCTTGCTCCTGAAAAATATGCTCTAGCTGCTCTGATTTGCAAGCAGAAGCAGCGTGGGATTCACGGATTCTCTTGAAGAAAAAGATGACTTTTTTTCTTTCCAGCAAGGAATGTGGAAGAGCTCTGTTAATGTGCATGTTTACTGCAGATCCAGAAGAAATACATCTCTTTTGATGAGCTGTTGACAAACCAGAGCTAGGGTAGAACCCTCCTCCCACCTCTGCTGGAAAGATGCTGTAGACCTCACAATTTCTAGGGACTCTTCTGGGCGTCAACCTGGCAAATGGACTGCTCTGGAACCAGAGATGTTGTCTGGATAAGCTTATTCTCGCAACGCTTGATACCTAAAGCCCAGGATCAGATGTCCCCAATTTTTCTTCCTTAAAGGGAAAAACTCTTTGCAAGAATGAGCACATTTCACTGTGAAACTGATGCTATAAGAAGCTTTGACTGGTGCACAAAGGAGCATTATAGCCTGGCTGCCAGAAAAGGGAGCTGGTAAAAGTAAATGGCAGGCCATAGTGTACTGATTGCAAAGTTTTCTCTCTGTTAGCATTTTTCTCCAGAGAAACATTTAAGAGTTGCTCTGTTTTTTGGATTGGGTACTCCTCACCAATCGTGATTTTTGGAGCAGGCTAAAAGAAGGGCATCTCCATCAAAGTATATTTGGTCAGTATTGGATCAAGTCTTTCATGTGTTGATGGAAAACGCACCGAGTCCAAAATTCAAATGCTTATTTTGTACTTCAAACTCTTTTGTTCTGGTATAGATCATATCCAAACTGCATACCATTCTTCAGTATAAAATCAACAAAATAATATAACCTGGGTATTCGGTTGTGGATATAGCTTGATCTCCTGTCTGCATTAAATTTTAGAAGCCATCCAAGCACATGCAAACTAGAGCCCTTTTGAGACCCCAGGTGGCCTCTGTCAAGGGAAGAACCTGAAATGTGGCAAAAGAAAGTCTTATTTTGACAGGGATTCTTCAACTAATAAGTTTCCCAGAAGGCATGAACTACCCTGCTGTAAAAAATGATCTCTAATGAGTAAGTTCTCTAGATAACTAATGCACCTGCAGACGTTAACAACAAAGATAAGATAAAACCATTGCCAAGCATTTAATGATAGCCTAAGGACTAATGAAGATCTGAAGGATAGCAACTTGAAAGGCAATGGTCACAGCCCACCAAGAACATGATGTACTTTCTTGTCTTACTGAGATATAGATGGAAATGATTCAAAGGCCTAGAGACCCAAATCCATCCTGAATGTTGAAAGGATGGATTACTCTCCTCCAGTAAAGCATGTAGAATTTCCTTCTACTGAGGTATTTGTCCAAATTGCAGAGATTCAAATCCAGTATGTGTTGTGTGTGTTTGGAAAAAGAATAGAGAAACTGAAACTCTTCCTCCTGGCAATGTCTTCTATGATTCACATTTTCATCATGGCCTAGTAATACTCTTCAAGGGTTTTTTCATGAGCAAGATACCAGGAGCAGAAGGGGACAAGACCTATAGGCTTTGGTTCCATTTCTAGTCAGAATCACCACCCTTTTGAGCCTTTCAAACCAAATGACCCAAAGAAAATGCAAGACAAAGAATCATCACAAGGAGACAAATAAAAACATCTCCTCTCTGGCTTTAGATCTCTCAGTCATATGCATAAATATCTAGATTGAACTTTGGCTTTAACTTTGGATTTCAAAGGGGCAATTTTGATTTCTGTTTGAAGGGGGCAGAAGAGGGAGAACGGCAAGAGGGGTGTTGGTTTTTGCATTCTCCTTTGATTAGGACTGGCAGATTCTTGTGGTCTTTGCAGGTAGCCAGTTCCTAAAAGAGGACTGCTAACTGCTGTCACTTACAGAACTGAAAAGATTTCCTGCAAAAGCAGAGTTTGATTCAAGCCCTGAAAACTGGCTGTGAACTCTGTGGCTTTCAGCTCTTCCAAAACCTTGTCTGCCTTGAGCTGAAGAGATCTGAGTGAGTCCAGTTTCTCAGATGAACAGAAAAGGAATTCTCATCTCTCTATTTAAGTTCCTATACTAGCCCAATCTCTGAGATATGAATCAGTAATGTCTCCTGAGAGAAACCATCATGCCTAAAGACCGCCAGCAGCACAAAATATCAAAGGAACCTTGAGGAAATGTTTGGACACCTCCTTAGCCTTCCTTGAACAATTCCAGATACTTCTGAACCCAAGAGCCAGCCATGAACCACAGTGAGTCTGCGTCTGGCCATAACTACTCAATAATTGGCAGCCACAAGTATTGAGAGAGCCAAAGAATAAACCTTTCCTCCAAACATGTTCAATTGTTTGGACACTGTCTCTAGGGGCCGATGACACTTCTCTCAGTTTTAGACTTGCAATCTTGCAGCCAAAACCACAACAAGACAGGGTAGGATGCAGGAAATAAATCAGATGCCACCCTTTTCTGGAAATCATTTTTCTGCAGCTATTTGGCAACATTTTTAGGTTTGTGGACCGGAAGGTTGTCAGACTGAACAACTCAAGAGACAGGGAAAGGAACAAGTTTCATCATCGGAATTGCTACACATTCCTGCCCCTCTTCTCCCACCCAGTTTAATACCTATTATCTCTCCTTTAGGGCTTTTTTTTTATTGTCTCTGAAAAAGCTACATGAATGGTTGGGTGAGGAGACAGTACTGGATGATATCTGTACCACCACATTTAGATGAATCTTTAATGTCTGGAATATGAACTTAAGATTCCTATTAACATTTTCTTCCTCAAAGCAGTGGTGCGCCCAGCTCTCCCACAAATTCTTTTCTGGTCTTTCCTATCTTCCTTATGTTTGCTTTCTGCCTAATGAAGGTTTGATGCAGGCAGCCACAACAATCCTCAATTTGCACAATGCTCTGTGAGCCAGTGACCAGAAAGTAGTGCCTTAAACAAATCAAAACTAGGAAAAGTCTCTAAGTGTCTAAGAAGAATGCTGGACCTGCCACTCCCCAGAAATTACTCTGTATGCTATGACACAAATGAAAGTTACACTCATCCTCTATGCTATTTTTTCTTTCCCATGCATCTCCCTTTTTTAAATTTATAAAGCAAACCAATGAACCAACTGACCCAGGACTGGCATCCAGCACCAGCAGTTCAATGCCACCTAACTAACTCTCTCTACTCCTCCGCTTTTTTTATAGCAGGGACACTTAATACGACCTTTTAAGGCTTTGTATAGAACAATCAAATTTAAGTCTATATACCTGGCAGACAAAATAAAGATCTTGCTTAGCTTCTTTTTTTCCCTATGTCAAAACCCTTTCCCCCCTCTTTCTGTATCTAAGGAAAAATAAAAAGGTTTTAAGTGATCACTTAAAGGGGAGTATACTTGGATATAAGTGCACTTACAAGGCATGCCACAAGCCAGTCTGAAACCATCTGAAGAAGTATTACCCTGAAAGAGGGTGATGCCTGAATTTCTATACGCTAGCAGGTATACAAAAACGTTTCTTGCCAGAGGGATGAGTGATAGATGGGTAGAACCTTAGCCCATGCTACAGAACGCCTGGAAGAACATCGAAGTCAGAAGGTGAACTCTAGAGCTATCTAAACTATCAGCAATGGCTTCAAAGGCGTTCTCTTGCTTAAACATGATTTTTATTAAGTGGATTTTCAAAAGAATAATATGAAACCAGCTCCTTGACTCTGAGAAGTTTATGACAGCAAGATGGGATCTATAGCTTTCAGAAATTTGGTGACATAAAGTTGCCTTTGAACTTTGACTTCCCTTACACAAAGGACTCATTTTCCTGGACTCTCATTTAGTCCAGAGAAAATGCTTCCTAAAGATGTTGAGGCATCAGTAACTGTTGGATTATTTGACATTTCCTTCATAAGCACCTCCAAAGATGCCAACTGATGGTATCTTGGCCAGGCAAGCTTAAGTGGCACATTGCTATAGATGAATGATCCAGTCAGTCTAGATGCAAGAAGCTTTTATCCTTGAGATAGGATCCAAGGTTGTTGACTAAACAGATCCATTTACTGTTGGAGCACCTTTTCTTCCTTTCTTTGCTCATATTACAGGAGTTGCTCTCTTTCACTTCATCTGACAAACTCTTACCCACTTCTATCCACTTTTACCCAAACTTTTACCCACTGGAACCCACTTAACAGTTCTGTGTCAGGGATAACACACATAAACCCCTTCCTGGTTCACTCTGCATTTAAATTCTCCCACTGTGTGAAAACAGGAAACTAGCTCCTACACGCTGCTTGAACTAACAGCTGTGACTTGTTAGACTGCTAGAAAGAAGAGATGAAAACTCTCTTCTTAGTAGGGGAGGCTGTAAAATAAGAAAGCAGGGGTAGAAGGGAGACAGAGGTACATTCCTCCCGTGGAAAGGAGGAAGAAACTAAAAAAAACTATAAGCCAAGGAGGCTACCGTGGTTTCCCTACAGCTTTTTCTAGTCTCGCTTTATAAGAGAATTCTTCCTTTAAAAGATTAAATGTAAAGAAGTCATACTGGCCACACCTACATCTTTTAGGAGATGGTCTAGTTTTTTAGGTTTTAGTGGGAAGGCTTGAAAGATTAAGTTCTCAAGCTAAGAACTGTGTCCCTTCTGGACCCCTTAGGGAAAGGCTTTCAACACCATACCCCGTAACAGCATGCTTCTCAATGGCATAAAGGCAATTTCTGTGCCCGGGAAACACTGGGAATGGATCTGCCATATTGGGCAAGGTCCAAGGAGCCTAAAAATGTCCCAAATTTGATAACCTGACAAAAAATAATCTCTTTAAAATAAATTTAGTGAACCTACCTTTAAGATTTTTTAAAATAACTTACAATTTTACAAATTTCTTTCTTACGTAAGAAAGAGGTTTGTTCTGAATACCGATCTCTAGTGCAGCTACTTGAATATAAAGTCCTTGATAAATTAATTGGTTTCATTGCATTTAGTTTGTAAATTCAGTATCCTTCCCGGCAGCATTTATAAATAGGTACAACATTTGTCTCTATGCAAGTATTTGAAATATCATGGTAACTTATTTCAGATTTTTAAAAGTAGACTGAATATTTTATTAGCAGCTCAGCTACTTCAAGAACTCTGTAAAAGCTTAAAAATGGATAGAAGGTAATATTACTTTTTTCCATTAGAATCTCTCATATGTCTTTTAAATTCTTCCTTACACCTTGCATTTGGGCTGCATTTTCCTTTTCTGGAGGTAAAAATACTCATTTGTCTTGGATTACCATGTGAACTACTTCACTTAATGCTTTCCTTTACTATTTGTCTGGTTTGGGGTTTTATCATTACAATCCCTTTTAAGGTAGGGAATGCTTTTATACTTTATCACATATTTAATAGTAAAGAAGTATAAATACCAGCCATAATAATTTAGTAACAACATAAGATGATAAATATTAATGTCTCAGCACAATGTGTCTCAGAAACTGCTCTCTGCAAGACAGCATGATGATGATCATAAATTTAAACTGTCCCATAATTTAAATGCATCCAAATGCTCAAATGCAGAAAAGCACACAACAGTACTACAGAGCAGTTCAGGAAGTGATGAAGTATATCATGCCTAGTTCAAACTTTAGAGGGAATGTAGTCAGTCAGCTGGAAACTTATCACAAAGCTGTAGTTAGCACCTCAGTTCTTGAGAAAGACGCTACCGATCTTTAACAAATCAAACAACAAAGAACTCAGGCTTATACTTCATCAATAAAACAGTACTTTCTGAATCGTAACTCTAGCATCAATATCATGCAACAGTTCAATCCTGGACCACAGAACTGAGAAGGACACTACAGGCAACCAACAGGGTCCACAAGAACATGCACACTTTCCCTTCCATCTTCCAGAAGTAACTCCCCACTACCTTTCAACAATACAAAGGTACTTTCATTACTCAAAACCTACAGTATCACAGAAAGATATCAAGGAAATCTGTAATGGCTTAGGCCCCTATAATGACAGGGGATTTGTTAGGTGAAATGAACTCAAATGATCCTAAAGTGAACCACTTTACAAACTACAGGGAAAGGCATCCTCCACCCCACCCCACACCCCCAAGAAGATCCTTGCCAACTTGACCAGTAAAAAAATTTTCTTTCTGACCTGAAATCAGTGCACCAAATCTGAAATCCCATCAAAGCTGTGGCCAATCTCATCAGAGAAAGATGAGAGAGTGAAAAACATTTCAAAAGTGAAATTATACTACCAAAAAGAAGAAAACAAGAAATTTTTTCTTCTGCTTTTCAGGCAATGAATGGAAACTCTGAAGCATGTGATACATTAATTAAATGCAACAATTAAATACAACAATTACTACTGAAAGCCCATGATCCAGCAAGAGATGAAGCACCTCATCTGATGAGTGCGTCTGGGTTGGCCCAATCTTCTGTCCCTGCTCATATCAGCCATAGAAACCCTTGGATCCCATACTGAAACATGTCGTTGAAAAGGCAGTCAGTTTGCTTTCATGGACATGCCTAGTATCTACAGGACAGAAACCATGCCAGTACTTAGACTTTCCTTTTATCTGTGCCATTTTATCTCATTACCAACTTTTCTGGCTTCACTCTCTTCCACTTATTAGTTTTACAGCAAACAAAACACGTGGCACCAAACACTTCCTGAATCAGCCATACACTGAAAGCAAATCTTCCTTTAGTGCTCTTACAAAATGACAGCAAACCAAATGCACAAAGCCTCATTTCACAAGCTTTACTTTCCAACTTCATGACCATCCCTAGCCCTTAACTTACCAAGCTTCACCTTGTAAGCCATTCAGATTCCTTGCACCCATTACTCTGTCTGGAAGACAGTTCCAGAAGTTCATTTCTCTGATGGCTAGAGAACTTCTTTTAACTTCCTGTCTAAATGTATTATTGATTAATTCATAACCATTTGATCTTACCTTTTAACTTTAATTGTTCTTCTCCCTACTTGCTATTTACCCCCAAATGTATTTCTAGAAAGTAATCATATCCTCTTTGAATCTTCATCTTAGTCAGCCAAACCAAGCCACGTTCCTTTAATCTCCTCTCAAAAGACTTTTTTACTGTTCCATTAATGGTCCTTGGAGACCTTTTCTGCGTTCGTTCCAGTTTAAATTCACCTTTTTTCCAGTACAGATGGTCAGACTGATACCAGTAACCCAGATGAGAACATTATTTTGTCCTAATCATATCAATATTTTCCAATACCCACAGAAAACGTGTTTTTGACATTTACAGCGGCCTTCTTCATGGCTGAAAAATACTTTTACTGAGTTTATCTTAATAAACACAGATGTCTAACTTCCCGCATCCCTGCAGACCAATGAGCCTCCAGCTCACAGCAGAAGGTCCCTAAATGCATGACTTTGCAGTATTACATTTTTTCTCATTGTGATGATTCCTATTGACAGTCATCTCATCCTTCCTACCTTATAGGCAGATTCTCCTTAATATTAGTAATACCTCCTAAYTCTCTGTTATCTGCAAATTTCATGAGCACAAACTGGGTTTTGCACTAATGTGAAATATTAAACAGAATCCATCCCAATATGAATCTTTGAAAAATACTATAAATAAACTCCCCACATTTTTACAACCTCTCTTTCAAAATACCCCACTATAAGTCTTTAGCCAGTTTTTAATTCCAATTCCTGTCTCTCCTGCTTAAATAATTATTTCCATGAACACTGTTTTAAATGTTTTGCTTAAATCCAGATGTATTAGGTCCACTGCATTGCCCTTTTTAAAGAAATCCCTTATCTTATCAAAGAAAGATGAGGTTTGTCTGACATTATGTACTTTTGATAAAACCATCTCACATTTTATCCCATTTTCCATTTACCTCCATTTACATGATCTTGATTACTCCTTCCTTTCAAACTTTTTCTAAGACCTTGCACAACATCAAGGTCAAAACAACAATCCTGTAGCTTTTCCCTCTCTTTTTAAAAACAAACAATTTTTGATACTTGCCAATCACATGGTACCATCCCAGAATTGAAAGATTAATTGAAAATCCTTGCTAGCGGAGTTGCAATTTCATGTGCCAGTTCTTTCTGGCACATAATATAGGTTTCCTGTTTTCTCAGGGTAAGAAGTCTATATTTTCTATATTCTTCCACACTGGTGATAGTAATTTCTGTTACCCTATCATTATTCCCATTGGGTATACTATCCTTGTCCTTTGAATGTCATTATCCTTATTCTCCATCTAATTCTCAAATCATGAAGACCACACTTCTTCTTTATAAAACCTCTTTTCATGTTTAAATACAGTAGGTCACCAAACTAACAGAAGTACATGTCTTATATTAGTGCTATGGTTAATGTGATACAAGAAACGGACTACATAGTATAAAACAGCATGAAGGAAACTCCGTGAACATTGTTTGTCTCAGTGATATTTGGAGAATATCACTGAAATCAAGAAAACATTCACAACAAGGTATAATTCCCACCGGTACTTCCTACTAGAGGCACCAAGGTTGTTGCAATTTTTCCCTTTAGTGTGAAGAAAAAGCTATTCCATTGATTTCATTCCTTATTTCATGAGAGAAGGATGAGAAGAAAGGTGTTGCAAAGGGAAATGAAGAACAGCTAAGTTTTATGCAATGAAATTTTATCAAACAAAAAGTGTATACTTTGTAAAATGCAAGTTTATAGTCTGTAAACAGAAGAACATACAGATTCACTGGCTTGCTATATTTGCTTCTTATTATTCTGTATTGCTTTCTTTTTACTATTACTATTCCATGAGAGAAGCCCATTGAAGTTCTTCCTGAGGTAACATATGAAAGAAAAAGCCAGCCCTGTACCATTATAGGCAGCGGAGAACAAGGAGCAATCACTAATTAAGTTCTTATTCTCTTTTTATTCAGAGAGTTATGACATTTCCTCTATCTGCCTTTTCAGCCCACAGAAATGTGAAATAAAATACAGAGTTCTCACAGTTCAATCAGAGTTTCAAATCATCACTGAGACTGGAGAACCATGTACAAAATGTACAGAAATGACATCTCTTTCTTTTCATTCCAGCACCTCCAGACTCCCATCAAGCTCTGCTCAGCCAACCTAGTATGCTTGGAGAAACAAGGTTAACTGATCAATCTGGCAATTAGTTAAACATAGTAGCCTTTAAGATTTGTCCCAAGTTAATCTACGACAGGACAAAGTAAATGAAGAATTGGGTCTAAATAATTCTTTTGAAAGCAGAAACAATCCCTAAAAGAGGTATTTTTCTTCCACAATATTTTTAAAGCACTTCTATAGCCTTCTCAGAGAGATCTGCCTTTAGGATATTCTTTTCCTATTCRACTGCCTTGGCCTCTTTCTCATTCCTCTTCTATCTCACTGCTCCCATTAAAGGATCACAGATGTTGCAGAGACAAACATTCACAAGCTGGTAAATGCCAGCAGTAGTTTTGTTCATGCATATTCATTAGAATAAGTTTATAATTGCATGATCACATAATATTTCCATGGTACTATTCCACTGCTCTACCCAGACAGTGCCTCTTACCCTCTTCTGTACCTTATCCATTTTCTACATGACTTCCAACATCTAAGAACATGTAATTGGACTATTTCATAATGCACAGATAAAATAGTTTGGAGTCAAGTTTGCCCAGGAAGCCTACATTCTGTTACTCCCTTTTCTGAATGCATGACTTAGAACTTCAAAAATCTTTTGAGATATTTTTGTAAGTAAAATGCATTTTTTCCTATAAATTCATAGGTCAGAAAGACTTTAAAATCCTTTAGTTGGATCTCTGGCATATCACAGTCTATTAAATTTCACTCTATACTAAGGCTACTAACTTATTTTTCACTAATGCATTTAAAAAAAACCAATCCTGTTTTGATTTGAACGTTATTCATATTTCTTTAGAGAAACTTTGAAACCTTTATCTTATGAGAGAGGAATCTCCATCTTCCTCTGTAGCTTATTCTGTCACTGTTGAAAAATTTGAGGTTTGTTTCTAATGTGAATTTATCGTGATTCAGGTTCCAGCACAAAAGGATGCTATTGTACTATGCCTATCTCCCCTAAAATGAAGAGCCCTTTAGAATGTGGGATTTTCTCCACAGGAAAGTATTTATACATTGTAATCAAATAACTTCTGAATAATTTCTCTCTCTCTCTTTTTTTTTTTCCTAATGAACTAAGCAGACTGGGCTCTTCAGTTTTCAAACTACAAAGCAATTCTCCAGAATGATTTCTGTGGCTTTCTATCCACCCAGTGCTCACTGTTCTTTTTAAAATGCAAGCCCCAGAAACTTATTCAGGATTCCAGTGCCAATTCCATATAAAAAATGTAAATGACCTCTCAAGTGGTCCATTTCCTGTTCAAATGACCTATTTTTGCCAAATCATTACAGTGGGAATGCATGTTGAGTCATTTGTCCACTGTGACCTTGAAATCTTTTCAGAATCACAGTTTTCCAGGAAACGAATCCTCTTCCTATAGACCAACAGACAATATGTTTTCTGTCCCTAAATATATGATCTTGCTTTTGGAAGTGTTAAAATATAACTTTCTTTGGGCGTAACTGAATCAAACAGTCCAAGTGGTCCTCTAATACTGGCTTCATTCAGTATTTACTATTTCTCCCATTTTTATATTATCCACAAATTTTACCAAATACATTTAGTACCATTTATTTATTAAAATAATGGGGAAAATACTGAATAGCATTAGACTTCCACTAGCCTACTGATAGCATTAGTATCAATTCCTGTGTGCAAGGTAAACTCCATTCATGACGACTCCCTATTGACAACTACTTTTTTGTGTTCCAAGTTCTTCAACCAGAGCAGCACATGCCTTGTTGACACTGTACAGGGCTCATTCTTGAATTAGAATGGGTTTTTTTAGTACCAATTCAACCGCCTTATAAGAATCTGTATATATTGCTTCTATAAATTAGTAAACATATAAATGTCAATCAGACTTCTTTGACTAGACTGATTTTCTGTAAATCTACTTTGACTGGCATTCACTATATTTCCATTCTTTAATTCTTTTTTTTAATAAATCTTAATAACTTTCCATTGTATTGGCATGGACTGATGCCAGGCTAACAGATCTGTAATTACTTGGGTCAGTCTGCTTACTTTCTAGAATGTTAGCACAACCTTATTACTCTTCCAGTTTCATGGAATAAATAATTAATTAAGGGTGAATGCAAATTCCATCATATGGACCTATGTTGATCTCTATAATAGTAGGGTTCTAATCTTTAAATTCATAGTACATGCCACTGTTAGAGTCAGACTGCACTAACAAAATCACCGGTAATAACTGTAAACTGCAATATAGGTCAGAGGGTAGAGGGTAGGGGTAGAGGGGATGCACTTTGCTAGTAGATTTCAGATATATTTTATGATAGCAAAAGAACACTGAGACTCAGGTTTAATTACATGTTCTGTTAATTAAAGAATTTCTTTTCCTCCCTTTTTTTTTACTCATCCTCGCTTGTGCTGTTCTTCTCGCATCTTGATAAATATTGTACCCCTATCTGACCCATGACTATCCTTTCCTACTCATTCCTTTGTATGCCACGTAGCTTGCTTTCTCTCTCCTCCATTCCCTCTCTTAGCAAGAAGAAGCAGCTTTAAGATACAACGAAAAAGGTCTTACCAGTTTCCTCTCTGGTGCCATGGTACTCCAGAAGAACGATGTCTGGAAAAGTCATGGTCCATGCTAGTCTGTTCAGAGAGTTTTTGGAAATGGACCATTTTTACTCCCTTTAGAAAGGAGACCCATCAGGGGGAAGGAAGTTCAGTAGAGACAGAGAATGCTCGGTGGATTTGGCTGCCAGATTCTGACAAGCCATTCCACAATATTTAAAAACAATGATTTTCAGAGATTAACAGTTCAACCAAATTAATCTCAATCACCATAGAGGCATACGGAGCTTGCTGAACAGAACTGTATATATTTTGCAAAACTGACATCTTTCAGAATTTGAGTATCTATCCACTGTGATTCTACTCCCAAATTTTACTACTCTGACATAAATTGTGATACAGCTTCTTCCCATGCATGTCATGTACAAAGCCTCTAAGTGTTAAAAGAAGGAAGAAGAGTAGGCTTAGAGCCCAACTACCACATTTCTGCTACTTTTTCCTAATTTAGAACAAAAACTGGCAATTATATTAATAATCAGTGATGCTGGCTAAACAACATTTCTAATTATAAAAAAACCAATAACAACCAAAGAACATCTTTTCTCCCTGTGTGGTTCTAGCTGTTAATTAGACGTGCCATTTTTTCACTGTGACCGTGACAGTAGACTTGTATGTCCATAAACTTTCTATCCCTCAAAACAACAATGTAATAGCTTTTGTAAATGCAGCATCTCTGTACAACAAAACCAGTAAAGTCTGTTGTGTTTTGACCACAGCTCACTTTGGGCTCAACACAAATCTGAATGCCTGTGTTACTTCTGATGAAAGTAGAGAGACCTTTTAGATCTGATTTCCTTTGACAAAAAGGTGACATAATACTGCTTGGATGGTGTAAAATGGACTTACAGGTGTGTTTAGGTCACTTTATGCAATGCAAGCCATCATCTTACTGTAAATGAAAATCAGGTCAACAATTTTCCACAGAGTTCCTCCGAATGCTGTTGGGAAGGTACAGCATCAATCCTCTTCTTTTAATCAAGCAAACATGAGACTGATGGTTGCAGGAGAGTATTTGAACTCCCAAAATGTGCCATATGATGGTGTCAGATGCTACAGTATTTCACAATTATATTTTCAATGTATATTGAACACCTACCATACAAATGTTTAAAGCTATTTTTAATGTAAATAGCTTTATTCTCTTTATTTCCATCATTAGAACAAATGAAAAGATCCCTTTTATGCTTTTCTTTTGAAGTAGTAGGCAACATTTATACCAACCTGGACACAATATTCTTTACTTTTCTTTTCAGACACAAAATCGATAACATTAAGTAGGAACTCATTTTTCTCTATGGATACTTGTATCCATTATTGGATATTTCTCATGTGCAACGAACCATCTGCTTTAATGTCAAAGTTGATTCTTTTAGTTGTTCCTTTAATTTTTTTCTTCTGTCTTTTCACCTGCAGTATCTAATATGAAACCACAAATTTAAATCTCTCTGAATGAGAGTATTCAGGGCAAAGTGCTTCAATCACTTTTAAATTGCTCATTTTGTGCTACACTGAAGGTGATGTTTTTAGAAGAAAAGAAGGTTGCAACTTTCTATCAAGTTCAAGCCTTTGCCTTCATTTCTTTCTTTTCTTCCTTTTTTTTTTTAAGGTGCAGTCGCCAATTGATCTGTCATATTGTGGTTTTCAAAGATGAACTGAGAATGCTCTGAAAGGAGGTTGCTGTTGAAGAGCTGCTGGAAGACCTAGAGTAGGGAATTACATTTTCATTGTGGCTAACTTTCAATGACACTGAAGATGTCTCACTTGGAAGATCATCAAACCCATGTTTTCTCTTCCACTTCAATAGACAAAGCTTCATTCATTTGATGTGGAGACTCTGAAGAAACTAATTTTCTTTTTGAAATAAGTGTGAATTCTTTTTATCTTGTGATTTAACAACTCTTGACAATGCTTACATTTCACTTCAGAAAAATTAGCTGTTTTCATAACTTCAGTTTTTCCAATCATTTTTTCCCCACTAAGTCTTTTAGTATTCCCTTTCTCAACCCAGGTTAATATACACGGAAGTTTAGTAATAACTACTTCTAAATTACCTATTTGTTGTATTAAGAAAAAGCTTTCCCACTTACTAAAATTACCATTAAAATAATCACTTCTTGAATTTAACACTATAAAGAATGAAAGTAAGATAATCATGTTCTCCAATGATTTGTCTTCCATTAATTTCTAGCAGATAAATCCATCGTTGATTACATGATACCCTTACCTATTTTCTCCTTCACAATATCTAACATTTAGCTCCATCCCAGTTCTCCTGTGACGAAGAATATCATGCATTCCCTGTAAGGCTTCCAGTTCTGTAACTATGCTAATGCTTAGTACAAAGAAAAAGTATTTTATAGTTTTATAATACGTATTTGACAAAGATTTCATGTACAAAAAGGGAGACAGGAATAAAAGTGAAACGAGACCTAACTTCTGGAAAAGTATATTATTTGGGAGTTCCTTTTCTAGAAAAGAATCCTGATTTTTTCAAGTTGCTGGAACTAGTTTTCTATTAAACAGTTCAACATACACTGTGTTGTGACTTACCACCATGTTACTGGGCTATAAGAATAATGCTCCAAGTTCTCATTTTGTAAGTAAGTAGCGCGGTGCTAAGGCCTTGTGATCTCCTTTGGTGAGAAGATGCTTTACACAGAAATTGCAATTTCTACCTGAACTACAGATATGACTTTCAGAAGTTTGTTAGGTGGAGCCAAAAATTTCTTACTAAATTAGAAGCCAATTTGAAGCTCCCAATGCAGTATTTTAAAAAGCTTGTGGAGGAAGAACATGGGAAAAGGGAAAATGAAGATGGATTACAGCTGATGGTGACTTTTACAGTGAAAACATGGAAGTTATTTTTGGTTTAAATATCTACTGCATATAAGTCTAACGGTTTCTGCCCCCAACTCTACATGGTACTTAACAGATACAGAGAAAATCCTCCCAACATTTGTATTATACAAATCAGAATACCTGTTTCCTTTTTACAAAATTTTATTGAAGTGAATATTGGTGAAAAGTGCTTCGTTGCCATCACTGTTGTCTGAAGTGTTTGACATGTACACAAGACTGGGGCAGCCAAGGTTGGAGAAGGGCAAACTTCTGACATAAGATGTCACTGGAAAGGACCTTGAAAGCTCATCTCATCTATCTACTGTCCTAATGCAGGACAGAAATATCAGTAACATTTCTAAGCACAGGTAGTCTGAACATAAAGAACTCCAGTAATAGAGATTTGACACCACCTCTTCACAACATATGCCAGTGCTTCATTATTCCTAGTTATTCCTCCCAATATCTAATCTGAATTTCTCTAGCTGCATTTTAAACCTCTTATTTCTTGTCCTATCCATGCTGAACATGGAGAAAAATTATTCCCTTTCTTTCTGGGGTAGCTCAAAAGACATATCTGAAGACATGTTCCGCCTCAGACTTTTTTCCCTATACTAAACACCACCGGTTCTTCAAACTTTCCTCATAAGTCATGATCACTCTCATTGTTCTCCTTTGAACTCACTCCAGTTAACCCACCTCCTTTGTGAAGTGTAATGCTAAATGCTAACTACAATAATCTAGGTGAGACCTTACTGATGCTGAGTACCATCATTTCCTATATCTTACAGGCTACATTTCTGGTTTTGCATCCCAGGGAGACCTACACTATCCCCGAGATCCTTTTCTAAAGGACTAGCCAGTTATTTCCTATTCCAAGCTGTTAAAGCTGCTTAATCCCACCTAAATATGAAACTTCTCATTTCTCCATGTTGAACTGGATCCAATTTTCCAGATTGCTTCTCCAACTGGCCAAGACCATTTTGAATTTGAATTCTATCCTCCAACTTGCTGTGGCCAGCCTACTGCCATCTGTAAATGGAATAAACATACTCTCTATTCCATCCCCAAGGCACTACTGAAAATACGAAATAGTACAAGACACAGGAGAGATGCTTGTTCAACCCAGTTGATACATCCTTCCAATTTGACAGTGCTGATTACTTTTGCTATTTTGCTACTACTACTATTGCTAACTATTGTCTGAGTATGCTTTCTGGATAATTCTGCACTCATCTTACCACCATGGTGTTCATATCAAGTTTTCCTGCTTTGCTTATAAAAACGTGGTATATATGTATGACATGTAAAGATGGTCAGAAACCCTGGTGAAGTCAAGATACACAACATCTATTATTGCTCTTCTGTTCACAGCCCTATTAGCCCAAAGCAGAAGGAAAACAGATTGGTTTGACATGGGCTGCTCTCAACAGATCCATTCTGTCTGTTAGCCATTTATTTGCTGTCTTCCAGATGTTTACATATAACTTGTTTGATTATTTGTTCATTATTTCTTCCAGTATTTTTTTAGGAATTGAAGTTAGATTGACTGATGTAAAATTCCCTGGCTTCTTCCTTTTTACCCTTTAAGCACTACATTTGTCCTTTTTCAATCTCTTATGAGCCTTAGCAAGCATCTCCAGGTTATCAGAGATGCCTGCTGACAGCTTTAAATTGTTTTGGCCAGCGCTCTAAATAAGCTAGAGTCCATTTTATTAGGCTGTAAGATCATGCTCCTTTGTTTTTCATAATAATTGTATTAGCCACATGATTACAGTAGACTTCTTTAGTGAATACTGAAACAAAAAAGGCATTAAATGTTTTGGTCTAAGACATCTTACATTACTAGTTTTCTCTCTCAACTGAGTATTGAATAGTTTCTCAGTCTTTCTCTTATTCCTTACAGAATTCAAGTAGAAACTCAATAGTCATAAACTGCAATGTTCTTTATAAAAACGTATTTTTTAAGCCGGTCACTTATAAAAGGTTTCTTGTTCCTCTTAATTATAACTTCTCCTGTGCCTTGTTCTTTTTGATTTCTGTCCCCACATACTTATGCATTCCTTTACACTAATCCTCGTAATCTCACATAATTTTCATTTCCTGTATGACTCTTTCACGTGTTTGAGGTCAATGTATATGATTTAACCAGATGATTTCTTGCTATATACTTGCTATTCTTTCCTTGCATTGGGATCATTAAATTCTGAATAGCATGTTTTTCATCAGGAAGTGCTTAATTCCTTTATTCCTTTAAACTTCTCTTCCATGACATGTGATCTTCCGGTATCCTGAGTTTGTTGAAGTCTGCTTTCTTGAAATCCTCTTTTTCTATTTTGCTGTTCTCCCTCCTTTCCTTCAAAAGGATCATGGATACTTTCACTTCATGTTCACACAAGTTCTCTTCCACTCTCATGTTCTCACCCACATCCTATTTAGCACAAGGCTGCTGTAGACTGTATTCTAACCTCTCTAGTTGCTTCCTCTACTTTCTGTACCAAGGTTGTCACAAAAAAAAAAAACATATTTTGGTCTCTCTCTGTAAGCTGTTACATTCCTTTCCAGCTGAAGTCTATGTAAATTTTTTTGCCTGTTTTTATGAAGTTCTGTGCCTTAGAGGATTTGGCTAGTTGCTCAAAGAAAACAAAACCACCCCAAAACAGCACCACCCCCACAAAAGAGCCAAAACTGAACTCAAGCCTTATGCAGCAGATATTTCTGGCTTGGGATTTCAGCAGAAATCTCCCTGATCTCATAACAGGTGTATGTATCCTCTTTCTGGACGAGCCACCATGTGTGCCCTTATACTCATACTTTAGTCATATGAGCCATTCTATGCCATTTGAGTTGGAGTTTTGTATTAAGAATTCCAGCTTTTCTGTTCCTCTTCATACAGCTGATTTCTATTTTTGAAGAGACATTTCTAGATGTGAAAGGACAGCAGATAATTTGGGCTTCAGATTGCCTGCTTACCCTGCCATCAAGGGAGAAATGTAACACTCATTCTCATGGAACTGTTTATATTCATATTTTTCAATGAAAAAACAAAACTTTTCCCGATGTGCATTCACCACTAGGCTTTTTTTCTGGTGACCCTCAGTCTGAGATGTGGTTTTTGCTGCTATATACTATGAGAGGAAGGAATGGCACCTATAGTCCAGATTTAGTAGCATTTGCTATTTACAGAAGATAAACAGGAGGAATATTTGGCCTTAAAACTGGAAAGTAAGTTAGAAATCTCAAGTTATTTTCTCACTCTGCTACTTATGTGGGTATTGTGTTTACTAAGAAGAACATGTACTTTTCATGTGCTTTAAATAAAGTACAGCTATAATCCTAGTGAATACAAGAGAGTTATAGCATGAATCCACATTAACTGCTTGAAGTAAACTCTAAGATTACAACCTTTTTCTCTGGTGATGACACTACCCTGGTGTGTGAACTTTGGCAACTCATTTATCTGTCCTTTAATTTTTGGTTCCCCAGCTGTAAAATGACTATGACAGTAGTTATCAAATTCATAAGTGGGGTGTTTGTCTTAAAGAATATTTATAAACCCGTAAAGATCCCCAGATGATAAATGCTACAGAAAGCAAAGGATTATTATTAATAATGCCCACTTGGAATGATGCTTGTATCTTAGTGATAACTTTATCCCTAAAATCACTAGAAGAAGATTTAAAAGCTTACAGAAAATGCTGAAATGAGGCAAATTTTCTCTCATCTCTGTAAAGCATCTTGCTGCACTGAGAGCTCCAGCACACATCTGTCATCTGGAGGCCAAGCAGGCCTTCCACAATTCCAGGAAATCAATTCCAAAGACTGTAGATTGTCAGTTGCTTGTACACTGGAGGCCGTCCAGGCAGCAGATTAAATTGTATGAGAAAATTGTAGCAGGCTCTAGACTGCACGTAATGGAGACCCCCAATGACCTTTCTGAGGACTTGACAAACATGCATTGAAATTACCAACAGGCCCTTTTGTAGCACCAAAACTGCATACTGAACTTCTCTTACGCATCACACAGGGTCATTCACAACTGAGCTATTTCTGAAAATGTAATCACCATCCTTTCTTCTTGTAGAAAATGTACAGGGATACCAGAGCTGCATTATTTGTATGACCAAAAAAAAAGAGAAGTTGGTACTTGTGAAAGCCTCAGTCTTTAGCAGTGTTTAATGGGGCTACTGTTCCTGAATCTTTCACCCCCTGAGAGATTTCAGCAGAATACCCAAAACACTGGCCAAAATGATTGCTGATGCAGAAGGCTGATTTAGAGGTGTAACAGTTTCAGTTTTGTTGTTTTACTCAGACTCTGTTGACTACCCCCTTGTTTTTGGTTTCATTGTTTCTAGAGTACCCTTGACATGGCCAGAGTTCAAAGTGCTAACGTGACCCTTTCAGTGCTGCTCACTTGGGGATTCAGGCTATAGTGTGTAACTCTCCTTGTCATGAACAGGAATGCTACATGTACACAAAGAACCTAATCCCTTTTGAAAATAAAGTTTCCTATACCAACGAAGGATGAGCTACGTGAAATTCTGTTCATTCCTTCTGATCAACCTATGGTTTCAAAAACTGGGGAGTTACGCCCCTGACTTCTACTTTCCCATTTATCAGTGGCAAGGTAGGCTGGCCATTTTATCTCACTCCTTAATAGTATTTCTACTCTTTAGGAAAGCTGCATGGCTTAACGTATATTTGCAATTTTTAAAAAATTTAAATCTATTAGAAAAGATTTACATGTCATTTTAAGCAGAATAGTACATTTGTTGGTTTGGAGGGGGGTTGTGTTTTTTTTGAATAGTCCCTTTACATTCACTATGACAGATAAACATGTCTTTTTCCTTTGCTAAAAGATCATACGGAATCATACCCCAAGCTGCCCGTAACTTAGAGTTTTGTATTTCTCTCCAAAGCAGCTTTTAGGGCATCAGACTAAGCAAGTACTTAGTCTGACAGCAAGGCTCTACAACCTCTATAAGGCACATGATCAGAGAGGGAAATGGTGAACAGGAACTGCCCTTACCATTCCCATGTTTTTTTGACTCTACCACAGACTTCCTATATGACCTTAACCAAGTTTTTAAATCTATTTCCTAATTTCCCATGTGCTATTCTGGGGTAATAATTCCCCATGTCAGAAGCGTTTGAGTATAAATTTATTACTAAATGTTTTTTATGCTAAGACTTCTAATTAATATACTCTCTCAAAGAAAATGATCTTTCTGCTAAAGGAGCAATTGCTCTATTGACTATAAACTAACCTTGTTTATATTTTTAACTTTGCTTTATCAGAGATCTTAGTCTGATTCATCTGTAAGTTGTACCTTATGCATTCCTTTACACACCAGTATTTTTCTGCCACTTATATTTGATATTTTTACACGTTTTGATCCGCTATAGATTACTACTTTTGGTGCTAGGCACTGTAGAATTAGACCTCCTATGTTCTGGGGAGGAAAGACAGGGAGAAAGGTATGGAGCAGCAATCCTTGCACACACACAAAAAGAAAATCTATGGGCTGAATGAATGAAGAATGGAATGAAAGGCATATGAATATGAAGAGGAGACTTTCAAAGACTGTTTTAGCCACAGGCCTTTTCATGTCAAATATCTGGTGCATCCAAGCTGTAAAAAGCAAAGCAGGAATTTCTAGGATTGATTTCACCCCTTTGACTCATCCCCTTCCTCTGCCCATTTGCTCTCGTAAGACAGGTCCAGAGTGTGCAACAGGAAACCAAGCAAAAACAATACAAGAAAAACGCATTTTAATTTTAGCCACACAGCTGCCTCTGGGTTCTTTAAATACACTCCCCTCTAAGTGCTTCCATACACCAAGCTACCCAAGCGCTCTAGACAGGCTGAGTCTCAACTGCAAACTCATTCCACAACTAATCTCTCTCTGGCATTGTTACAGCAATCAAACCAAGCTGGTCAAATGCCCAGTTGGGGCAAACTGGGTCCTTATCAAAGTGCCCTCTGTTATGTGGCTTGAAGTGATGAGCTACAGTGTTCAAGTTCTTTGGGCAGGGACAAGTTTTCGGATAGGGATTAAAAACAACCTCTTTTTTCCTTATCCTCTCCCTCTGCGTATTAATACACAGCGTAAGAAACCAAAAATACCTTTTGAAGTCGTGCCTGTGAGTGACACTGTGCCCTAGTATAATATGACAGGTGACCTATTCTCCTCGTGCCAGGCTGCATGTAGCCTTGCTGTCTGGAAAACTATCTGGGGAATTTAAAGACTACCAGGAGAAAAATGGGTAATCTAAAAGCTCAGTCACATACTCAGTTCTTCATCTTGGGTTGTTTTTTCCCTTTGGCTTTTGAAGGTGAAACATAAACCACCTCTGAATTCCAGAGGTTTTTTACTGCCATCATGTGGAGAATTTCCTAAAAAAATGAAAAACCACCTTCCCTGCCTGGATATGATTTTCCTGCCCTTGGCAAAACTGAAAAAATCTAATTCAGACTTACATCTACACGGGGATAGTTCTGGAGCCACAAATGCCATAAACATCTGCTAAATATTCTAAAATATTAGAATATACTAAATATACCATCTTTAGTATATTTTGCTTTTGCCCTACTGAAGCAGTGTATTTGCTGGCATAGCAGAGCTGGTCAAGGGTGTGACAGCCTGGGTATGCTTGCCATTTCTGATATTCCATTACAGGTTTCTTTCTCTGGTCTGCAGGAACACACAAACATTTAATATCAATGCTATTTCTTTCCATGCAGCAACGATACAAAGGAAAACCATATTACAGCAGGGTATCACAAATCCAAGTGTATAAATTATCTTAGGATCAGAAATAGACATTTTTTAGGCATTACTGTTCCCATTATGCAATCCTCCATTTTATCTGACCACCATAACAATAGCACTTGAGGAATTTGATAAAAATATTACAACTGTTCCAGAAGGTTGGAAATTTAGAGGGCTATATTAATTTTAATAAAAGAAGGAGAGTATTTCTACCTTCCAGGAAATTCCAAGATTTCAAAAGCTTTGACCAAAACCAATAACCATATTTCAATTCAAAAAAAGCAAAATGGAACATCACCAAATTTTATTTCTATTTTATTTCTTTTTAGTTTTGTATTGTACTGATTAACATTGTATTTACTACTGTAAAAGTCAAAATAAAGTATTTAGGTAATTTTTCAGTGAAATTTTCAGCAATATTGACACATTTTCCTTAAAGGTTTTACTTTTGTTAAATCAATACAATCTGTTAAGACAGTTACTGTCAGAACATTTCCAAGAAGCTCTGTTTATTTACCCAAAGACATGCAAACAAGTGGCCCCATTTTCAAGAGTGGTGAGGCCCCAATAGCTCCTCCTGAATTCAGCACAACAGAAATCAGCCTTGCATGTGGGTTAGGAATCCAATTGGTATCTTCCATCCATTCTGTTATCTCACTTGAAATGATAACTGGTTTTTAGTTTCTCCCTGACCAGAGGCTTGCAAACATAGTAATTATGGACCTCAGCAAGGTCAATAAATGACTCCAGAACAAAAGCATGTTCTAGTTGATACCGACATCCTCCTGTACAACAAGACCTCTTCAGAAGAGCTGCTACACTTGGTAAGTTTAGAAAGTTGGTCTGAAGATCTGTGAAGTACTATCATCAAGGCATTGCCTTCTTCTAGTCTTTTAAAAATCCATTCAGATTTGGCTACACTATACATAGGCCACTGGAAAAATCAGCACTCAGCAGCTTTTTCTTGATCTGCTCCTATAAGTCCTCACAATTCCTGTAGCCTTGGACATAAACTGTTCCGTGTTTCGCTGTGATAGTCTGTGCAGCGTAGATTTCTAAGTTAAAGGTAAAATGGATCCCGCTACTGTCCCCTAGCATAGGGGAACATACTTTTCCCTCCGAACCAAAAGCCAGTTCTATATTTGTCTTTTAAATGGCTCTAGTAATTCTGAACGTTTCACAATCGTATTATTAAGCAAAGCCTCAACCACTACTAAGCGAACCCACACGCAACAGATGAATTCAGACATCTAACATAACAAGCCTACAGGGAAGGCAACTGAGTCACAGTGGCATCTGAGCTTCTCAGAAAGCCTACATCCAGTCTATATCCTTGGCTCATCTATCTGTACTATGAGGCACAGCACATGGCTATATCAATGTTACCGCATCATATGATCTCTCTACTGACTAGTCCATAGAAAATTTAATCCTTCTATGTGCAACTAATATGGCTAGTCTTTAATCCTCTGTAGCAGAGGTCTGTACTGAAGCTTCAAGGTTCAAATTCTCTTCTGCATGAGGTACATTTGTTATCCTTGCACATAAAGTAATGAATTCTTGCTTTTTCATTTGCTTGTAAAAATGACAGGAAATAACAGGCCAAAATCCTCATCAAAATAATATTCTCAAATATAGTCATGTCAAATATAGTTCCCATCAATTAGGAAAATACAGATTTGAGATCACCAGTGCAGCCTTAATTCTGCTACATTATGCATTTATGTTACCAGGGTATCTTTAATTACCTTACTGACATCTCAGGTTTTTTCCACCAAACAAGGTGTCATTCAGTCGATTGGGTAAATGGTATTGGGAATAAATCATGTAGAGAATTAGGCTGTTGTTTGTAGTATACTTATCTCATATTTGTTGCCCTTGGTATATAAATAAAATTGTTTTAAAGTAAGATTTGGGACTACTTATTGTAATTTTATGTAAATTAGATAAAGTCCTTTTCATCCTGAAAAAAAGTCCACAGGCAGTCCTTGATTGGACCAAGTTTGACCTTCCCTATATACTGTAATTCAGAGAGACACACGACACCCAGTKGTTATTAGAAATAACGCAGGAAGGCAGAAGCCGTGTAGAATGTGAACATACTTATCACCACTCTCAGGTACACAAAATTAAGATGTAGCTAGAAAAATGAAGACACTGGACAAGTTACAATCCATATTAAGGAGTCAGTAGAGATGGCCTTAAGAGACTCAACACTTACAACACAAAAAAACTCCCAAAGCAACCACCAACATCTGAAATACAAAACCAAATAATTTTTGATCTCCAGGAAAACATGACATCTGTCCTACTTTGGAGTAAACAGTAGCTCCTTCATGACAACAGTGTAAATCCTGTAGATTTCTACATCCGAAAAGAACAATATCATGATGAGATTTCCCTGACAGCATTGCACTGATTAAGTAAAGCCATCATTCTGCACCCTGTAGCTTTCCACACACTGGAGGCTATATTGAAGACAGACAGAGAAGATGATGACTGCGCTGGGGAAGTAAAGGAGTACGAAAGGGCGTGCTGCCCTCCAAAGTCTCTGGACTGCTGAAATGGTCTGATGCTGCACAGATTAACAGCAGTCACTGGGGCTGCTCTTTTGCATAGTTTCCCCAAATCAGTTGGCCCAAGAGTCTAGGAGTTGCAAAGGGGGTGTTAAACGCACCTTTGTTCTCCTCCAACATAATATGGTACAGAAGAGTGTAAAGAGCATCAAAGGTGCTTTATTCTTGATATGCCATCTCTGCTTATCATTTGTTATTGTTAAATTATTGTCGTTCTGCCTTCCCTTAATTTAGAGACATTTATGGTAAAGATGAAATTGCAGGTGGATACAAGAATCTGAAAGATGTGTACTTTGAAAAGGAAACATAGCTAGATAAAGTTGAAATGTAGAAGAAAAATGAGCCATTGCTAAAATACCTTCATTAGAGGAAAATCTTGTTAATTCAACTGCTGGGTGAAATTCTATGACCTGTGACAGACTTCAGGTCAGAGCAGGTGATCACACAATATCTCTTTCATGCTTTGATATTTATTAAATAAGATATTAATTATTAACAAAATCCACATGTGGAATGACTTTTCAAACATATTTTGAGGTTTAATATTGTTTTAATGTCCAACAACACAGCTAACACAAGTATAAAAGGTAACACGTTTGAGATTTAGTGCCCCTCCGCTGAAAGGTGAAGCAAATACTTTATCCACATGTATTCATTCTTCGGCTGAAACCAATGAAAACTTAGAGGCATCATTTGAACAATATTTTTCTATTAATGTATTAAAATTACAGAAATGAATAATAGAAGGAACAAAGATATCTGTATCAAAATATCATAAAAGTTAGACTTTGGTTCAATAAAGCGAGACGTATAAAGCTATTTATTTGCAGATGAACTTAATGCAATACAGTACCTACTAAATTGTATTTTGTCTGTGATAGCAAAATAAATCAGTGAGTATATGAAGAAAAAGATTGAGTACACAGTGTTTTCAGACAAACCCCTAACCTTTCCAGTTCAGACAATGTATTATGAAACCACATTCTTCTTCTGACCTGGCTATGCTTTACTTCCGAAGTTTGCCAAATCTTTCTTTCTGCTGCTGTGTTAGGACAAAAGATTCTTTGTTCCATAAGCATTTATGAAGTCCATGCATCAACACCTTTATTAATTGTTCAGTAACCACACAAGACCTATTATTTAACTGCCTCATTGGATAAATACTTGCTTTTGTCCCTCTTCAGCTATGGAAGATGATTTCTGCATCTTTTCCTGGAAGGGATTCAACACTTTTTTTTTATTTTAATAAAAATGTTGAAACACCTGAACTGAGTAAACATGCAGTCATATTTCATCCATATTCTTTTCACTCTTCTCCTGTTGTATGACCAGAATAAACAGGGAAGTGAACAAAAAGCTAATACTCATTTGCCAAAACCTTTAGCATAAACAAACAAACCACAGTACAACATACGGAAAAAGAAAAATATCCTGTTGCCGCTGACAGTAATCACTGAAAGCACACAGTAAATGAGACCTTGTATCAATGAATAATCAAATGAAAGGAAAAGGGAGGAAAGGACAATGACACAAATATCATTAAAACCACAAAAAAGGCATATTTTGGAACAAGGAGAATTCAGGTGATAATGCTCAATATAAACCTAAGGTTTAATTCAACTGAATTCAGGAAGAATTCAGGTGATAGGATTTAATTTAAGCAGAGGTTTACCTTGACTATCGACGAAAACTTCTCTATTAACAGTACAGTATTTCAGTTCTCCTACCTGCTGCCCCTTGGATGAAGGCCTGGTATCACACAGTGCAAATCTGTTCTGAATCACCTGAACTGAACAGCGGGTTGTCTGTCCCAAATACAGATTGCTCGCTCTCTGATGAGCTGTTTTCAGTGAGCACCCACACATTCTCCATATCCCAAGAAGTCTGGTCTCTGTGGAGATCAGTACGGGTTGTTTCTGGGGATAAGGCAACCAGGACCATGCCTGAGCAAATATCATGATGCAACAGCATTCTTAGCATGCTTTTCCTCAGAACCCAAACCTCCTAAACAGTAAGGGATCCAAATCCACAGTCGAGAGATCACGCATCTCACGGTACTGTTTAGATGTAACTCGGAGCCAACTCTGGTATTTACTCAAAAATACATCCTAGGAATATGTGTCACTAGCATTCTCTCACAGCACTTTGGATTAGTAGGACTGGAATCCATTCTGTGTCACATTTTCAAAATGACAGTGTCCTGGACATTTTTGTTTTGCATTTGACAGGTTATTTATGAGACTACGCTGAGATTAAAGGTCCTTCTCTTTTCCGTTCAGGAATTTATTAGATCATGTTGATCTTTTTAATCAGCATGTTTCAGGTTCTTTAACAAGGCCATGATAACAATGGAAGTATTTCTTTCATCTGTTTCTATTCAGGGAATTCATTGTGTATTTGCTCAGCCCTTCCACAGAGTCTTTTCAGTTTTCTCTAATGAAACGGCTTTCATGTCCAAATGCAAAATATTCTTGACAGACTTCTGGGTGCTGGTAGTGTTTATGCAGTTCTCAGAACAAGAATAGCTATTCTAGATGTATTCACTGATCTAGAGGATTCACTTCCTCCTACTTATTTGCCCTTGGTTTATAGGCAGATCATGGAAAGCAAATCCACACATTTCTTTCACTATCTCATATTTACCAACCACGTAGAAGAATAAGGGGTATCCTTTACTCTTCTTTTGCTCATGACAGCTCCTCTCCTTTTGCCATGTTTTCCCTCTTTGAGGCAAGTTTAAAGCATTTGGACCTTTTTGGTGCTGCTTTCCTCATTTTGTAAATGGCTGTCAGTGTTCATGTTTTTGCTGTCATCTCTCATTCTTGGAGTGAGAGGCTCTAGAAAAGTCTGAACTCCTGTGTAGAGATGAATTGTACTCTTTTGCACAATATTTGGCAAGTCCAGCAGCATCGCAACCTCCTGGCTCTGATCACCCTGTCTGATTCCCTCAGAAGGCCAGGCCAGGCAATAAACAGCTTCAAGGCCTCGCACACTTGCCTGGCCATGTAGCACAAGGCCAACAGGAGGTACCCACACCATTTTTCAGTGAAGATGCTCTTTTCTGCCATGCCCCTGACACTCGTGGTGGGATGGGTCTCCAAAGGTCTTTTGAAACCAACATGCTGGCAGACCCTTCTCCCTAACAGACCCTGTGTGCATCCATGGCTGCTTGCGTGTCTACAGCTGCCTGCTCCCACCTCACGCCAATCCCCACTGCACTTGAGGGCCTGTGGTAAGGACTCCCACGTTGAGCCTGCCCCCGCTGTCCCCCAAATGCCCCTGCCCTCCCGCCTCCGCTCCCTATGAAGCGCGCAGGCCCCGGGCACCACGACGTCATCCCGGGCCTCCGCCCCGCGCAGCGCGAGGACGGACAGCAACGGCCGCAACTGCCGCACCTGCCGCTCGCGCGCGCTGCAACCACCCCGCTTCCAGCAAGCGCCGAGCGCGGCGGGCGGGCGCAGGCAGCGTCGCTCTGCGCATGTGCGCCGAAGGCAGCCTGGCGGGCAACTTTCCTCTTCCGGTGTGGGCTTGTCTAGGTGATGAAGGAGGTTCGTGCTCCATGGTAGGGTGTCGCGCATGCGCGGCGCGGCGGGGTTGGCGCTGTGGCGGCCTGCAGCCAGGTGAGGGGCGGCCCGGCCCAGCGTGGGGGGAGGCGGCCGTGAGGGAGCGGTGGCAGCTGTAGGGTGTGGGGAGTCCTGGCCATCGCCGGGGCCTCCTTCGCCTCGCCGTGTGGCAGGGAGGCGGCTCGGGCCCGAAAGCCGGGTGGCTCGGCCCGCCTGCGCGGGGGCCTCTCCTCAGGCCGGGCCCGCTGCGAGGGCACCCCGCCCGGGCGGGCTGTGCTCCGGGGCTACCCGCCGTCCGGGCCTGGTGCGTGGGCGGGAAGGCGGTCGGGTGGGGTCAGCTCTCGCCGATGCGGCGGGAGGGAGGGCCCTGGGCGTGGGGGTTAGCGCCTGGTGCTTGCCGCCGGTGCGCGGCGGAGCGCACGCCTGCCGGGCCGGGGGAGCGTCTCTGGCCCGCGGGTGGGCAGGAGGGATCCCACGCCCGCGTCTCGAGAGAGTGGCGCTTTTGGTTTGTTCATTTTCGGTTGTGGTTTGTTGTTGTTATTGTTTTGGTTTTTTCCATAAGAGAAGAGAAGAAGATGTTCCAGCCCTTCCCAAAGCTTCCCTTGATGCAAGGCTAGCAGATGGTGTGTTCTTATTTTACTTATTTCTAGCTGTCCTTCTGTTTATAGTTCTGCCTTTTTGGAGATTAGCATCAATACGTATCACGTTCTTAAAAAATACATTTGTTTTGGAAAGGGCTAAGTAACGAAAGCATGGGTCAGGACTTAAACCTCATGTTAAACTTCATCTTCTATGCCAGGGATAGTATCTAGGTTGCTCTTATGTAGTTATGTTTGCTCCATACCTGTTAGCAGGTTGACAGGTGTGACCAAAGATGGAAAGTAAAAATGATGCAAATAACTACTGGGGAAATTCTCTTCTGCTGATGATTATTCTGTCTTTCTTGTAGTTATATAGACAGTTACCGTACCATCTCAGCACTGTTATCTAACATACAGAATTCATTACTGGAGGTGCCAAGGCTCAAGATCTTGGAGCAGAATTCTAACCACCAGTTCTCAGGACCTTAAGAAGAGACTTGCCTTTCAGGGTATATTATTCCAGAAAGTCTGCTGTAATGTCATTTGAAGTAGCTTGCACTGGATACTGCCATTAACGGACTGCTGGCCTGACTATAATGCGGACTCCTGAGTTCCTGTATTTGTAATTTAAATATACAGCTCTAACATGAGACACAACTTCAAAAGGTTGCTTTATAGGAAAATAATTTCTACAAATAATATTAGATCTAATTTCTGCTCTTCATCCTGTCATTTTTCTGTTAGCCAAACTCTCAGCTACCTTCTTTATGAGAAGCAGAAACTTTGCACTGTCTTACTAGAGTCTGCCTACCCTCAGGGAGCAGCTGAAGGTTGTGACAAGTATGTAGTATGGGAGGCCATAATGTAACTATATATTTTTCTGATATTCATAGCTTTTAGTTTCAGCCTTCTAGTGTTCTTATTCTGGGTGTGGGAAGAAGAGGGCATTTCTAAGGCCATGTGCCCCTAGGAGTGCATTGCAGGTATAGTATGTGTCGTGCTTTTAGCAGTATGGATTTCTTTATCCCCAGCATGTTCTCCGATCACTTACTTTACTTTCTTTTCTCTGATGACTGACTTTACTCGTGAGAGTGAAGCAGACTGTATTAACAAAACCACAGCTTTGCAGGTTCAGCTGTATTTGTTCTATGGGCTTCACCCAGCACAGCTGACTTATTTTGGGATTCAGTCCCTGGGATAGCTAAGTTTTTGTAAGATAAATATGGCCTGAGTAACTTTTAATTCTGGAAAAAAATTATGTTTATGAATAGCCTTTAGCTTTTAGTTCGTTTTGCTTTTTTGGGGTGGAGAAACATGTCTAATACATTAGTTTTCTATCTACATTTCATTCTTTGAATAATTTGAGATGTTTCTATTCTGAAAGTCTCCAATTAGCTCACTGGTAGTGTAAAAAGAGATATGCAGCTATCCCACTTGACTCAGAGGGGCATTGATTTAATTACTGATAACAACCATACACTTTGTATCTGCTATTTTATCTTGGTTACCCATGTTGCTGAACTTCATAGAATTGGGCATTACGCTTTTAGCAGACCAAGAAATCACGTTCCTATTTCCCAAGTTTTGTGTGTACAGTAAGGTTTTATTACCTTGTCTGACAGAATTCGTAACAGAGTTAGAAATTACTTACGTATTGTGCTCTTCAGATGAATCTACCGTGTACTTCACTCAGTAATTTTTAAGTATGAAATGATTCTACTTAAGGTAATTCAGTAAGATTGGCTGACCTGTGCTCTGTACTCTGGCTTGCTTAGCCCTGAAGAAAGGAGGTGAATGAGACAGGTGCATTCTGCCCCTTCAACTGCATCCATGTCTTCAGTACTTCTAAAATACCTTTGATTCATTGATGGCATTCACAGCAGTAGTAAAAAATAGAGAAATTTTTTAAAAAGATATCTGTACTGTATTTCTGCTTCAATTAATTTCTTCCTTCCTATGCCTTAGGTTTTTTGGCATCTTTTAACCTACCCTGAAGGACTCAAAGCCATGCCTAGTATGATACTGTTCTCTTGTAGTTGGTGCAGGGGACTGAAAGATTGGATCATGGAAACTTTCCTGAAACTTAAAAAAACAGCCTAAGGCAGATGGAAAATTTTAGTCCAGAAGGTTCTACAAAGTAACATGTCAGTTGATGTGAAGAATAGTTGCCTGTCTTTTCTACTCTGTAATGCGTTATTAAACATGTATAGTTTAGAGAGTTTTGCAGGGAATAAATGTGGTTTTATTGGCAAGCCTTTGCTAACCTTAAATGTGTGATAAACATAGCAAATGTGAAGCTGGGAGTTTAACAGAATTCTACAGATTGCTTAACAGATGCAGCAAACCTTTGATAACCAGATTTCCATAAGGACAAAGATGGCCTTCTTTGTTGTCTTTTACTGATGGAACTTTCTTTAGATTCAGAGAAAGTCCCTTTTTGTTCTTAACTATTTTTGTAGTTCCTCAATGGAAAAGGTGTTAAAAACTGCCTGCGGCACTATGGAAGCATGGAGACAAAATAGTCATCTGTTGAGACCCTCAAGGAACTATTGGGCAAAGTGACGGAAATGAAGAGCTTGAACCATCACTTCAGCATGGCGGCAGCTGAATCTGACAAGGACTCCGGATATTCAGGTTTAGAAAACTACTGCATTATCTTTTTTTGTGTTATCTCGCTCAGACTTTGCTTTTATTGGTGATGTTTGACAAATCTGACTGTAGCCCCTTATTTGTGTCTCATTCCCTGGTAGGGCCTTTATATGCAAGACAGGTTGCATCTGCAATCATCCTACCATCAAACTTTTTTGGAGTGGAGCTTTATGTAGTTACAGAGTTCATCCTGTGAATTTGAATGGCATGGGAATTTAAAATGTGCCTAATAAAGAAATGAATGGAAGAATCTCAGACTTCAGAGTCTAGAAGTGGGGATGGCAAAATTACTTTTTGTTCTTTGCAGTGATGAATGAACTGTTGGATTATGCCATATAATGTCTTTTACGATTTGACCAGATTGTCAGTAGAGCCTGATAAACCAGCAGGTAATTATTATAACATCAGTAAAATGTAGACACAGTGTGCCATTTTAATACTCAACAAAACTGCAAAGATTGCCTTTAAAAGAAAAAAATGCTTTTGTGAGAGATATCTGCCTTATTGGGTTTGTAAATAGAAGATTTCAAGACACACAATGCCTGCAGCTCAGACTACGGCTGTGGCAATGCTGGAGCCCGTAGTTCTTTCCTGCATCAGGTTTTAGAGCAGTCTTCATGATAGTGCGCAGTCCCTTGGAGATTAAATACAAAAGAACAGAAAGTAATAGATTTTTGGGGGAGACAATATCTGCATGAGAACTGGCCTGAAATATAAAGCCTTTTATTAAAGACTGTTTGACAGCTGTCACAGCAGGTATCATTTTATTGGTATTCCAGAACTAAACTTTATAGTTCTTTGTGGCTTGGTTGAAAGGAGGCAGAATAGTAGAACTGAAAGGAGGTAGCGAGCATGCTGCATGTGAAACAACTAACAGCTGAATTCTGCATCTGGCAGATGGAAGTTCAGAGTGCCTGAGTGCTATGGAGCAGACCGACTCGGAGGACGTGTTGAATGCTTTGTGTTGGAACGCAGAGGATGGGCCTTGGCAATGCCCAATGACCACAAGCAACTCCTTTCCTGCACTTTCTCCTATGGTCGTAATGAAAAATGTGTTAGTTAAGCAGGTAGGGAAGAAATAATATATTGAAAAATATTGCATGTTCTTAAATTGTTTTTTTTTTTTAAATATTTTTCTTTTCAAAAAGATTTTACAAAGTTGTTGCAGTCCAGAAAGTAACTGGTAACTTGAAAAGTTCTATTGTGACAGCCTGTTCTTTTGAGGGGCAGCTAGAATCACTAAGATGGAAAAAACGTGAAATGGAAAAGCTCTGCTACATCTACTAAACTTCTTTGTCTCAAAGGGATCCCCAAAGAATAGATCTTTAAGAATGTTATGTAAATGGCACCAAAGATCAAACCAAAAAAAGTGAGTGTTTTTCCTTTTGAAAGCTGATGTTTTCTTTTTCATTCAATAAAGACAGTAAAGTAGGATGGTAGGTTTTGCTTCCTAGTTCTTAGGTCCTAGAAGTGCTTTATATGCAATGGGAAACACTAATCCGGAATGTTATAAATGAAAAAATTAAATCTGTATCTGAAGTTAGTTGTGGTATTTTTACTTTAACAGTTGTTTCTCTTAATTGCATGTGATGGCTCACATTGCAACAATTACGTTCCCTGTTTACATCCTCCGATATCTTGTTATCTGTTGTTCCTCCAGCACATCTGTAAGACTCCTTACAGATTGTAACAGAAGATATGAGAGCTCCAAATTCAAAGTATTGCCATATTATTAGACCTCTTGCTCTGTACTCACTCATGTTTTCTGAGCAGAGCAAAAGTTCTTTGGTGTTTTTTATTAGAATGCTTCTGAGAATGCAGTGAGAAGGGGAAAAAAGAATATAGATCCTATTCTTTTTCTGCTGAATCTGTTACGACAACAAGCAAAACCTATTAAATTCAAATACTCTGTATCAATGCTAACACAGGTGTGGGTTTCTGTTAGTATTTAGCAGATTATGTATTTGTTGGGGAGATGGTTCTGATCTCTGAGCATTGTGCTTTATCATGACAAGAAACAATTTTATTTTATAGTCATATTGCTAGATACTTTCTAAACAAATGCTGAAGTTTTCATATAGTAGGGAGTAGGCAAGCTTCACCAAAGGTTGACAGCCTTTGGCCCAGAGCTCAAAAATTAAACACTGATTGCAGTGGTAGTTTAATGTTAAACTCCAGGTTGTATTGCAAACAGTTAGGAGAAGTAGCTAATAATAAGTAGCACTTTTTTTTTTATATATATATATATATATATATAAAATGTATAAAAATATATATTAAAATATATATATATATAAAAATATATATATATTAAATATATATATTAAAAATGTATTAAAAGACTGATAGTGTAGCAAAAAGGGAATTTGGGGAGGAAGAGTTTGAGGTAGATAAAATTACCAGACTCAGTTGTCTTGAGCAGTGCATCGTAACGTCTAAGTCTAATTAGGTATGGTTAAGGACAATATTGTTAAACTGAAAAATGTTTACTGCAATAAACAAAAGCAACAAGTCTAGGTCAGAATAATAATGAAGTGTCTTTCTGGCTSCTTCTTTCTATTATGCCCAGTTACCTCAGATAGTCATGCTGGTCATCTTTTTAAAATGGTCTTTTCAACAGAGCACTCAGTTGGGCTCACTGGCCCAAAAAAAAAAAAGAAGTGGCATCCAGTTACTGCTGTTTATTTGTTCCAGTTTCAATTTCAATCAGCATCATCCTTCTGTCTTAGAACCACTGCGATCCTGCGCAGTGATGGTTACCTGCTGTCCCAATTTCAGAGTGTAAACAGCTAACAATAATGTTACTAAAAAAAAAAAAAAAATCAAGCAGGGATTAATTCTCTGAAACACAGTGCTGCTTGTGGCAAGGTTTCTGTAAGTCTTGTAAAAGTCCTTAATAAGTAGGAAGGCTTTTTAGACAAGTGACACTGATACATGCAGGATGTTAGCTTTCATTTAAAAACAAACAAACAAAAAAACAAACCACTTTGCAGAATTAGTAAAATAAACATGTCCTTCTCTACTAAAAATGAGATTTTGGGTAGGAGAACAAGAGCAGAACGCCATGTGAGTGGAAAGGAGAAGAAAGTAGATAACAGAGATAGGAAAAAACAAGAACAAGATAAACAGTTACTACAGCTCTTTTGGCCTCAGTGATTTTGGGGCTCTGCTCTGCTAGATACTGTACAACTGTGCAGTAAAGGACAACTTCTGACCCCAAAACCTTGCCCCTTAAGGCTGCATGTTCTGTCCTGTGTATGTATAGCCATGGTGTTTATATAATTCCTCACTCCTAACATCTCCAGGTACTTTTCTTTTGAATGTGTTTGTCCTTTCTTCTGTGATAAGATAGTAATATTTATTTTTTACAGGTAGTTGTTCTGTACCGCTATTCCATAAGCATCTTGCCCACTGAACCAAAGAAATTCTGTGCCAGAGTAGGTAATTGAATCTCATCTCCAAGTCTCAGTGTCCTAATCAGCAGGGAATACCCGCTTCTGACAAGTTCAAGTCCTTTACTGGGGGAATGGACTTCAGCAAAGCATGTTAGCATTTGCCAGTTTAAATCTTATGAGACTGGGGGAAAGGAGGCTGATTTCAGAGGACTCAGTATAGTACCGAAAATAATAAAATGTATTTGTGCTAGCTAAAAACTGTGCCTTCAGCAGGCCTGCCAGTAGCGTTCCAAGTTGTAAGGAATTGGAAAAGCAGCTGACATGTTATATTAGTATAATTGTAGTGGTGATGACTTAAATATATTAAGAAGTGAGATTTTGCTTCAGAGAGAAATAGTATCTCTTAGTAGACCATTTGATATGTTTGGAGAAAAGCAAGCATGCTTTTTGGCCAGGAGATCTCATGAAGATCTGTAGTAATGTATTGGAGGAGGAAGAGGTAATGTCTTGTAAAAATTGATGTATTCCCCTATATTGCAGAATATGGCTTGTGGGAGGGAGTAAAAACTTGGGCATTTTTCTTGAAATATAATGCTTTTAAGGTTTATCGGTGTGCACCATTTCACCAGAGGTGTGGAGTTAAACTGCCCTGGGCTTACAACAGGCTTTTTTCCTTGCATTGGTTGATATTCAGCATTTTTTTTTCTACTTCATGGTTCTAAATTTATTGAAACTGTGTATTGTACTTAAGGTTGCAAGACTTACTGAACAGCTGTCGTCTATTTTAAATAACCATCTCAAAAGCTTGCTGTAAGAATAGAATTGACAAGATTAGAGTTGCTGCCTTTCAAAGGCAGACAAAGAGGGAGTCTGAATTGTTCTTAAAATGTCTGTGCAGTCTTTCTTTGACTCTTTTAAAATATTTCATAACCACAATGCTTAATTATTTTTCAACTTTTCTGTATACTTGTTGTTCGACCCCAAGTCTGGGTCAAACTTTTACATAAGCGTTGTACAATATAAGCATGCACTGTAATCCTCATTTAGGAAAGCGTGTATGAATTCAGACTGAATTGTTTTTAAATGTATCTGCTGTTCCATAGTAAAAGGATTGTGGATGACAGCTTTGATTCTAGTGCTATGCTCTGTTGTCAGAAAAAGAGAAGAATGAGTTTGCTGGAAAACTGTTCAGAACTTATTAATTGAACAGTGTATATCAAATATGGAGAAATGGCACAGTCCACCTGTTTCATTTAAGTGTTTTTGATTCTCTTGTACAATGTTGTTGTAAGACTTCTGTTTTTTCCCCATTTGTGCTTCTCAGGGCAGTTCATCACAGCTCCAATCTTGGACTGTGCAGCCATCCTTTGAAGTGATTCCAGCTCAGCCACAGCTAGTGTTTCTTCGTCCATCAATCCCACCTCCCATTAACACTCACCCTGTTGGGAAGAAGAGAAATGACTCCACTAATTACCTGCCCATCCTGAATTCTTATCCCAAAATAGCACCACAGCCCTGCAAAAGAGATCACTCCTTTGATCTAGAAGAAAGTCAGGAAACCAACTGCCATAAACGACTCTGCACAGAAGCACCCAAAATGGAGACTTCTCCTGTATCGAGGAGCACAGGCTTGCCTACTAGTCCTTTTGCCCACCTACCAGTTAGCTTTAAGACCCCTCAGGATTCTAACCAGCAAAGTTCTTCAACTCTGGTGACAAGTGGAAAACTGTCAGCTCTTCCTGGTTTTCATCGTGTTTCCAGTGACACTCAGAAAGTGCCGGGTTTGACTCCCCTTTTGCCTTTTGGAACTCTGCAGGCAACAAAGTGCACCCCTCATGACAGCGAGAGTGCAGCACAGACTACGATGCAGTCTGCAGTGTGGAGCCCCCCATTGATACCAGAAGAGATTTGCACTACCCCTGAGCTGCTCTTGCAACAACAAAGCAAGTGCAGACGCTTTCAGAATACACTTGTTGTGCTACGCAGGTCAGGATTGCTGGAGATCACTTTAAAAACCAAGGAGCTCATTCATCAGAACCAGGTGACTCAGGCTGAGCTGGACCGGCTGAAGCACCAAACACAGCTTTTCATAGAGGCAATAAAGAACAATGCTCCACAGTCGTGGGCAGAGCTAGAAGCATCTTTAACAGGATCTGATAAAGCTGATAGCAACCTTGAAGACTCCACTTATCCCAACATGTAGTAAAAAGGTACATAGCTGTTGGTCAAGTTATTTCTGTGCCTCCTATTTCCTGTCTCAAGCTTTTACTTGAGCATTTTCTGAGTCCAAGACTTGCGAAGTGGCATGCCATTAACAACTTGTCTTAAGAGCCAGTTGTGGGACTGGATTAGCGTGGTAGGGTCTTGACAGAATGGGTACTTAGTACTTCAGTGTGACCTTGAACTCCATGCTAACTCTGTGTACTTCCTTGGACTTGAAAAGCTTGAATGTGCTCTGCCGGCATGTTCCCATTCTTGCAGTGAAAAGACAGTCATTTGCAGTATTCTGCAAGCAAGCATCTTCCTATTCCCATCTTCAGATAGTCAGTTCTGAGAATGGAACAGCACAACAGGCCCCAATGTTGGGCCATCATCAGCTGCAAGTAGATGAAGGGAGTTGGTGCAAGGAGAGAAAACTTATGTTGGTGGGTGGTATCTTTAGGCTGTCGTTGTCCTTTGTTGTAGCAGAGAGTCTTGCTTCGGGGTTTCAACCCCAAAGCATTCTGTATTCATTGCAGTCTTTGGTCAAAGTGATGAGTGTCTTAGGACCCAAGTGAAATGATGAGTTTTGGTGAGTATACTTTTGATTTTGATCTGTACAGCTGAGTGAGTGAAAATCACAAGGCTTGCACTGGAAGTGTTTGTTCCAAAGCCGTATTTATTAATGGCTAATAAGTGTGCAAGGCAAGTGGCTTTGGATTTTCTCAGTAGCTAACAGATTAAACATTGTTATTAAAGACTGCAGAGACTTTTTTTTAAAACAGTACAAGGAAGATATTCACCAGGATTAATTTGGCAAGACTAGTTGCATATTATTTGATATGTATATCTTTAATTTACAAGCCTAAACTCCTTTTTTTCTGTGAAATCAGATTGCTAAGTATATTAAAAAAAAAAAAAAAAAAATGGTAAAAGGAAAAGGAGCATAATGGCCTGTGGTGAAACAAGTCCTTGTCCCATCCTCCTTCCCTCTCTTTTTTTATTTAGAGAAATCAGATGAATGTAGCTGGAGAAGGGAGGGGGGAAGGGAGAGAGAGATGTCAGCTTGGATAATCTCCCAAAAAATTTTATCTATGAGTTCAAACTTTTTTAAAAAAAAAAAA